>KQ435747.1:373575-385928 GCA_001276565.1 Melipona quadrifasciata
TTTAGCCGGTTCAGAGGATTCTCGATCGACGATTGCCAAAGAATAGGCCGATAAAATCAGTCGACTGACGATTCAAGCCGACGATCCTCTGTTCGTCAGAGAATTCCTCGGGGCCAATTAAGCTGCTTCGAGAGTCGACGCTGTGTGCCTCGTTTCTGTCTGGCGTTTAAAAAAGATTCCCGAGCCAAGACAATCAATAGCGGCAAGAGAGGCAGTATTTTCTTTCTTTTTCTTCTTCTTCTTCTTCTTTTTTTTAACCCGAAATCTTCGAAACAATGCAACGAGATAAAAATCAGATCGAAGTTTTTAATCCGCAGCAGGACTACGCTATCTAAAAATCCAGGTCACGAAGAAGTTCTTCGCGTTTAATCACGGAGGTCGAAAACTTCACAAGGTCAAGAATGTCCTAGGACACTTGCCGGACCACTTTGCACGTTTCGTATGTTATTCACGTGCAAGCGCGCGAGTTCATCAGTTGCCATTCATACAGACGAAATCCCAATTCTGTGTCTGTCGTTTCTCTCTGTCCGCTGATTAACACTATATATTATGGCTACACTGACTAGTTCAAGACCGGCTCAGATTTATTTCAAATATTTTACGTGTACACTGGCTTGTTCGGAAAATTCGTAGATTTTCGCAATATTGTATTCATTAACTCTTTGAATACGTATGTCGTACGCTGAAGGTGGCGATACAAATTTGCCAAGAGTTTATGCAAATTGTTTTAAAAATCACCACACTTAAAAAAATTATGAAAAATAAACCGCGTTACGGTAGTAATAAATAAATAAATAAAAAACATTGAATTTCACCCAATTTGCCTTAAAATAAATACAAGTGGACGCGGAACGATGTTCAAAGGGCCAAACAACAAACTCTTTTTGTTCTCTTTCGTTAAAATTAAGTTTGATCAATTTTTACTCTTATATTTTATGCGGAAAATATGCACGTTATTCGATATAGACGTTCTTTGTACCTTTCACGAATGCATAATTCTGATCGCACACAACTCTTAAAACGTACAAAAAGGTATCTGAATCTCATTTTCGGAGGCTCGCACGACTCCCGTTCTTTACAATCTAACCGTTAAAATTCCTTTCTCGAATGGATTTTATCGATTTGCCGGTTTCCTGATGCTCGTCCTGAAATACTGCAACGTTTCTCCGGGAGCACAACGATATGACAGGGCAGTAAAAACGTGAAAAATTACGGTGCAATCCCCGTAACGGATACGTACGTACAGGTCAGGTTAGGTTAGATGCACGCCAGTTTCTAGCGCGTAACACGATGATGGATGTAAGTACAGGTTTCCGGCGAGAAGGAGGTAGCCAAGAATAGCTGCAAATTAGAAAATGAAGAAGTGGGAGCCTTCGCGGCGGCTTTTATCTCTTCTTCGATCTCTGCCTGTTAGACTTCCTTTTATCCAGCGTTCATCTCGAGAGCTCAGGAATAACATAAAAGGAAGATTCTTTAAAGTAGTCTCGTTAAACGTGCAACAACTGCGCCGCCATCTTTCGTGTCGCGAAATGCGAACATTCGCAGATGTTTTGTTTAATTGGTTGTTGCAGAGTTAACGCACTTCAAAATGAAAATTTTTCATCGAGGCAAAAACACTGGCAATCCTGACTAAATGGACACGTTTCCCTTTGAGAAGTGGCGAAGTCCTCTTTCAATTTTGCAGAAGCCTGTTTCTTGCTCTTTCGAAGTGGTCTGAAAGAGGTTTTTTTTTTTAGCGGAATATTATTGTCTTGCCGATGAAATGGACAGAGGAGATTAAAAAGAGTGAGATCGTTCGTTGATACGTCAAATTTGTGCGGCCAGAGCGAGTTCAGTTTGTGTAGATGTAGAACTAGCTTCATCCGGGGTCTAACGACCTATCACCTGCGATACTACTGCCTCCGCGATGCTTTTGCGGAAGTTGAAGACTCTTAAGCTCGAAAGTTTCGCCAGCTAGCTGGTAAGAAGTTCAAAAAGAACTTCTAGCTCTGCTATCTTATCGGCTCGATGTAAACGATGCTCAGTGGAATCACATCATTAACCTCTTTACGTCCGACGTTTTTATATACAACTATATATACAAGTATACCACCATTTTATGTAGACTTTTGTTCATAAAAGATATTCAATACGATTTAGTATATCTTGAATTCATATAATTATTCATTTGTACGAATAACATAAAATATATTAAATGCATGAATTCTTTATTCGGTAAATTTCTAATAGTTTAGCAACTTTTCATAATTTTGGCTATATTTCGTTTTGAAAATGAAAAATCAACTGGAGGATATCAAAAAACTGCACGACTTGTATCCCAGTACGATTCGTCTCATTGAAAGGCTCAGAAGCAACTGTTTTGACTAGGAAATGAAGACGACATTTTTGCCAAAAAATCTTATTGATATGCAAACATTTGAATCGATAGAAAACAAATTACAAGCGCGATCGCACCAAACAACGCCACTCCTACCCTCACGAATCACGTGACCCAAATCAACCAATCGCTAATTTTCGTTGCATTAGCGTTGCATCTGAAGAGGCCCGATTTTCTTGGTTACCCCCGCTAAAATCACTAATAAAAAGTTATATAATTCTTGTACTTTCTTTTTAAAGAAAACGTTGTGTTAAAAAAATCCCCTTTTTCATATCACGAAGATATTACATAATTTAAATGTTCCACGCTATATTCGTGATAATTTATCAGAAATAGAACTAAATACAACATAGTTTAAATCATATAGATTATTCTCACCGCGCACACCAAATAAATTGTAGATGTTTGTTTATGTTCATAACTTTCGTTTGATTTTTTGTTTTAGTGATAAAGAAACGAAATGATCGAAATGAGGAAAAATCGGTAAACTAGAAATTTACCGCGCAAGTGTTGAACCACATAATAATCGTTAAAGATTTTAATAAATTCTGAAATCTCACTTGTAAGTGTT
The DNA here is from genome assembly GCA_001276565.1 of Melipona quadrifasciata. Classification (NCBI taxonomy): domain Eukaryota; kingdom Metazoa; phylum Arthropoda; class Insecta; order Hymenoptera; family Apidae; genus Melipona; species Melipona quadrifasciata. The sequence goes on from KQ435747.1 coordinate 376,524, forward strand.
TTAATACGTTACAAAGAGTATATAAAAATTTTAAAGCGACGTCCCCTTGTACGATATTTGCGATATTTACCGGATAAAACAGATTTCTAATGCAGGTTCCATTCGTCATCGACATCTATATTTGCATGTATCGTTAACGATCGAACGATAGGACGGAATTTAACGAACGACGCCGGTCCACGATTAATTTTAGCTTCGTGGAAACGGCGTTTCGTATATATATATATATATATAAACCTAACCTAATAATTTCACGCTTTTCGAACGGTCTAACGCACGGTGACGCTCCAACATTCCAGTCACGTCCCAGGGCAGTTCTCGAATGCATCGTGAATGCATTCTCGCGACCGTGCCCCGTCACCGTGCCACCGTTGTAAATCAAACCCGAGGTGTTTCTGCAGCCTCTGTGCTCCCGTTCTGGACACACCAGACTCGCACAGGTATCTGCTTTCTGAAACGATATCCAACGAGTCCGACGCCGCGCGGTCGTTCAAAAGCCGCACTTTCACTAGCGCGATCCCCCCCGATCCAACGATCACTACCTACGATTCTAACGCCAGTCCTTGCTACGAATATCGAGTCTCGCGCTAAGGACGACACATCCTTAACAATTAAATCTTTAACATACTCGAGGTAAAGATCATAGGATGACTTGTTGTTAGAGACAAAACGTCTCTAGTAATTTCTAGAATATTCTGCCACGAGCAATTTTATCATTTTTTTTTTTTTTTTTTGTTAAACGAGCAACTTTCACTTGCTCATGATTTACGGAATTAATAGAATTAATTGCTCTGTATTTGTAAGATCAAGGAGTCTAAATCACCCGCGATAGCTACAATAGGAATGCTATTGTTTCGCGCGAAAGTTGTCGAATTTGATTACTCAAAATTGCAAAAAAACCATATTTTAGAAAAAAATAATTAAGAAGGTCAAAAAAATCCCACTGGAGTACGTAGACTATGCTCTTTCAATGGAAAGCGCAGCGTTAAGTTAAGAATTATTAAATATGCGTAAGTCTCATTTTAACATACCGTGCAAATAAAATTTATCGAAACTTATTTAGATGTTTCCACTTTATATTCAACCGTGGAAAAATAACCGGCTGCACGAAACAGTTTTGGCTTGGAATAGCCAATGAAATTGAATGAAAGAATTAATTTCTAATTTACCGATTTTTCCCAATTTCCGCGCACATGCATTCTCGTCAATCAATTTTGGCGCCTCGAACGGCTCTTGTAATTCCTCCGAAGACGAAGCTTCTGGGGAAACATTGCTCAAATTTTTGTTCCAGTTTGCACGAACGAAGCGTTCAGCTAGAGATGTCAACCTTCGACGTGTGGGTGTTTAACCTCGAGAATGATTGATTTCGCTCCGCGTAGATTGATCGGAGTTTGTGCGCGAAGGACGGAATCTTGACAAATTGTCCTTGATACGAACGTGCAGCTATTACTGCGAATTTTCTTCTAGCTTCTCCGACGAGAGTTGATCGACCTTCTTAACGCATTCGGATTTCGTTATCTCGATTATTTTTCATTAGTTTACACAGATTGTAGATTATACGTTTTCCTCCTGCCTTTTTTTAACCTCTTAACCTACTGAACGCTACTATAATGGCTTGTTTGTTTCTCAGTTGAAGAGATCTGTGTACACTCTAAATTCTTTCTTCAATCTCGAAATTTTAATTCGCTTAATTTTAATTTGATTTATTAAATTTACAAATTTCATTATTACACTGTTTGCAAAGTGCGTGAGGCGTTGCCATAAAGAAATGTTGGTTCGAGGATCGCGAGTTTCCAATTGCATTTACTCCGCACGCCTATCTTATGACAGAGGAATTAGGGGATTCAACGCTCGAAGCTGTATTCTCGCTTTTCGGAGTATCCGAGGTAAAATCGAAGAACGAATCCGCGATAGGCACTCGGGTCAATTTGGTGCAAGATCAGCACACTCCACTCCGCTCAGCCGTTAACTCCCTTCTCTTCCCATTTTCGCATGTTTCACGTGCGCGAATTTGAAACTCCAACGCGGAAACGCTTCCGAAGCTGTGCACTCGACTATTCTGATCGTCGAATATTTTTCTCGGAAGCAGCCACACCTTGCCCGTTTTATCTCCCTCCTTTCCATTCTGCTTCAATTTTTTTGTAGAATGTTCGACGATTATTCTTCTTTCTACAGTTTCTATTAGTTTTACAAACTGGCAAGAGAAGCAAAGAAAAAAAGGGTCGATTCATTATCCCACGAACGAAAGAGATTTCGAAATTTTTAGAGAGAAAAATATTTTCGAATATCGTTTCGGAGAAAGTCCGAAATGATTTCTCTTCTTTCCATTCGAAATTTCACGATTCTATAAATTAACAAGAGAAGCAAAGAGAACAAAAAGGGTCGATTCGTTATCTCACGAACGAAAGAGATTTCGAAATTTTCAAATGTTTGAAATTTTACGAAAATTAAAACTGGCCAGGAGAAAGATATCGAAGTTATTTCATTTATTCGACACTCTAGCTTATGAAACTTAGACGTTTCTTGCGTTCGTTTTTAGTGTTGAACAACGCGCTTTGAAACGCAACCCCTGACCCGCGCGTGTCGCACGTTCTTGCTGGCCGGTGATAACGTCGGGAAGAACAACGACCGACAGAAGTCTGCACTTATCTAATGTCGGCCAGCGAGATTAACGGGAATCGCGTATACGTGACACCATTTCTCTGCGAATTTTCCGCGAATCTCGAACGAGCTGCAAAATTGATATTATAGTACAATTCTTTCGGACTGAAACGAATCTCGATTAGATAATCGGGAGAAAATAATCCGTGCTCGTTCGTAACTTGGTTGCGCTGCGTTCTAAAAATTCACGATTCAACGTGGGACGATTGTTCGATTTCGAGGACGGTGTCCTAAATTAAGTTCAATTACTAAGAAAAGTGGAGATGTTTCATATTACTCGTACAAGAGTTCACCAATTTTTAACCAATTTTTAACTGGGTAAATGTAACTGATGAAGCGTATATCAAATGAGAGTGAGTTTTAAAATCGAAATCCTATCAAAGAATCAACGTATTGTACTCTTGTATGTATATTTCCATTTTATTACAAGGGTTTAATGTTTATCGAACATCGAAATCAAGACGAAAGATGAACCGACGAAATTCATTTAAAAATTCTACGACTTTCTTTATTCCACAAATTTCTACATTCTTCAAACTCGACGTTCAAATACCCAAGATGTATATCAAAGATCGCCGCAGCCTTACGTATACAGAATGGTCAAACTGGTCAATCCAAAATCCTTTCTGTCCACGTTAGTCAATTTATTGTTCGCGAGGTTCAAGCTTTTTAATGCCGGTAGGCCTGCAAACGCGTCAGATTCCATCGTAGCGATGTCGTTGCTCGAGAGATCCAGCTTCTTCAAGCTGGACAGTCCGTTGAACACGCCAGAATTGACGTGGCTCAGTCGATTCTTCCTCAGGTCCAACTGTTCCAACTGTCTCAGGTCCGAGAACGTTCCTGGCTTGATGCTCGCTATTTGATTGTGCTGCAGGTTCAGTATCCTCAAGTCGATCAGCCCCTTGAAATCGTTCCTCGAGACACTAGCCAACTGATTCTCCTCGAGAAAGAGGCCGTCCAGTTTGTGCAAACCCCGTAGAACTCCCGGTTGAATCGAAGTCAGTCTGTTGTTCTCCAAGTGAAGGCGAGTCAATTCTGGCATCTGACTGAAAGTTGCAGCCTCTATGCTCGTGATCTTGTTGTCGTTCAACCAGAGGAACGTCAGCGACGAGGACAATCCGGAGAAGGAGTCCTTGCCGATCGATTCGATGTCGTTGTGCCCAAGGTAGAGCCACATCAAGTTCCCCAGACCGGCGAACGAGTCTTTCGGTATCGTGTCGATCTTGTTGAAGATCAGAGACAGCGAGTGCAACTGCTTCAGTTCGGAGAACAGATTCGGCGACAGAGGCACGACGTTGCTGTCCAGGTCCAGCCGTTCCAACCTCTCCAAACCTCTGAACGACTCCCTGCCCACCACAGAAATTCTGTTGCCGAGACCAAGGCTCAGCTTCGTGGTCGTCAGGTTCTTGAAAGCGTTCTCTCGAATGGCCAGCAGGTTCAAGTCGTGAATCTCTAGCCTCTCCTCGAACTCCTGCTGGGTGACGTCCACTAGTGTTCCCTTCTTCTCGCACACCTTGTAGCCGGTTATCTGTTTGCACGTCAGCTGTTCCTCCGATCGAACGATCATCGCCAGTGACAGCGAGACGATCGACAGAACGCGCACAACTTTTGTTTTGAACATTTCGAAGTTTCGAGTTTGCTAAGCGATCAACGATCGGCTCGCGACTGACTCGGCTCGTTTCTCGGTGTTCATATGCGTCGTTCGTTGCACGTTCGTTGCAGAATACCGATTAGATACGGGCCGTGAACTCTGACACGATTATCTGACGAAGAGGAACGTAGCCTCTCGCGAAACGCTGGCGCTCATCAGCCTCTCTCGCGCGTTCGATTCTTTGACAAAATTGTCGTTAAGGATATAATTGGAAATTACTACACAGTTTTACAGAACTTTTATTAGAACAAGACGAGACTTTCCACTCGGTAATTTGTCGGCGTAAAAATACCTCAACAGCTAAAAACTGACTGTGAATCCTTTCTGCCGCGCTCATATATATACTTTCTGATTCGTATTTTGTCCTTGACCAAAGTACTTTAGAACGACTCATGTTTGACTAATTCCCAACACCCCTAATGCTACGATCTCTGTTTTTTTTTTATTTTCATTATTTATAACCATAACAACTTGTGTGGGTTCTTGGCGACTTGGAACTAAATCTTACAATTTATTGTAAAAGTTAGAGTGTCTTAGAAAGTGTAGTATTAGCTCTAGAATCGCTTCTTTATCTTCTAGGTTGTCAATTAGGAAAGGACTTATGTTTAGTTGATGTCTATCCGCGATATATTTTCCGCACTGGACAATGGTATGTTCCACTGTCAATTGAACTTTGCACAAATCACAAATTGGGGGAAAAAATTTTCTTTGTCGAGGAGATACTGATGGGCATGCTCCTTATGATCCTTGGTTTTCCAAATTACAACTTGGTCGTGTCTTGGTAGAGAACAAGCAATTGTCTTGTCTGAAAAATTCATTTTTGATCGCTGTTCATTTCGATACTTGTTCGACGCTGCAACAGCCTGTCGATTCTGTTCCTCAGTGAAATTTCTTTCCGCCTTTTTAACTGTTTGTCGACGCGATAGTAGCGTTACACGATAAGACTCGAAAGTTATTCCACTGATTTATCGTTATCGTTCGATCTTCTGGGAATTGCCGACTCGGTCAGAGATTCTGCGAGAATCTTGACGCGGAGCGTACGGCTGAATAATCTGGATAGCGAGCGATAAGCCACGGTTGCAGGCTGATTGTCTGGCGGAAGGTATTGTAAATAGGTGTCGAGTGGTGGAAGACTGATTGCACCAGGCAGAATGGTGTAAATATTAGAAGATGGAAAGGAATCCTATACATATCCTTGAGATCCCGGAGATCCTGTTCTTTAACTCTCAGCAGTCGACGATTAATCGCGAAACTGGGCTCCCGAGAATTCATTTCGAAGGAATGAATTTTTAAAATCTGGATTGAATTTGGAACTGATTGTAAGTGGCATGTGCAATAACGTACGAAATAACATAGAATGGAAGGATTAGTTGTACGAATGCCAAAATAGAGAGTATACCGGGAAACACAGTGGATGTAAAATTGTTATTATTAACGTTATATCTTTATATGTATTTAATATTAAATATACAACAAGACATATAGCATCAAATATATTTAATAACAAATATATATATATAAACGTTCGAATAAAACTTGCAGAAACAGATTTGAAAATAGTTTTAAAGATTATTGAGATATTATTAGAATCTTACGCAAATATATACTTGATATTAAATCTTACACAAATGGTATATATTTGATATTGATTCCAGAACCTTAACAATAATTTTCAATAATTTTTAAGATTATTTTAAAATCTGTTTCTGCAAGTATTCGAACAGTTACGGAACCAGAAACTCAACGTTCACACGTCAAAACGTTCGATACGGTGCACGATATATTTGGTGCACGTACTCGGTGTATGTATCCCAGTTCCGTCCTCGTACACTACCAAAAAAAATAAAAAAAATAAAAAAATAAAAGAATGAAAGAAAAAAAAAAACAAAACAGCGGAGCAACGAGAAAAAGGGAAAAGCAACACGAGCCCAGTTTCGCGGAGTAGTCGGGACACGACGACCGTGAACTTGCGTCGGTTTTCCCGACCACTTTCGACAAGAGGCCACTTTTCTTTTTTTTTTCCACGACCTACTTTCCCCCCGCCGGGCCATTCTTTAAAACGCGCCTTATGCTTTTTCTCGCGGGGCAATTAAACGATTCGAAACCGGGCTAATTATTCCGGCAACCGATCGAGCGTGCCTCCAAACGTTCGATAGCACGAGAGGGAACGGGAAAGGTGGCGGGAATAAATCGCTTTTCGGCGAGAGACGGCAAGATTCAGCGAGAGAAAGAGACAGAAGGGAGAAAGAACGAAAGAGGGAACGAGAGAGAAAGAAGAAAGAAAGCGAAGGAGGAAGAACAGAGGATGATGCAGGAATAAGAGAAAAACTGCACGACTTGTACCCCAGTACGATTCATCTCACTGAAAGGCTCAGAAGTAACTGTTTTGACTAGGAAATGAAGACGACATTTTTGCCATAAAATTTTATTGATATGCAAACGTTTGAATCGATAGAAAACATATTACAGACGCGATCGCTCAGTACCAGACAACGCCACTCCTACTCGAGGTCTAGCCCACGCCCCCTCGCGAATCACGTGACCCAAATCAACCAATCGCTAATTTTCGTTGCACCTGAAGAGGCCCGATTTTCTAAAATTACATTCAATAATATATGAGACGAAAATATATAAATGTAAAATGTACACTGATCTCCCCATCGAAATAACAAAACACCAAAAGGTTCTCCGTTGGATGGAAACGAGGATCGATACTTCCGACCGATAGGAATATCGTTGATAAATTTCCACTTGTCGCCGATACGTAGATGCCTCGTTCGTGATATTTTGTTGCCGTTTCTAATAAAGCCGCGGGACCGAACTTTTCTATGTGGAAAAAGGAGGTTATCGATCTTCCAGCTGTGGTGAAGCACACAGCGGAAGGATCTTCCAAGATATTAAGCGCCGTTCCAATTCGGATCGATCCGCGTCACGAGAAGGAAGCGAGGAGGGACGAATTAAGACGGATCTCGTGGCGAACACCGAGAGAGAGAGAGAGAGAGAGAGAAAGAGAGCGAGGCTATCGATCTTCGATTGATTAGCTGTTCGTGACGCGATTACCAGCGGAGGATACTTTGGTCGTATTTGCTGAAAGAGAGATCGACGGAGAAGAATAGTCTCTGGGATTCCCCGCGAATCACGGAGCGATTGGCCGAGTAGCAACAAGGGGAGATCACTCTGTTACTTTTGGAAGCACCAAACGAGGAGTTCGGCTTAGATTTTCATCGTCGATTTCACAGCCAATCTGTAAATTCGAACGTACTTTTAAATGCAACAGACCAAGAACCTAGGCGATCAATGGTTCACTGGGGGAAATTTCGTTTCGTGAGAGACAGATTCCTTTTTTTCTTTTTACTTTTGAATTCAAACAGGCAGATTATGTAACGTAGTGGAGACTTTTTTAAAGCCCAGAGTAGTAAATGCATATCATCTTGGTAGCAGATTAATTTTTTTCAAATGATTTAATTTAATTTCGTCTTCATATTGTAATTTTTGCATTATGGATCGTGTGTTTTTTAACAAAACGATTGGCCGAGCGATCCCAATCACGGGGATCACTCTGTTATTTTTTTTTTGAAGTACCAAGTGAGGAATTCTTAGCTTAGATTGTCTGGTGTAAGCGTCAGGTCGATTTGTAAATTCTTACGTACTTTTAAATGCAACAGACCAAGAAACTATCGGAGTGGTTCACGTCCTGGGGGAAATTTCGCTTTGTGACCGACAGATTTTTATTTTTTTCTTTTTTTACGGAGACGCTTTTGACCGTCTGACTCAAAGGCAGATTATATAACATGGTACAGACTTTTTTTAAAACTCAGCGAATAGTAAATGCATGTAATGTCATCTCGATGGCAGTTTAATTTTCTTTCAAATGATTTAATGTGATTTCGCCTTCGTGTTGTAATCTTTACAATTTTATGAATCGTGCGTTTTTCAACAAAAGAGAAAAAAAAAAGAAACAACAGCAAACAAATACGCAAAGAACTCGTGGATTGACCTGATAATCGCGAAGACTCGATGGTTCAGTTTTGTTTTCGCGTTGGGCAATTGGCTGACTCACGACAGGCATCATTCTACTGTTTCCTTCTATTTCTTAGCTCTTCCCTCCAGCAACTTGATTTACAATCAAGGAAAGTAGGAAATGTACGTTCTATTTCATTGCAGAAACGCCATTGTCGCGTTTTGCTTTTTTGCTTTTCTTTTTTTACAAGACAGCAGAGACCGAGATCGAACGATGACATATTTTACACGTCGGACTTGTAATTTCTCGCGATCGCGTTCCTGTGTGCCCTCAACGATTAACCTATTTCTGGCGGGGAACTCTTCAGAAGAGGATGGACTCTTTGTAAGAGCGTGTGCGAGGATAAGTGATCAGCGTTTCCACGTGACGTCGTGTGAGGCGCAAAAAAAAAAAAAAAAAACGTAGAAAGGTCTGACGAAACGAAATTCCGACAAGTACAACTTTCACAGGACTGTCCAAACGATTTCGAAAAATGTCGTACTGGAGAGAATTTTATAGTTCTGAGCTCTTTATCAGTCCTTCTCAATGATAAATTCTTGATAAGTTTTTATTCTTAATGAAACGAGAGAGATATATCGAAATTTCCTAGCGGGAGCAGCCGCGATATCTTTTTCTTTAAAAAATGAGAAACAAAAAAAAAAGAAAAGAAAGAACAAGTGTCTATATAGTCTTCGTTTTCTTTTCTTCGTAAAATTTATTACAATCAGCAGCGTACATCTCGAGGACCAGGCGGTCAATTACGTTCGAAATTGGCGACTTATCACGTCCGTGACACCTTTTTTGGTACGGTGTCGATCACCTGCGCGATGACAGCGCCGATTTTCAAGGCTGGCGCGCCTCCTACCGAGAAACTTTCTACAAGGTATCGGTGAAAAGCCTCGAAAGAACGATTCTCCTCTCGCCTGCGAGGTCGTCGAACGACGCCGAGCGTCCCACTCGCTCGCCCGCTCGACACAGACGCGTGAAGAAGGATGTCGACTATGAAATTTATTACGAGGCGTGTTTTACAGGTGTTTTTACGTACTATATGGCACATAAAAATACTTGGAAATACTAATTTCTATTATTTCAT
>KQ435747.1:387232-397763 GCA_001276565.1 Melipona quadrifasciata
AGATGCTTCTCCTTTCATTTTTTCCACTTCTTCTTCTACCTTTTTCTATCTATTTTTCCTTTTATTTTTCATCCATCTCTTATTTGGCATTTTCTGCTTTATCGAAATCTCAAGCGTCTATTAATGAGTATATCGGGAATTTGTTTTGTTAATCGTTGACAGCAATAATTTTAAATAAAAATATACTCCAGATGGTTTCAAACGTACGTGAGTTTGATGTTTGAATGTATATTATTTAGATTCAGACTAGAACGATCTACGACTAAAGTATAAAATTTCCATGAGAGAAACTAGAGTGCGAGGAATAGGAAATGGCTTCTGACACGATACAAGTTATCATTGAAAATAATCGTTTTCTCTAAAGTCACTATTTTGACTTTTATTTAAATACAATTTCTGAAATTCTTTTTCTCTTTAATTTCCATTATTTAAAGTCGTATCAACCACTTGTAGCGACTTGGAACTATCTTATTAATTAATTTATTATAAAGGTACAATTTATTACGCAATGATACAGAGTACAAAAGTCTATCACTGCCAAAAAATTTCATTTCTTACGAGTCACTCGATTTCGCACAGACATGTTGCGCAACAAAAAAAAAAAAACCTGTTACGTCGTAATTCCGTTTTTTTTTTCCTTCCATAATTTTAACGATTTTTATTATTCTGGTGGAAATAGACACTCGGTACATAATAGTCGCTAGTTCTATCGTTAATGCTCGAAACAAATTGGCCGCGTGACAATTATACCGTGACAGACGTATACGACTGCAGGCAATTATCGAGTCTGACATTCACGACACACCTTCCACGGTTTTATGTCGCTGTGGCGGATGGTGTTCTGGCCTCTGCGAATCCGTGCCTCGTTTCGGTCATTTTCTGATTGTCCATGCGGAAACGTTCTCCGTAATTCGATATCAGACGCGGGCGTTTCGTTCGAAAGAAATGCTTCCTCTGCTCACTGAAGCACTTTCACTTTTTCTTTTTCGCTGACTTTTCTTCGCTTGCACGGTGACGTAACTCGACGTCTCAAAAGATTAAAACCGCGGAGAGTTTAATATTAGGTCATCCCAAAAATTCGTCTCCCTTTTTCATAATACTTATTTTGTGGTAAGATTTGAAATTTTAATACATCTGTATACCTGCTAATGAAAATATGTAATCACTCCCCATCCTTTTTTTTTTAGCAAAGACACGGTGTTGTCGCTGTAAAATTTCTTTAGCTTTTCATGAAAATGTTTCTCGAGGTCTCTTCTTTCAGTGTAAATATTGTCACATTTTCTGCCAGCTAAAAAGTGTTGCAACGATCGAAATAGGTGATAGTCTGAGGGAACAATGTCCGGAGAATATGATGGATGCGATAAAATTTCCTCGCAAAATTCACATTGTCGCAATGGAAAATCACGTTTCCTCGATTTGTGAGTTTGTGATGTTTCGTTGCTGTTGATCCTCTTAGTTTATCCAGCTACGCACAGTGTCTGTCTGAATTTATTAAGCTCAGCTACCTGCTAGCAATCAGAAAAACAAAATTCCTTGATAATCTCACCAAACAGAGAGTAAATATTTGAGGATGTAGACCTTTAACACACCGTTGAGCTTGTTCTTCTCTTTTGACTCAACTTCGTTTCCTTTAGGAATCGTTACATAAAATCTACTTTTCATCTTCAGTTATCAAACGTTTCAATGATGGTTTCTTCTTGCATTGCGTACGATTTCGTTCGACGAATTGTGGCACTCATACTTTCAGTTTCGACTTCAATACTTCAATTCTCATTTTCTTGAAATGTCCGTGCGCAGTTGATGGCGGAATATTTAGAACTTTCGACACTTCTTGAATCGACAGTCTCTTTCCTTCGTCCACTAAATTTCGAATCGTATCGTCGCCCATTTCAAATGGAACGAACTTGTGAACATAATAATTCTGGTCAGCGGAATTTTGGAAGGTTGGGTCTTTTCCGTTACTTTGATGTACAGGCATTGTTTTCAAATGTAGGACAAGCCGAGGCGAAGATTGAATATGATATTGAAATCTACGTGTGATTGAAATCCAATATTTACGCGGTAGATTTGTAAAAGAGGAGCTATTTGTAAGTGAATTGTTAAAGTCGGGATTCTGCAAAAAAGCATTTTTAATGTTTAAATTGAACATGCAACGTGAAATCGGATTTTATCAGATATTAAATTTCGGTTCGTGAATGTTAAAATGTACATCTCGTTCCATAGTATACGTACTTGTTTTTGAATATATGACGATCTTCGATTACCTACGAGAGACACAAGTCCCTCACTCAGAATTCTGTCAATATTATCAAACAAATCAGAGAACAACTTCCAACTCCGAGAACACCCGCTGGCATCCTCAACTTTAATTTCAGCTCGTTGACTCAACTGTTTTTCAATCAAACAACGCTGTCTTTTGCGCAATTATTAACTGCATCGTTATTACCTTCTATTCTTCTATCGTTTACGCGTCTCATCTACCAACTATTTCTTCCTTTCTAACTACTTATTTCTTTCCTCTTTTCATCTTCCTGTTAAAACAAAACATCCCGTGATTACGCCATCAAACGTCAAAAGCTCATTACGATCAGAAAGTATTATCACGAATTAATATCCAGCACACGGCATTACACGTGTCCACGGCTACAAACAGCGTACGATCTTAACATACAAGGAATTCATCGACGTTCCTCAAGTTCCTGTACGGTACAGTATTTATTAGACGACGCACGGAGTTGGCGCGTCGGTGACTCTTTCGCGTAAAATGCGAGAAACGGAAGGGAACGGAAATCGGTAGTGTTGAAAACGCGTAGTAAAACGACGTTTCGTATATTTTTATTAAAATCGCGGCCAAGTCGTTGGCTTGATGCGTTTAAGAGAATATCCCTACCTGGTGAGAAGATGAATCTCGTCTCGTCGTTTCTATGATACAAAAGCCGTCCTCTATAAAAAAAAAAAGGAAGAAGAAGAAAAAGAAGAAAAAAGAGAAGCAGACTCTCTGGATCGTTTCTATGAGAGCGGCTCTCTCTATAAAACGAATGGAAGCATGAAGAATCATCTCTATGAGGGGAGGTTTCTCTATGAAAGAGGTGGCTTCGCGTAGGATCGTTTCTGCGAGAGAAGCTTCTTTTACAAAAAAAAAGAGAGGAAAAAGAAAAAAGGGAAAGAAAAGAAAGAAAAGTAGTGAAGAGAAGAGCGGCGTACCCACGCAAGATCTCCTAACGCTATTTTTCTGTACGTACAAAGGATAGACTTGTGTAGAAAAATATATAGTAAAGAATCAAACGGGGTTTTAACGGTGAAGTGAATGGGGCTTTTGGTCAGGACGAAGCTTGTCTGAGTTTGAGAGCATGTCGTTTTAATTTCGTTGTCTGGTTTGATGGTTATTTTTTCTTTCCATTAAAGAACAGAAAGTTTCACCGAATTTTTTATACGAAAAAATTCGGTGAAACTTTTATATGTCATAACTCGCTATTTTCTCTTCTTTTTTTTTTGTAAGAGGAGAAAAGTATATTTGCAAATTTGAAAAAATGACTCGCCAACGATTTCCAAATAGAGACGTTGGCAGAAATTCAAAGACTCGTCCTTGAATATTGACGCAGCTCGGAGATATTCTAGTCGCCTGCTTAGAAATTTGACTTTCAAATAATTACGAATTGCCTTGCTCGATAGAATTCGTCGTTTTGCGTACAAACAAATTGAATTGTGCAACTCAATCGACAGGGAAAGAAACGGTGGCTAACAATTCAATATGACAAGACTATTATTTTCGATTTTCTAAAGTGCTCTGCAATATGTCATTTCTCCAATATAAAATCCGATATAAGAGTTTCTATCCTCTATTTTCTGGTAAGTCAATCTCAATATTCAACAACGTGTCCTTTTCCAAAATAATACGATTCGAATACCGACGATGGATTAAAGTTTTTAACCTCTATCTTCTCCCAGGTAATATTTCAAAATGGCGCGTATATTTGGCGCTTTCACACGTCTCGCGCAATCGGAATTTATTCAACAGATTTTTGATAAGAATTTAATATTTTAGAAAAAATATTTTACAATGTACAAAAATTTCTATGCCCTATTTTCTGATACTATCTCAATATTAAGATAACGTGTCTTTTTCCAAAATAATACCATTCATAAAAGTTTCTAACCTCCATTTTTTCAGAGATAATATTTCAAAATGGCGCGTTTTATAACCTCTCATGCAATCAGAATTTATTCAACAGATTTTCGATAAGAACATAATATTTAGAAAAAATATCTATCTCTTTCTCTCTCTCTCTGAGATGTACGAATATTTCTATCCTCTATTTTCGGGAGCAATGTTTCAAAACAATAGCTACATTTAGCATCTCGCAACATTCCGCACAATCGGAATTTCCACAACAGCAACATGTCAAAAGCGGTCTAAAAGCCAAAGGGAACTTTCGGAACGGGGCGTACGCCCCCGGTTTCCATAAGCTATACGCCAGCCGGGATATTACTTTGAATATTACACGTGGCCGCGTCGAACGAGACTCGCCGAAATCCCGAGTAACCTTCGCTATTCCAATCAACCAAAACACGAGGACATTTCCGAAAGCGTTCGTTGAATTTCGCCTGAAACTGCACGCGCCATGAAATTCTCCGCGCAAAAATAAATTATTTGGCCTAGCCGTAAAAATATCCCCTGCGTGTCGCACTCGTCGATCCGGCCGCTATTCTCCCCTCCGCCTGAACTAATATTTAACGCGAATGGAAATGGGAACGCATGGATCGTGACGCGAAATCAAATAAAAAGGGAACGCGTTATCAATTGACGCACTATTATGCCAATCAACGATAGAATTAACCGGTTTCACCGGTATTTTGTTCTCACAACTTCTAAAAATATACAAAAATATACACGTATATATCTATAAAATTGTATAATTCTGTAAGGGATATGATATATAACTTTTGAGTAGATTTTTAAAACTTAAATATTGGGTGTCCCGAACATAACCGAGCTTGATGAACACATGAAAAGTAACGAGAAAAGTTTGTTAGGAATTACATTGTTATAGAATTATAAATAAACAGTTTTTACCGTTTATTTTCTTTATCGTTTGATTTCTCCTTATGGGTTGCTTTGAGATGAAGGATTTATTCAACGGAAGTAACTTCACGCGGAGAACTAGTTCAAAGAAATAAATTTTATTGAAACTCAGCAAAATTCTTCGAGAATTTTACAGCGTTATTAATTTTATTACTCACTGATGTCAAGCTTTGATGGAATTAAAAATTTTTTTATATTTTTTATTGCATTATTATAATTAATGACACGAAATTGTTAGCACATTCACTCAACGACGCCATTTGCGTATTGTAGTGAAAAATGTATACAATGTTTGTTCACAACTAACACCCTATATATCGTGATTTAGCTCTTAGCATCTTTGAGACAAATTATCGTAAAATATCTCCTCAATCAATATGGCTTAATACCTTTTTACTCGAAATTTAATATTCTTCCGATTTGTGATGAAAAAATATTTGGTCCAATTAAAAAAAGAAGAAAAAAAAAAAAACTCTTCGAAACACGCCATATTTTGCCTTCCTTAAAACCATACAACTTTTGTATTAAACAATTCTTCTTCACACGCATAATTCAAAAGTTACAAGGTGTGCAAGTTACATACGTGACTCGTATATGAATATAAATTCGAGTAGAATTTGTTTGAAAAACGAAAAGAATGTGATTTTATTGACGTTAATATTTCGATCGAGTCTACGATGAAAAATGGCGACCAGACCGGTGTTTGAAATTAATCGAGTTCCAAACTCGCTACGAGTCTGAGTTGTTGTTTGACTTGTCCTTTCGGTAGTAAGTGCGCGTTAGTGTGTCGGGTGGTGGAGAATGGCGGATGGATTGGAACGAAGAGTGCAGGACAGAACGGCGCTCTTGACATTAGGCGTGGCAAGAAAGTTGCGATTCCGTTCTCGTAAGGGAGCACGGGTATCGTGACGGTAAATGTCTTCGCTTGTAGTTTCTTCGTGCAATGGAAATTACCGCGAGGGCCGCATAAACAGTTTGTTTTAGTCGCAACGGCGTTCGCCGGGCTTTGCAAACTTACCTTCGAGATTTTCCTTCTCGAAGATTCGTAATATTCTTGCTTCTAACGTTGAGACAAACGAGCTTTTCTTCGTCGCGAAACGTACTCGCAATTATATATTGAAATTCAATATTTACGTGCTTGGGATAGAATTCTAAGTGAGAAAGTAGTTTCTTAAATCTAGTCCAACTTTATGGTTTAATTTGTTTTCCGTTTTGGAAAGAGGTTTCAATATTCTTTATGCAAAGCTTGACAAATTTTTAAACGATACGACTGAGTCCAAGTGATCCGAAGAAGCAGCAGTGTTAAAATATGAATCGAATATTTGACTAACCTCTTCAGGAGCGAAATTTTTAAGGAAGGAAAAATGATTCGATCTTTTGTTCGATTATATTTCATTCATTTTACATCGACGGCAAGTTTTTTGTTCTCATTTCATTCGCTTATTTAATAATCTTAATTTAAAACAAGGAAACGTAACATACGTGTCAGTGTCCCTGAAGACGTTAAGTCAGGCGTTGGTTTATAAAAATTAATTATTAGAGGTCACATTCATTTTTTATTTATTAAATTTTCCGTTCGAATTGTACGAAGCTTCGGCAATAACGTTGCCAATAATTTTCACAAAATTGACGAATTAAATTACCAATCGTGAAACGAAATCGGACGTCTCATCTCTCAAAATTGCCTCGAACAATGCAGAGAAAATTGCCGAAGAAGCAGCGTTCTCTGCCAATTGCGCAATCTGAAGACACGACCTTTCTACGTGGGGTCCTCCGTTCCGCGGATCCTCTCGAATCGCGCTAGATAAAATTCAATAATTACTCGTCGATTAGCATCGGAGTCTATCGTATCTGTACATCGTTTACCTCCAAATTTGTTCTCCGGGTGTCGAAGAGAAAAAAAAAAACTCCGCGCTCTCCGCGCGTCGCGGATCGTGCGGCTGTGTAACCTTTCGCGTTTTGCGCAACCGATATTCCAATA
The DNA here is from genome assembly GCA_001276565.1 of Melipona quadrifasciata. NCBI lineage: Eukaryota > Metazoa > Arthropoda > Insecta > Hymenoptera > Apidae > Melipona > Melipona quadrifasciata. The sequence goes on from KQ435747.1 coordinate 394,297, forward strand.
TGAATACAATCGAGCGAAACGTGCGGATGCTTTCGCCCGGAGTGAACCGAGCGAAGAGTGGGAAAAAACTCCGGAGGAAGAAAACCGTGGCTGATCGGGCATCTGGATCGATCTTTCCTCGATCGATCTCTAACGGTTACGTAAAATTCGACTTCACCCGGCAGAATTTTTCGCACAGCACGATTTCTGTTGAATTTCTCCACGATTTTCACCGAGGATGGATTTGTTATTACAAGTACATGTAAATTGTACAGGTTCACGAAAATATTCACGAACATTTGAACAGATGCACATCACGTACACCCTGAGATAACAAGATAGCACATTCTAAAACTTATTAAACAAATGATACAAAATTCTTCTTATATGCATTTTTCCGTAGTGCTTTTATCAACATGTATAAGTAACATAAACTAACATTTTTTATTAAAAAAAAAATAGAAATATGGTAATGTTCCATTGTGAAAAACAGAAATAAAAGAAATTTGCTCAATATTTAGTATGACCTCCTTTGCATTTAAAAACGATTCGTAATTATATTGTCAATTATTCTCAAGGTTTGAAAACGTCACGATTACGATTACTACTCTAACTTTATAATGTAATTATAAACTTGAATCTAAACGGTTCAAAAAATTGGCCGTTTATAAATTTTTGCAAAAATGTTCAAAGGGTACTATATCCGCCGATCTTTTATCCCCTGTTTACAGTTTCTAGTAACCGTAAACATATTTACGAAGCAATTTTTATAAAAATATTGAAAGGGTTAAATACTGTGCTATTTTCGTACTGTCAACTCGTATACGTGTCATCACCAATGATAAAATAAGATCACAATGACGTCGTATGTGTGCATACGTATAATATATATGTGGAATATTTCATCGGAAATTGTCGAAATTTTGTGGCAACGGGACATCATGTACGTTGAAAAGCGAAAATAAGATTTCTGGCGAACAAACTGGTTTATTAAAGAGGAGTCGGCTGGTCGTCTGATTTCTGACGGCTAATTAAACGGCGCGACGTCGTCGCGATTAATAAACCGAAGGAAATTAGATCGGAGGTAGCTACGCTTCCTGCCACTCGCGACACACGCGTTCAGCCTTTCACGAATGCTTTAGATAAGCGTTTAATCACGGCACGATATCGTGTTTGGATTCAATCGATAGTGTAAGATCCGATGCATTTTAAACGTTTGATTACACCGTAGTCGTGGTGTAACTACAATTTTGTAGACGTTCGTCATCGACAAAATTAAGTAAAATCAAATAAAATTGTTGAGAGAAGATGTTAGTCAATAGAAAAATTTCTCGAAATAAATAATTCAGTATTGAAGAATTATATAATATGTAGTTTATAATTTACGAATTCTGTTGAAGATTTACGACCTGAAAATAGAATTTAAAGTTACTATACATTTGCGGTTCATGATTCATGATTTCTACACCAGAATCAAGATTAAGCTCGTCTGAAATCTCGAGGACGTCATTTAAGGTTATGGCGGGAATTTTTAAATTGCGAATTCGCCAAAGAATTAAGAAAATCTAGAATTTAAAAATAGAATTTAAAGTTACTATACATTTGCGGTTCATGATTCATGATTTCTACACCAGAATCAAGATTAAGCTCGTCTGAAATCTCGAGGTCGTCATTTAAGGTTATTGACGAATGAATTCACCGGGAATGAATGGGGAACTAAGGAATATTATATGAATATGATATTAGATTCCGTGGCAGAGATACGCGATATAAAATACATGTAGGATGAATATAATTAAAACGTACCGGAATTAGCGTGGCCGTGTCCAGCGCCGGTGCTATTCGTCGCCGAGTGAACAGCGTTGGTCGCCGCGTTCGCGACATGCTTCAACGCGCTTATCACCATCATATCTTTTATCACATTTGAATCTGTGGCTGTTCCGCGCAGGATATCCAGCAAGAACGACGGCCCGAACGATACTCGACTAACGCGGGACCAACTGAATTTAGCTTGAAGCCTCGAACGGTTCCAAAATCAACGTTCTCACCATCTTACCATCGCTCCATCGCGTGCGATGCACTAGAACCGCATAACGTTTCAAATACACAAGCGCGTACTTTGTTAAACACAAGGGGATTTGTTTTCAACAAGATCTCTTTACCACGTTAGATTTCTTAGATTTTTATACTATACTGTAAACATATTCGTTAACTCAATCTTTACAAATTTTATCTTCAAACGTCGTGCTTGAAATTTCGTTCGAAACAAAAAGAATCGTTCTTAACAGAGACTTTACGTTACATTCTATCAAATTTATCAAGATTCTGTACAATGTTACACCACGTTCATTAAATTTTCACTTTACTATTGCATTTTGCCAAATTATGTTTGTTAATTTGATCAAATTTGGGCCAGTGAGCGAATTGCGAGTCTTCATACTAGAATTTCGCATTAGAAGTCGGACAACACCAAAAGAGAATCGTTCTCAACGAGACTTTCTACTGTACTACATTTATTGAATTTTCACTATGCTATAGTACTGTGTATCATATTTATTAAAGTTTCACTATGCTATAGTATTCTATATTCTATATTTATCACTATGCTGCACGTTTCGCTAAATTATATTCATCAATTTGACCAAATGTGGGTCAGTCCTCGAATCGAAGAACGAATTACGGACACAACAAATTCGTCGAACTTCACGCTTGGAACTTGTTCGCGAGTTTTATCGAAACTATTTATATGATGCGCGCGGATAGACGGGGAGGAAGGACGTGTGCAGCGGGTACAGCGTACGAACGAAACAGCCGATCGTGGCTGTCGTCTAGGCGCGACTAAGTCGTTGCGGCACGTAGAGAACGCGAAAGCCAGTCGCCGGCGAACAGACGCAGACACGGTGCCGGAGAAGAAGGTGTCTCGCCCCTCTTCTTCTTCTTCTTTCGGCCTTCTTCGCCGGAGTTTCACCTTCGCGGAAGTCTTGCGAACGGGAGGCTCGCGTCGGACAGACACCGGCGGATCCACTCTATTTCGTCAGCCGGAGGCGGATGACCTGCGAGCGTTACACGTCGCGGGCTTCGCGATAATCGAATTGTTAGGCTCGACCCAGTTACCAGTTGCCTCCTGCGAGTACACTGGCCGACGAAAGTGTTTCAAACGCGATATTACGGAATTACAGCGGAGAGAAGCGGACACAGATATTTTAATTAAGTCGGCAGGGTAGTTAAAATATTTGTAAATTTCTATAGGGACGATACCGCCGGCATTGTGAGTATTAATCTCATTAATACTGCAACTAACGAAGTAGTGCGATTCTTCGACGGGAGAGCCTCAACGGGGTTAATTGGTTTCCGCGCGATTACGCGAGCGTCTGAGAGAAAAGGATACTCGCGAAAACGATATTTCCTTTTCCGAGGAAATGTCGAGTGCCTGAAAACTAGTGCACGAAAATCGCGCACGAGGTTAACGGGGGGGGGGGGGGTTTTTT
>KQ435747.1:406903-420777 GCA_001276565.1 Melipona quadrifasciata
TGAAATTACCAATTGATCTCTCCGAGATCTCTCTAATTCGCTTACAAACAGATTTAATATATAACAATAATATGTTAATCCATTCCCAGAGTTGCAACTTTATTTTACGAGAAAAAAAAGGTCTCTTTCTGAAACAATAAATGTTTGTTTCAATACATTCTTTACGTTTTTCCATAATTTTGCTGAAACGCGGAAGAATCATAATGCGAATAATAGGTACATTTGTACGTTCATTAAATTTGTACAATTGAAAAAAAACGGGCCTTTCACGTCGAACTATTAAAGTCACTTAACGTAACCTGACTTTTAACAACAGATTCAAAAAAAAAACCGGCTATTCTATGAACACAAAACACCGTTCTTTGAAAATAACCGTATCGTAAAACCGCGCGACGCGCGAGCGATTTAAAACCATATTTTTTCAATTCATTAAGGACCAAGTAATCACAGTGATTAATTGATTAAAATTTGCGACTGATGATCAATAATTTAACAAATATAAATAACGATTAACAATAATATTATTAAATTGAATATCAATCTAAAACTCCCAACTCCGCATAGAACCTAAAATGTCATTCGACGGCAAACTATAATATTAAGCGAACATTTTGTTGGAATTTCCTCTCCTTGACTCCAATGTAAAATGAAACACAAGTCAAAGGGCAAATTGCTTCAGAAGAACTGCGAGTGGAGTGTCGCGTCAACGCAACGTTGTTCCTTAACAGATCAAACACAGCAACGTCACCCAATAATTACAATATGTTATAACGAAACATGCCGCTGGCGTTTCGAACTTTTTATCAGCGCGATAAGCTCCCCCATCGAACATGCCGAACACGTCAAGTTCGACTTCCGTCACGTCCATCACTTGTCATAGACAAACTTGGCAAATAATCCGGGTCTGGCGATTTTCTTTGTAACGGGGGGAGATTGGCCATTGTCGATCAGAGCTACTACCCTCTTTATCCCGCCGGACGGCAATGTCAGAGCCAAGATTCGCCGACGGAATCGATCCGTACCGAGGAGGGCCCCGGTAACTTCGTTCGAGGATTTTGGACGTTCTCCAAAATCCTCCAATGTTCCGGGGGGGGGGGGGGGGGGGAGAGAGAGAGAGCCTGTAGAATTTTAATTACGCCGGGACGCCGGTGGCCAAGGGGATACGCCGGGGCAACAAAAGCCAGCCGCGTGTTCGGGTACACACGGTTTGCCCTTTTTCTCGCCATTCTTCTCGCGCCTCTTCCACCACCCCCTTCGGCCATTCTACTCGCCCGCCAAATAGGTCGGGCCTTTTTCGCCTTTTCTGTTTTCCCTCCCTGTCTCACCCCCTCATCCGCGCTTGTCGCGGCTTCGAGAATTAGCCGGATTCCCTCTGCCAGCGCCGCGGAACTCGTTCGCGAATCTTCGACTCACGCGTCGGCAAATTTTTTTGAAAATTCGATGGCTGGTCCTCTGTTCCCACGTAACGTGTCTGATCCTACGATTCTTCTTGCTTCCAGTGACTTTCTGCCTTAGACAGTCTAAATATCGTACTTGGTACGAGACTAGATGTGAATTAAAAATCAGGAAACTTGGAAAGGTACTTTAATAATAACTCCTGCAAAGCAGAAGTTTCGTTCGAAAATTAGCAACGATGATTACTTCCGATTTCTCTTCAACAAACTATATATTTGCAGGATTTTGAACAATTTCTCACTTCCACGTTGCAATAACATTAAAATAAATCGTATAATATTACGGGGAATTTATTCAAAAACTTTGGAGAAAAAAACTACCCTCCAAAGTCAACACGTCAACCATCTTCAAGAAAATATCATTGACAGTCTTCAGACAGTTTTCACAGAGAAAATAAATTAACCTTTTCTCGATCACAGAGCCCAAAATCCACGCCGTACGTTCAATTAAACGTCCCATTTTTTATTACGCGTCGCGCAAACGCCGAGGAATTTTCCTTCGAGGCTTACCAGTCAGCAATTAACGAAGACTCAGGGCGCAGCGTGGCTGCGGGGGTTGGCTCTTTCCACAAGAGGGGGCGAAGTGGCGCTGCTCGCGACAAACAATGTACTCTCCCGGCTATGTCGTTTAATAAAAATCGCTTGAACGGCACGAATCCCGGCCTCGGCGATACAAAGAGACTCGACGATACAAGGAGTCGTCGAGAAACGGTTACGCCGGTGTAACCGAGAAAACTGTGCGATCAGCAGCCTTCGCGGCGTTTTTCGCCACTCTCTCTCCCGCCCCCGAAAAAGAAATTGTTAACCCAAGTAACTTTTCCTTTTGGAAAAAGAAACAACGAGAGAGTGACAGAAGAGATCTTTTTCTCTTAGAAAGATTAACTTCACTAACAGTGAGATATTTATACGATAAGGAATTATTGCAATAAAAGAGAATCTTTCTTGATCTATTGCAATTCGGAAATTGATGCTGCAATTGTTAGTTTGTGAAAAATTTAAGGTTGGATTGAAACGTTAAAGTTTGTTTAAAAAAAAGCATTCTTCGTTCCAAACGGATTAACAGACTCAGAGAATGATTCGATCGATGTGTACATTTTTGGCGTGGAGTTCAATGGCGGAGCGGACTATCGTAGCGAAAGGGTTAATAAGAATCATCCATTCGCGTCAAACGTTTCATTTTGCACCAAATATAAATGCATTCATGTGAATTCATACATAGATATGCATATCCAGTTTGCGACATTTCGATGAAATTAATTTACCAGCCAATTTTGGTGGAATTAATAATTTAAACTACCACCAAAAGCTTACGCACTTTACAATTGAAAGTATTCAGAGGCTTCGCTATAATGTCAAATTAAACCAAGAACCAGACGATAATCCTGCAACCTATTTCACCCTTTCGATCCCCATAACTTCACGGCGAAGATCTTTTAAAACTCGCTCGTTCAGCACCCTTGCCTTCTCTCCCGGCTGCAGGTAGAGAACGAGTGGCCAATTTAACCCAATTTTCTCGAATTTCGCTGCAGGTAGCCCAGGAAATCAGCCGAGGCAGGAGAGCGTGGCGTGCTTTTATATTTGCTTGGCGTTAAATCGCGCTTCTCGAGATATGTAGGTCGCCGCGTCTGTTCCCGGCACTTCAGCATTTCAGAAATTTACGATCAAGTCCCGTCGAATCGAATCTCGCGAGTCGAAACAGTGTAAGCTGCGTACGTTACCGTAGTTTTCGAGTTAGACTCTCGGCTCTGAACCGAGGATCGGTCGTTCATTTGCTCAGTCGTTTGCGTTTCCTCGATTTGTCTAGATGTTACCTCGCCTATTTGATCGTCCCGTGTTTATCTCGTGTCCGGCGACGACGAAAGATCTCGATTCGACATTTAATTCGCTGGTCATCGATCCATCAGATTAAGTGGATTTCTTTTTATCACTGAAAGTGATTTTAGTGGGGATAACTCAGAAAATCGGACCTCTTCAGGTGCAACGCTGATGCAACGAAAATTAGCGATTGGCTGATTTGAGTCACGTGATTCGTGATGAATTTATTAATTCATTATGCGCTTTTCTCCGTGTTAATAACACAATCACACGAATTTAAAGATGTACAAATAAAATACACAATATACAGATGAAATATAGAAATATACAATTTACATATATATTTTGATGAATGAAATATAAAAATACACAATTTGTCCCTCGCCGTACGTATAAATAATTATGAAACAAAAACCCAACAGACATCGAAGAATAATCCAAACAAATCAAGCGGTTCGTTTACTGTAATGGCAAGCTCGAGGATTTATTTTTTCGACGAAATAAAACACACAGGTACAGTCGGAATCGCTTGGACGTTATCAAAGTACCGGACGCGAAAATGGAGGCGCGAACCGGAGGTTGCATAACGCAAGTTAACGTGACCGATCGAAGGTAGTGGAAGTTGGCCGTAAACGACGTAGTCGAAAAACCAATGAATGGAGGGACTTGATCGCGCGGTCTAGTTTCGCGAGGGCGAGGCAAAGTTCCTCGACAAAGTGTTTCGATGCCGGGCGCAGCTGACGCCTGTATAATTTATCGAGCCGTTCAACTCTCGAGTCTCGTTTTCGCGCGAAACACGATGAAAAAACTCGATCCCTCGCGCCCCCTCGCAAACATGGAGAGTTCGATAAGCTTCCAATGGCGAAAATTCCGGGACGAGAATCTTCTGCTCACTCGCTTCTCCTCGCGTTTGCGCGCGAATCGGCGACACTTTCCCTCTTTTTCGCGGAATGCATCTCGCGTTCTTTCGTTTCCACGTGGAATAAAACAGTGAGAGAGAAGAAGAAAAAATAGAGAGAGAGAGAGAGAGAGAGAGAGAGAGAGAGAGAGATTTGCAGGAACACGATGGAGAAAACGTGGCGCGTAAATAGAGCGAATAAAGGAGGTCGAGTTGAAATGAGGCTGAAAATTTGTAAATGAGGAAAGGGGTCTTTTTTCGAGTTAATGAAGGAAAGCCTGCTGGCCAAGGAGCTTGAAAGTTAATTAAGAACAGCCCGGAAGGAACGATTATTTTTTTCCTACTTTCTTTTCTTCTCTCTCTCTCTCTCTCTCTCTCTCTCTCTCTCTTTCTGTCTCTCAACGTGAGTTTCACGTTGTGATCGTGCTTCGCTTTGTGGACTGAAGTTCGTTACGCGAAGGTTTCTTGCTTCTTCTTTCCCCTTTTTCCAGTCTCTATTCTGGACCGGGACGCGAACGCCATTGGAACGTAAGAGCGATTTGCTTCGCGGTTTATCAAAAAAATGTTTATTTTCCTTCGTTGAGGTACCGCAATCACATTCACCTTTCGACAGAAACGTTTCGAACGCGGTTGCAACGATCGAGTTGCACGGCTGAGAGAGAGTTAGACCGAGTCTATGAGGCGAGAGAGAAACCTTAACGAACAATCGGTCTCGTAGAGTGGATCAAATTATTTTTTCGTCAGCCATTAAACTACGCATCGTGTACATTTCACCAATACGGTGACTGTTCCATTGCTCGTCGCGTTTGTAAAATAGAAGTTTCCAACTGCTGGGCAAAGGGCAACAATAATATTAACGGCGACCAATAACGAATTAGCAGTCAGTCCAATGTATTTCCTTTCGTTTTTAACGCACAAACAATCCGATCTATTAAATCAACTCTCCCTTTAATCGATTGCTTCACGATTATTTTCATGAATGTGTATATAGATACACGTTACTGCTTTGATATTATGTTTAGAACAAAACGCCGATATCATACGTAACTAATTTTGAGTTATTTTGTAGTTTGGATGTGAAATTGGAGCTGAAATTCAGCGTTTCACCGAATTATGTGTTGTTCGACGAAGGTAAAAATTCGAAAACTCTTGTGAATCGACGTAAAATATTTTGTGTAGTGACAGATTCAGCGATTTATTTATTTACTTACACTTGCATTACATGAAAAATATCTAGCAAAAAATTTATTCCTTTCTTTGAAATATTTAAACGAATTAAGAATTTACTACGAGCGAATACTTGATTTGAAACTACTCACGAACTAATCGAAATTTTGTACTTCAGCTTGAACACAAAATTTCAATTAATAACTCTCTCTCTCTCTCTTTCTCTCTCTCTCTCTCTCTCTCTCTCTCTTTCTCTCTTTCTCTCTTTCTCTCTCTAAGAAACGGTTTAACCTCTTGCGCTGGAATGACGAGCCACGCACGTCGAAAAATTTTGTCCCAAACATTTTCTCAGTTTTAAGTATACTTAAATACAACCCAGGCAAAACAAATGATAAATTTATTACTTCTTAGTAATTTCCATCCAGTGATATCATACTGACGAGTTTCAAAAGAAAAAGAAAGGGACGAATTCTTGTATACGGTTCGGTCACTCGTTATGGTCCGCAAACCAGTTGCCAGCGCAAGGGGTTAAAACGAAAAATCGGGGGTGTTTGCTGTCTCATCGTAGAATTCTCAACCTCTGAGAGGATATCGCGCGAGAAAGAACGGTTTTGCAATCACAGAAATATTATTTGGCGAGCCTGTGGGATCATTAACGAGCAATTTATCGTGTCGTCATAGGGAAATCGACCGTCCGAACACGGTGAATCGATATTCCATTACGGGAGGATCGGTGGCTCGCCAGAGAGAGTAACTATGACGGATGCTTTGGAGATGGGAGATAGAAACGTCTGGAAAATGAATCTTCGGAATGGGAAAGATACCCATCTTAGTATTTGGTGAACTAATTCTGCTGCTGGTGCTACTCTCTTGCTATTTACAATAATTAAAAAAAATCTTCAACTCACACACGTTTCAAATCATCGCAGATTATAATTTGATAAATTTTTGATAAATTCGGAACGATGTTTATATTGTTATTTAGTAGTTTTGTTGTATAATAATTAAAAAAACTCTTCAACTAGTAATTCGCGTTTCGAATCGTGGATTATGATTTGATAAACTTTCGATAAATTTGAAAAGACATTTATATTAACATTTAATAGACTAACTTTATTGTTCGTATATTTTCTTGTCGTTTGAATAATTGAAAAAAAAAATCTTCAATTAGTAATTCACGTTTTAAATCACAAATTATAATTTGATAAACCTTTGATTAATTTGGGAAGAAATTTATATTAACGTTTAATAGACCAACTTTGCTGTTCAAAAAGAGTATGTACACAGAATGAAGTAAATTTTTTACCTACGTACGATAACTTTTATTTTTCGAGAAACCCTCGATTGTATATAATTTTGTATAATTTTTACAAATTTCACTTTCGCGAAATATCTCGACGGTTCATTAGCCAAATACTGAAACGCGCGTTGTTACAAGCAGCAACTTAAGTAGCCTCAGTTTAGTTCGGGTTCATTACCCCTCCGTTTCTTCAATCCCGCGGGATTAATTCTAAGCCAGTTAGGTCCCAGAATTATGTTTGCTTCAGAAATCTAGCGAGTTGGATCGCGCGTATTCCTAGAGGTCGGTATTGTAACACGTGCTTTAACACTAGAAACTTTAACTACCAAAATGGTCAGAATGTCCAACATGATAATCTTTGTTAGATATTTTATAAGTATAAAACAGTGTACTTGAATGATTTTTCGTAAAATACACGAAACAAAAGTTCTGTATTATAAAAATTTTCTGTTCCTCTTACTTTTTATTAATGTCTCTGATGGAAATTTTATACTTTACCTGTCGTTAGTTCTCTGCTTGAAAACATTTTTTGTATCATTTGCCAGCAATTTATTTATGTATTGCGAATGAAGTATTACTTCAAGTAAAATGATGCAGCATTGGAAATAATCATCCCGTTTCAAATGGTATTTAGCATGAAATTTTATTGATTATAATACTTAGTTTAAAGCAATCACCAAGTATAGTATACAGAAGTTAATGACACGTAATTTCAATCTGCTGAAAAATTTCCTTCACCATTTTATAAACTTTCATAAGAAATACTAAGAAGTTTAATTTATATGAATTATTCGAATGATAATTCGATGATAATGAGTGTCAACTGGCTCACGAATTTCTTCTTTTGAAATTTTATTATTCCTTTTACGTCGTTGTATTACATCATACAACACCATACCTACGTTCATTATAATTGTCGGCAATTTCAAACAAATATCTTTTAATTTTAGCTGTTAGCTACATTTAAGTATGATGTCCCATTACAGAGAATAGTCGAGTGCAAAAGGTTAAAGAAGATGATCTAACACGACAATACGAGATAGAGGTTAATTTACGATTTAGGGCCATTTCTACGTACGAAGATGAGACTTGCTTCGTTTACGATTATCGTCAGTTTCATCTACTGTTAGTTCCAACAGGACGCACGCCATTATCGCTTTATTCCGAAAATGCCACGCCAACTCGAGACTAACAAGCCTTCTCGAAACTGAAGGCAATTCTCCATCGACGCAGAACATTAATTAACAATCGTTCGTTGTTCGAGGGCGATACTTGTAAACCGTACTCCTCGTTGTGTCATTAATAACTGCTCGTTAACAATTAATTAGGTTGTGTTTTTTCGATCGAACGACGAAGTCAGACCGAAGCGACGAGAGAGAAAAAAAAGAACGCGAAAGTGAAACCAGTTTTCTGGCAATTTCGACGAGATCTCTCTACGATAAAAATCCACCGATCGATCGGTGAATATGAATGGTCGTGCCGGTGCCTGTGCTCGTATGGTCATTAATCGTCTGGTAATTAGCGACTGCTAATTGCGGCGGGATGCGATAAAAGCTGACTCGGGAACGAAAGTTGAAATAAAAAAAGCTGCCGGGGGAGAACGACGAAGGTAAAATCACCTCCGTGGAAACCAGCCTTTTTATCGGCGTTGATCGACGAGTAATCGCTCGAAATTTGTAATCGACTTCGTTTAGGCTGCACGCTGTCGCTCCTTTTTCGTTGTTCTTCCACTTATTTTCGATCCAAAGACTCTTACGTCTTATTGAGTCTTATTGAAATATGTAATTTCGAGGTAATTGTTATTTCTGACGCGCACGATTCTTCGTTTTCTCCTCCACGAGCTCGTTTAAAACATCGAACATCCTTCCATTTGCTCGAACGAGAATGTAAAACGTTCATAAGAATTCACAGGGGGCAGCGGGATTACTAGTTATTTATCGAGTTACGTTGTAATTATACAAAATAATTATACGAGAAATTATTGAATTATTAGCAGGATGCCGAATCCTCGTTTCTGTGTTATATTAATTGTGACGTCCTAAGACCTACGCTCAGAAATTTTTAGGGCAAGTATTGCAATAAAAATAGAAGAATAATACAATGAATGTAAATTATAAATTACATAAAATAAATGCAATATTTATATACATTTAAATTGCACAATGTACGTAAGTTATAATACACAATATGCAATATACAAATATAAATTATTCTATTTACAATAAATATAATAATTGTACGCAAAGATTTTGCTAATACATTGTACATGCATTGTATTATAAAATATATATATATATATACAATGAAATTTTATTAAAACAACAGTGTATTAATATTTATTAAATATAAAACTTTTGAGCGGGAGTTCCACAGAATTAAAAAATAAAATTCTTCAAAATTATGAAAAAGTGAGCATGGTTTCACACATTTTAATGCATCTCATTCCTTAGTTAGTTTCTCAAGAGAATGTCAATATTAAAGGAATCATAAGTGAAGGTTTCCGAAGTAATGATTTCCAACAACTTAGGGTAAACGATCAAGATTGTCGGGAAGAAAAGAGAAGCGAGAGTGAAGAAGGAAATTAAAGCAACTAGAGCTGAAAATGTTTAATGCCGAGGTCAAATTATCAACAAATCGTATCCCATTTATTATTTCTTCGACACTGCCAGTAAATCTACTGTCTTTTTTGTGCGCTCTAGCTCTGTGCTCGGAATATTCAGCGATCATCAAGCCATCCGTAATCCAATCTCGAATGGTCCATCTTTTCGCGAGAATACGATAATTTGAAAATTTTTCTTTTAAGCAGTTCCCTCTTTTTTCTTTAACGTGTAACAAGAAAATTGAATATTCATTTGTAAAGAGAGATGTTAGATAAGTGTAAAAATCCAACTAAGTTCTTACTTATCTTAGTTTCTGTGTTACAAAACATTAATAAATTTATGTAACAAGTGATTAATTAGTTATCGAAGTAGCTAATTAATTTTGGAAAACAAAGAATCCAAATGACTTCATATGATTCAGTTCATAAAATAATTTAACGAGCTAATTTATACGTATTAAGCGATATCTCGATTAATATCGAGAGATCGAACGGAAATGAGTTTAAAAATCGGCGTAGATCCGTAACACCCTCTCTTTAATTAAACGGCACAGTCGATCAAATAAAATTCAACGAACTGAAATTTGAAATTTCAAAGTGGAGGATGTAAATCTATTTATTCCTCCAAATAACGGAGAAATTTGAGATTTCAAAGTGGAGGATGTAAATCTATTTATTCCTCCAAATAACGGAAGTTAAACGTTGACTTGTTTTAGGACCGTGGTGAGTTTATTTCGTGCAGGGACGTGCGGATGTGAACTCGAATAGTTTGGGTAACACGATTCGCCTGATTGCGTTATAGTATCAATTATATAGAAATGAATACTTTCTGGATGTTTGACTGTAATAAAATATACACAGACACATGAACATTTCATTTTTCACATTATTGATTAAAAATTGAAATTTTTTATCTGTTTGTTATAAATTAAAAATTAACAATTTTACGCTGAATGATGGGAATTGTGTAAGTCTCGAATATCGTGAGATATATTTTATTATATAGAAATGAATAGTTTATGAACGTTTGGTCGTAGTAAAAAATACACAAATATATCCTTAAAATAACAAATTAAAATTTTTAGACTGAATTAAATGAATTCATCAGATTTCTAACTATAGAGAAATGAACACCTTTCAGATGTTTGATAGTAAAAAAAAAAAGTACACAAATATATTCATATAATTTATTATAAATTAAAAATTTTACCCTGAATAAATCTTGGATATTGTGAGATATCCAATTATATAAAAGCGAATATTTTCCGCATGTTTGATCGTAATAAAAATGTTTGATTGCATGGTACACAAAAATTGCACAAATACATGAGTATATTTTTTATATTACAAATTAAAAATTTTACTTTATTTGATAATTAAAATGAATTAAATATTGGACGTGAAATATTAGCTCTTTTTGATCCGACAGATGATCCGATAGTTGATCCAACTGGCCTCGATTTTTGGCATATCTCAGGTACTCGACTGACTTTACACGACCCGACCCAAGACTGAAATATCGGGTCACCTTCACACCTTTAATTTCCAACCATTGTGTCTCAGTAACTCTATTTCGCGTTGTTCTCTTCAGCGACCTGGCTTCTAAATACCCGTTCGGAGAGAAGGTAAATTCATTTCGTAGACCACCGAGTTGAAAGTCCATTTTCCACTTTAGATTTTACCGGGAGGATACGGTAGAACCCTGAGGTCAGGGTCTCGGTTTACATAGTGCTACTTCTGCGCTATGCCGTGTCGTTAAATAATTTCTTTCTTCGGTGAACGAGACCTCGTTGGAAATACCAGCTATTGAAACCCATAAAGACTTTTCAAATAAATGTACATGAATGTTCTTCGCGCTAACGGATTTAATTAATTTGAACTGGAATTTAGTTTGCTTGGAATGAACTGTACAAGAGAGATGTAAAATATTATATCTGAGATCAATATTTTAAAAAGAGTATAACGAAAGAGTTGTCTTTTTGAAAGTTGAGATTTTAATAATTATCATCCACATTCTAAAATACAACATCTAATAAAAGTAAGAACGAAAAAAAGTTACGAATTAATAATTGTCACTACGTTATCGAAGTTTGAACCTTCCTATTTTATAAAAACCAAACGATAACATTCCAACACCAGAACTGTAACAGTACAAGATAATACGCACAATATAATTACAACTAAAATAGTAAAATCATGTTTTCATCCTAATAGAAGTTAACTTTTTAATAACACTGGCAGATTTTCTGTCTCTTAAATTCGAAAAGATAAGATGACACTTGTCACTAAATATCTATTTCTAGCCCTGTCGAGTCTTTCGACGATTTCATCCCTTGACTATCAAAATATCAGGACGACAATCTCAATAATCTAAATCTTCAAAAAACTGCACGACTTGTACCCCAGTACGATTCGTCTCACTGAAAGGCCCAGGAGTAACTGTTCCGACTAGGAAACGAAGACGACTTTTTTGCCATAAAATTTTATCGATATGCAAACATTTGAATCGATACAAAACAAATTACAGGCGCGATCGCTCAGTACCAGACAACGCCACTCCTACTCGAGGTCTAGTCCACGCCCCCTCACGAATCACGTGATCCAAATCAACCAATCGCTAATTTTCGTTGCATCAGAAGAGGCCTTTAAAGAATTTATTATAGATTTTGCATGATTTGCAATTTCTGGTCATGTTGCAATGATTTTTTGTGAATAATGTGTTCGCGTGAAAGAGAGGAACCCGAGATCGAGCCCGAGGGAAGATGCCAGGGGAAGAAGCAAAAGGAAAGTAAAGGAGGGTTGAAGCTAGAGGAGGGGAGAGAGCAAAGAAACGAGGTGTTGCCACGACCGGCATTACACTTGCTAATGGCCAGGGAGTGGAATGCCTGGTCCGGGCCAAGCTGTCGAGTGCTGCTTCGCGTACAAGTGCAAGAGCACCAGCGTACACACGATCATTAACCCCAATTACGTTGTGCGCGCGACGGGCCCAAGTGCAGGCTCCGGTCATAATGAGCTATTTGTGTACTCGTGTGTGGAGGTGCGTCGATGACGACTCGTGTGTGGCACGCGTGCGCCGTCATATTTTTCATCCTTCCATCCACCGTGATAACGACGTGCTTGCCCTCCGTGCTTTTTGTGTTTAGTCGCGTTGCGAACGCGACTCTCTCGATTCCTCAGCGGGCGAACGAATAATGGATTTTTCGTGCTCCTTGGGATCAGACGCGTGAGATTGTGATTTATGGCAGGGACATTTGGCCGTTGGGCATTTTTCTTGGAATATTTTTGAAATGTCAGGAACAACTTCGCGATATAACAACGTTGGTATAGGTATGTGCGTTAGTGTGCTGTGATGCAGCTAGTCGCGGAAGTATTTACACCGCTCCCCTCCGGATATCGAACGAAGAATATTTTTTAGAATACGAGTTTTCGGAATTTCTAACTACGAAAATGTTTTTTGACAATGTTCGCAGGTTTAGTAATAACTTTCGTAATGGTCGTGTGTTGATTTCGTTAGAATAATTATGTATATGATAATAATTATATTAATAATAATAATAATGTTTATAATTAGAATAATTATGTGTTGAGTTCGTTTGATATAATTATGGAATAATTTCACGCAGAAGTCAATAAATGCATGTCCACAAGGTTAATAACTTGATCGTTTAAACGGATATTATTATTAATAAGAATATTGAAATTCATATGGTAAAACGTCAATCAACGTTCAAAGTCGGTAATTAAAAGGCCTTTGAATATTTCTGTGACTTGTGTAAATACATACAAGTGTTTTACTGTAAAATCTTAAACCATATAATTGAAGATTACTTTTGTTCATACCTGTATATGCACGCGTAAAAGTGATAATTATTAATTATATTAATTATATTAATTTACCATAATTTTTATAATCGTTTAATTATATTAATTATATTAATCAATACAGAACTGAAATTGGGTAATATAAACACAGTGGACAAGTCTCATTTCCAGTTCCACAGCCAGCAGCTATTAAACGAATTATACAATTCCTTTCACTCGGTTTGACTAAATTACGCGAGCGTGTATCCATCGTTATGCCCATTCAAAACCTCGAATTCGTTCACGCAAGAAAGAAATATGTATATTACGTACGCAACTTCTACTCCAAATAGAAAATGTCCACTCGCTAAGACAGAACGCGTATTTTTTAGATTAATTAGGCCTTGGGTCTAAACGTCCAAAACTTTTCATGAGAACGTGCAGTTCTTTATAGGGTCGATCGGAAAACTCGAACGGAAACGACGATTTCCGCTCGCTTAATGGAAGATGCCTCTCAGAGAGCCGAGGGACTATGATGAATCTTAAAACAGGAATCGAAGATCACGGATCTAAAGAATTCTTGGCATGTTTCGATTTAAGAGGGTGCATAAAGGATGATATTTGGGGTCGAATCTGATTAAAAAAATGTGAACACCATGTATACATATAAAGATGTTGTGAGTTTACTTCGTAAGAAATCTCAATTATTATATTATATATTTTAGCGAGACGTCTTGCAGTTTATTGGTAAAAAGAAGCGGAAAACCTTGGCTTCGCTCTCACATCCCATATTTCTTGCCGGGATTTCGCGTTCTTTCTCTCTCCCCCCCCCCCCCCCCC
>KQ435747.1:420810-433756 GCA_001276565.1 Melipona quadrifasciata
TTCTCACTTCTCACTTTCGCGCTTTTTCGGAACAAAATCACAGTCAATGTCTTACTCCTGCGAATAAACAGCTCGAAAACCACTTTGCCGCGCTAATAAACGTCCAATGAATTACTGCAATCCCGTCAAGGATGAACAGACGAACACTTTATCGATCCGCCAGTCGAACAAAGCTAAGATACGCTCAATTGTGTCATATGTGGCAAAGTTTATCAAGAAAATATAATAAAAAATCCATCTTGGGACAAACTTTGTCAAACATAAATGTGTCAAGGAGAAATTATAATAAAAATTGTTTCTATAGAAAAGTCAAGAAATTATAATAAAAAATATTTCTCTAAAAAAACTTTACTCCACGTTTTTCAATGTTTTACGTAAAATCTTGCTTGATGCAAGATAGTCCAAACCTAATTTATCAAAATTCTTAAAAATGTATATACTTTTGCACGTTCGCGTGTGTCGACAATTTCACAAAGAACATGATCTTTCCACAATTCTACAAAGAAGGTTTTACACACTGCGAGTAGGTAAAAAATTTCTGTCCAGTTAAATGTTTGCTCCGAGCAAACGCTTGACTTCACGTTTCCTCGTAGATACAAGAAATTACAAGAAATTCTTGCAATACGTGAAATAAAATCTTTTATCGCGACTTACGAGCGCCTCGACACTGGAACTACCGAAATGGTCCAAATGAACTAATTTAGAATTTTTCGTGGAAATTTTGTATACTTTTAGATAATGACTTTTAATAAAATATACAAACAGAAGACTCGTGCTCTTTATCGTATTGTAAGTTTTTTTCCTCTTCATTTCTCTCCAATTTTACATTTCGATCGTCGATAGATCTGTTAAATCTCAGTCGTACATACTTCACACCGGCAACGTAGCTTCCACGATTCCAAAGGGACTAAACTTATCAAGAATCTCAGCAAATATAAATTATTCTTTCCTTTAAAAGTCGACATAATAATTGATTAAACGAGATATCCCGATCTACACTTTCCTCAATGTGCAAAGTTTATATTCTTATTTTGCAATTAATTCCACTGACATATATCCTAGCTGCAATAAATCTTAAACGAGGTTTCCACAGTTTAAATATATATATATGAAAGGAAAAATCTCAGTGGTGGAGATCCGATGCACTGACTCGCGAATGGACAGGTTTCCCCAGAGCTTAACAAGAGCGCGCAAGCGGGCAAGGACAGCCGATCGAGGGAATGTCTTTATTGATAATGTCTTCATCGGGACGTAGCGGTGGGGCATTCGCGCGCGAGAGACCGGTTTCTTTGCCAAGGTTCGAGAGCCTGCCTTCGGGATTATCGGTTAACTGTAACTTGTCCCGTTAGCCGTGATAACGGGAGATCGCAAA
Organism: Melipona quadrifasciata; assembly: GCA_001276565.1. NCBI lineage: Eukaryota > Metazoa > Arthropoda > Insecta > Hymenoptera > Apidae > Melipona > Melipona quadrifasciata. The sequence continues at coordinate 422,183 of KQ435747.1, forward strand.
AGTGCTCGACTTTAAGCGATCGCAACTGCGAACGCGACGGAGAGTAACGTGGAATTGGAACTTACTCAGGCCTTAATGAATCGACGTTGCTCAGACGAATAATGGATTTACTCACCTGCAACAGAGAAGAGACACTTTGTGAGAGGTTTTATAATGCACATCGCGCGAGGGATAAAATTGAATATATTTACATATTTAATGTACAATTATGCATTAACGTGTAAGAAATTGGATTGATTTATTAATGATAATTACACAGTGCGAAATGTTACATCGCAAAATATGAAAAAATATTAAAATAGTACAATAAATTACAAGATCATAAAATGCACAAGAATGACGAGTTTTAAACAGCGAGAAACCAAAAAACTACACGACTTGTACTCCAGTACGATTCGTCTCACTGAAAACTCAGAAGCAACTGTTCCGACTAGGGAACGAAGACGACTTTTTGCCATAAAATTTTATTGATATGCAAACATTTGAATCGATAAAAAACAAATTACAGGCGCGATCGTTCAGTACCAGACGACGCCACTCCTACTTCACGCCCTCTCGCGAGTCACGTGACTCAAATCAACCAATCGCTAATTTTCGTTGCATCAGCGTTGCACTTCAAGAGGCCCGATTTTCTGGATCGATTACTCCCGCTAAAATCACTTTCAGTGATCAAAAAAAAAGAGAGAGAGAGTAAACGAATAAACTACATTTTAGTACGATAACCACAGACACTTGGTCTGAATACACGTATGCACAGACGAACTGGATTCTCAGGCACAGAGACTCGAAAGCCGCAAACCGGAATCAACGTGAAAACATTAAAGACCACGCAGCAGGGGAGTTTAAAAACCATCCACGACGCGTCTAGATATACAGGACGATAGTTTTTAACGTTTTCACGTGATCAAAAGGGGAAACTGAATGGTCGATAGGCAAAAGAAGGGGATGGGAGGAGGAGAGAGTCGATGCTTGGCGCGCGGCAACGCGACACCGCCGAGTCTGGCGAATTGAAATTGAAATCGTTTTGTTTGAGACCGTAAACCGGAAATGGCACGTAGCGGAATCTTATCGCAAAAAGCGGCTCGCACTTTCGAAAAGCGCGAGAACCGTGAGTTATATAAACGAAATCGTCTCGAGGGGATTATTTTTTCCTGCTCCCGTAGTTCGCGAAATCTCTCATCCCACGTTCTTTCGATCTCGACGGAACTTTGTCGAGCCGCCGTTTCGAGGGTGAAAGTGTCAACAGAGAAAAATTTTATTTCCGGTCAAATATCTGAACGCTGACAGCGTTGCAATTTTTATGCCACTTGTCGTGGATAAAAGGAGGTTTTGTACCGTTCGATGAACGTTTAAGGTTTTGTTCGATGAACTACGAAATATTGTACTTATATTGGTGACAGTAATCTCAATTTACTTCAGAGTAATAAATGTTTTATACTTATTCACATTTTATTTATTCGTTAATTTTCTTAAGTGTAACTCTACTTTCTAAAAATATTATTGCTTGGACTAAATATCGAAAATGTTGTAATTTTGTAAAAGAAGAAGTCGTACAACGATAAGTGTGGGCTCATTTTAAAACTTGGAGAATGTGTCGTTGATTTTATTCTAAAATGTTTTTACATCACGTAACAGATACTTGTTTTTTTTTTTTTTTTTTTGCAAAAGGCCACAAACTGTCAGAGTATGTGAAAACATTAAAGAAATTTTTTTCATAACTGGATCTATAATGGGTTCGATGATTGAGACTTCTGCTTCACAACAATCTTCGAAAACTTGATGTACGATTCTTCTTCGCCATTCTATTGAACGTCGAATGTTAAGCTCAAGCGATGAAAATTCAGAAAAATCGTAACAACCTTGATATTCAATAAATTGGCGAAAAAAAAATACAATAAGTTTTAAGAGGTCGTTGTAAAAGTGAGGCTTCAAATCTACCGTAGATTCAGTCATGAATAAAAATGTTTCAATGTTTCTACATACCAGGACAATTTATAGCACTTTCGAGAAGAAAAGTGTCTTCACTTTGTCACCTTGGAACAAAACGAATGATACATTTTGAAAGTAGCTTTAAACTAAGACCAAATTTATTATTTCCTTCTACAAAATTATTACAGTTTTGATATTTATTGTCCTTAGAATATTAATGTGAGTCGCTGTATTTATTCCCAATGTGATGCTGCACTTAGTTATTAAATTATTCCTCCTAAGGTCTCTTACACAAGGAACCACTTCACGAGAGAAGAAGAACAAAGAAAACTAAAAAAAAAAAAAAAAAAAAGGCAATATGAAGCATCTTAAAATTAAAATAATCGACACACTCGAGCATCGTTCATCCCTTGACGTCTAATAACGTCAGCTGGCGCATCGTTATATACACTTTGACACGGAAAATTCACAACTTGCCTGAAACGTGTCATTTGACATCGGAAGGTTAATGACGCTCGAAGCTGAAGCACATTGAATTTGCGAACTGGCGGCAGGAAAAAGGGAATTAACGCGTTACTTAAAATTTATAAATACGATAAACTGTCTAATGAACGTTGATGAAACGAGTTAGGGGCGGAACAATGAAATTAAAATGAAAATCGGCGAGAACGATTGAATATTTGTAATTAGTAGCGATGATTATTCTCTGTAAAATGACACACGTTCTCCGCAAAACGATCGTAAATCACGCTCGACATATTTGCATGCACCTATTGGAATGCGTTAAAAGCCAGTGTACTAATTTCTATCCTGCGGGCAATTACAAGCGAGAACGAACAGTAATAACGTGATTAACGCGCGTGTTAAACACGAGTTAGATTTTCCGATATTGACAAACGGGGCGATATTCTGGAGAAGATTCTGTCTCAAAATGAAATGATCCTCGTGCAAGAAACGCAATTTTTAAGTTTTTAACAAAACGCGAACAAAATTACGAATTCAGTGGCCAGAAGCTGTAATCTTTTACGATAATGTGACACGAAGACGAGTAAAGTTGAAAGTAAATGAAAAGTTTTACAAAGAAAGAAAATGATCACGGTGTTTTTAACAGAATGTCATTTACAATATTTAAATTACTTTCATCTCGGACAACTAATAATAATAAATGAAATTATGAGTAGCACAAATTTTAATAGTCAGAAATCGTAATTTTTTACAAGATAGAAAATTATCACAATATTTTTATGCAATCCCCTTTACAGTATTTTTCTTCTATTAAAGCTATAAATCTATGTATAATATCTTCACGTCGAACAATGAGAAACAATAAATAAAATCGTGAACGATTCCAAAGTCCTAAATTCAAATGACCGGAAGCTCTGGTCTTTCACAATGACACGAGTTCGAAGCAAAAAATTATTACAATCATTTCGCACGTCTTCAGAAATATCCAAATTACCAAAATATCTTTGCGCAATGTCCATCTTTAGTATTCACCTCGAGCAATCGCCTTAAGGCGAAAAACAAACGCCGGAGAAAATTTATTTGCGACAAAGAGGACGCGTTACCTGCGTACGATTGCAGCGTGTCGTCCAATTGACCGGTAAACGAACAATAAAAGGCTTATCTAGGACTGCTAGGAGTGAAAACAGACTAACAACCTCAGCGGGAGACACTGCGATCGATCAACGCAGTTAGACTAAATCGGCTAAAGGGGTGAAAGAAGGACAGCCGATCCGTCTCAATAGCTTTAAGCAGATAGGAAGTTCGTAGCGACGTTGAAAATATATCTGAATTTCGGCGATATTAAAATTACCACCGTTCTCGAGAATAGTATTTCGAGTCTTTTGACAAGTGTGCCAAGATCCACTTCTCGCCAGGGAATTAATACACCGTGATTCGTTTGAAGGAACTCGCCGATATGGCGTCAGTCGAAAATTCAGTGTCACTTATCACACTGAATATTTTATATTAATTATTAGACAGATTTTTAAGATTTCTTTTCTTTGATACAACGTCTGATACATTCTAAAATCGTTCTAATCCCTTTGGTTGCGTTTTTTTCGACAAGATGGATGGTAATTTTAATTCTTAATTCCTGTTGGTTTCTTCTATTTCAACAGATTGAAAGACGGAAAGATAATTTCAGGTAGAGGCTGGCTAACTGGCGGCTCACGGGAGCTCTATCCCCTCCACTGCATCAATCTTTCCCCTACCTTGAAATTTTCTCGCCGTGCGTGAGAGAGTGGGGATCGACGCAGTGGAGGGGGTAGAGCTAGCGATCAGGAAAGTAGGGGCAAGAGCCTGCGGCTCTGGCTTAAGCTAACATAATTGTGAATTGACTCTCGTCTTGTATGAAATACATAGTAACTTATACGCAAGATATGGAACTTATTTTAACAATGCAAGTACATCGATTATATGTTTACCGTTCAAATTATACCCGTTTTTCATAAAATTCCAAGACTCAGTGGAAAAAGAAAAAAATCAAAAATACGAAATTAGTATTCACATCTGTTCTATTAATTTTGAATTGATAAGAATCAGCAAGAGATTCAATACACGGTAGAATTGATAAAGCAATTCCAAGCTTTTCCCAGACAGTATAAATATCTCGTACTTTATTCTCCTACTTCACAGTGAAATATTTAGAGGGGCAAGGGACTATTTTACATTTTATCTGTTGAAGTATGATAAATGACAAATGATAGGGACGTCGAAGATTAATAGTCTTTATCGAACTGTAGATTCGGCTAGATTTATAGTTTTTGTACAACTTTGCCGTTCGATGAAACGTTACGTCGGATTATTTAATATCGGTCCAGGCGAAAAACTGCAACGGCAGATAGATACCTACTTTGTAACGATTTTCGATAATGATTTACGAATGGTATACAGTTACGCGAATAGTCCCCCGAGACATCACCTGTCGAGAGGACGTAGCAGTGGCCTTTTCTAACGTGCCGATAAATTTCTGCCATTACGCCCCTCGTTAATTCCTCTGCTCGATATTTCGCAGAATATGACAAGCAGTCGTTAATGAATCGCCTATAACAAGTGAATGCTTTCCGGTCGTAAATAACTAGAAAATGCACGAACACACACATCAATGGAAAGATGAACAACCGCAAAATATCGTCTGCAAAAGTTTGCCACTCTCAAGTCCGTAAAATGGAAGCAGAAAAGTCTCTCTTTTCTGTTTAAATATTTTGAATTTTACGTAGAGACTTTTCTGATTATATCGCGTGCATTGTATTTCGAAATTCGGCTATCGAACAAATCGAAGAAAGATTGTACTAGTACACAGTAGTATATATTTTAAGCGACGTAAACGTAAAATAAACTTTGATCTTCAAACAGACCATCTCTGACATTTGTTAGGTCTGCCAAATGCTTGCAATAAATATCTTGCAATTTATATTAGTTTCAATTTATTATTAGTTTTAAATTTGGCCAATCTCGCTGTTCAATTTCATGGAAATAATTACAATAATACGTTCGTAATAATCATTAATTTCGTATTACAGTGTGTTAACGAAATTTCAAAAAATCCCTCTGGATCATTTTGCCAGGCTCGTGAAAGGCAAAAGGTTGACAAATCTCCTCCGCGGGAGCAGATTTTTGTTATTTACACCGGTGTAAAAGGACGTAACGACGAACGACGGGTACGTACGTACAAGGTTCGTCGTGTCAGACGTCGATGCGCGAGAAGGACGATAGCCGGGCAGGGCGACAAATGGCCGTGCGATGGACGCGCGCGAGGACGCAATTAATCGATGCGACACGATGTTAAGTGCGTTATAATGACGATCGCCGGCAGGGAAATTCAAATTTCGCAAAATAGCCTGCCGGAGAGCCGAGGATTCTCTCCGCGTACTCTACCGAGGCTGCCTCCCTCCACCCAATAATTCAATGACGACTGATCCGTGCGTGCCAACAGAAAACCTAATGACTGGCTCGGCAATCTGCCGTTCATTCGTCCGCCTTCGATCGGAATCGTCGGCTTCTCCCCAAAAACGGACGAACTCTCGTCGAGAATTCTCTTCGTCGGTCTGAATCAATCCGATCGTGACTGTTATTAAGGCGAGTCTCGCGCGTGTAATTGAGACGCTTCTGCGATGAAGATGTAAGTAGAGCGGAGATCCAAGGGTAATCGCGAGCTCGATAACTCGCAGGAGAATCCTAATCTCTCTTGCATTCCATCGACGTCCAACGGAGGACGGAGCAGTTTACTCAGGGGCAACTTGCAATTAATTGCAATTGGTTGGGAATAGAAAAGTTAGGTGGCAGATCTTGGGCAGATCGTGTTGCAAATTGATTTGGTTTCATTTTCTGTCGATTCGTTTCTACATTTATTAACGCTAGAACTGTTAAATACTAAAGCATGAAGATTGCATCGAAGAAATTAGAGTGGAAAATAGTAAAGAGTTAAGAGTACACTTTTATTCGTGTATTTTTCTTATCGCTAAGAAAATATAACGTTGTAAATCTGCAGAATTATATTTTGAAAAATTATAATTATTGGTCATTTTGATCACTTTGGTAGTTCTAGCGTTGAGGGAATTGTAATTTCGATAGGTATATCATCGAACAAAAGAATTTATTTGGGAGTGAAAGTTGCTCGCGACAGTTACACGAAATGTCGTGGGTAGTCAAGCTGATCGTTAGCTACGAAGGAATTAATAATGGGTCGAGATTAATTGCGTGCTACGGGGATAATCGATGGCCGATGTCCGACTGCATCTTACGCGTGCTGGCAATTTAATTAGTGGGACATGTTACCTCCTGTCTGATTATCATAACGGCGGGAGGGGCTTCGATAAATTACCGTAACGCGTTTGGACCGAGCGATACACGCGTCGACAGCGTTCCTTTTCTTTCTTTCCTTTATTTAACAATGAAACAGAATTTAGGTAATAATTGTACCAAGAGAAGAGAACGTTTTCTTCTTCTCTTCTCGATAATTAACTTTATCAAATGACACTCGATGTATGTCATCACATAAGTTCGTTGCGGACGTTCATCGAGGAATTTTGTTTTTCTAATTGCTACCAGGCAGTTGAGCAATAAATTCAGACAGACACTGTACGTAGCTGGATAAACTAAGAGAATCAACAGTAACGAAACGCTCCAACTCACAAATCGCGATAACGCGCCAGGCCAATGTGGCACAAAATGTGCAAAAAAGAATTACGTAAATTTTATCGCACCCACCATATTCTCCAGGCATTGTCTCCTCAGATTATCACCTATTTTTATCGTTGCAACACCTTTAAGCTGGCAAAAGATACGACAATATTCACACTAAAAAAAACAGACCTCGAAAAATATTTTCATGAAAAGCCAAAGAAATTTTGCAGCGACAACACGATGTCTTTGTTAAAAAAAAAAAGAAAAAAAAAAGATGGGAAGAAATTGTGGAACGAGAGAGTGATTACATATTTTCATATGCAGCGGGTATACAGGTATATTTCAAATTTTACCACAAAATAAGTATTATAAAAAGCGGGGCGAACTTATGAGATGATTTAATATACGTATACATATAGCTAGTTACTATTCAGAGCCTTTGAAAACACGCTCGCCACCCTCAAAGCTCCCTGTGTATCCAATAGACCAAAGCGACCATCGCTGCCCGTAGTAATCACCCAGATACACCTGCTGGAATGGTATTCCCTTCATTATCCCAAGGGTTCTTTCATCCAACATCCCGCGAAAGCGCGCGTGTATGTATGTTCGTTTTAGCACCGTTCGCCACCCCGCGAACCTCCTGCTTCTTCGCTTCGCTCTTTTCTTCTCCGTTGCTCTCCATCTACGTCTCCTCGCCATTCTTCGTCATCTATCGTATTTACGTTATATAAGCCGGGCTCGACAATGCACGGGGAGGCCCGTAGTGTCTGTTCGTTATCTCGCGCGCTGCGAAGAAACCAGATGCACCGGCGACAATGCTTAAGATCCGACAAAGACTTTCGCTCTAGAGCCTCTAACTTTGTCGCGTGGTCGCGGTCGTCCTGCTTTTTCTCCGCTGCTTCACCACCCTCTTTACCTTTCTTGCGTTTCTTTCACTCTCTTTCTTTTTCCATAATTCTCTTTCTTCGTTTCTTCTCTTTCTGTCATCTGTCCGCTTGTTCCATCGCTTGTTGTTTAACTCCTTGCTCTGGCAACTGGTTCGCGGACCATAACGAGTGACCGAACCGTATACAATAATTCGTTGCTTTCTTTTTCTTTTCAACTCGTCGGTATGATATCACTGGATAGAAATTATTGAGAAGCAATGAATTTATTATTTGTTTCGCCTAGGTTACATTTAGATATACCTAAAACTGAAAAAACTGCACACGACTTTTTTGTCATAAAATTTTGTTGATACGCAAACATTTGAATCGATATAAAACATATTACAGGCGCGATCTCTCAGTAGCAGACAACGCCACTCCTACTCGAGGTCTACTCCACGCTCCCTCACGAATCACGTGATCCAAATCAACCAATCACTAATTTTCGTTGCATCAGCGTTGTACCTGAAGAGGCCCGATTTTCTGGGTTACCCCCCACTAAAATCACTTTCAGTGATAAAAATGTTGCAATTTGGGACAAAAAATTCTCGACGTGCGTGGCACGTCATTCCAGCGCAAGAGGTTAATACAAGCAACGTGAGACAAGCTGGTAGTACGAGTCAAAGCGAGCGTGGACGCGTTTCACGCGTAATTTAACTTCAGCTTCTCTGGGAACACGAGTCGACGACACGGAACCGCGTTTCCCCGGGCCTTTGTTTGCCGCGGCCTCGTACTGTCGACGCGACTTTGACTCGGCCAAACCGCGGACACGTAGACAACCTTTATCCCCCGTCGGGACACCGAAAGCCCGGGGGATTCCTACGACTTTGCTCGGGATACGTATTTACGGCACCGATGGCTACGAAGTCACGCGCATCGAATAAAATACCCCCCGCCCCGATCCAGGCGACGTCCAAGGAGCCACATGTTTGTGCACCGGCGACGTTGCGCGACTTTTTATTTATGAAGGCTGAATGGATTTTTTTCTCTAGATATCACAAACGTAACGAAACCCCGTTGGATCAGTTTTCAACGTGTAATTTTGGTAATCTGAGGGTTTACTAAGACTGTAAAAGGAAGTTTCGATGAAAAAGGAGTTGAGAGAAAGTCTCACTCTCGTGTAACGGTGTCGTTGGTTTGTCACAAGTAGATTTTTATGCGAATTTATACTTTTGTAGACAAGATTAAAGAAACTGAGAGTAAGTAGAGATTTGATTTAATTCACTAGAGTAGTATGCGGTGTATGATTGTAATGTATATGATTGAGTAGCATACTTTATGATTTTTATACTGTACATAATTGAACAGTGTAGTTTGAATATTTTGTATGATTTTTCTACGTTTATACTGTATACGACTGAACAGTATACTTTGGATATTTTATATAATTTTTGTACGTTCATACAGTATACGATTAAACGATATACTTTGAATATTTTATATAATTTTGTATACACTATATACGATTTTTGTAACCTTGCATTCTGCGTATTATTCAATTTTCAAGGTTCGTACAAACGTATAAAATGTCTAATTGTAAGTATACCTGGCTACAGGTTACTATAGTAACATACAGATCGCGGATTTTCAAATTTTTACACCATTTATTGGATATTGCAATAAATACTCTGCTCTTGTGTATTTTATACTGATGTGTACAGCTTCAAGATTTCTTTCTGTTTTATCTATTTTGTATGTATATACTTCATTCTGTTCATCAATAGAACAACCATCGTTATAATCATCTCGAAAGAATGCCACGTTTTACAAAACTTGAAATTTTACAATACATTCTACGAAACTTGAAATTTTTTTCTTTGATCAGCCGCGTCCTGGTCGTTAATTTTAAATTAGAAACGGCAGAAGAATCGAGAGGAAGAAAAGGGAGACTGTCCCAGCGTATGAATCGCTGATGGAATACGAGATCTCTCGCTACCATTTTCCTCCTCGTTCGTATCACTGCATTTTGTATGCGGGGTCCGCTTCACGTAGCACGTGAAAGATTCACGAAATGGCCGAAAAGACTGCTTCGCGATTCCCTACGTACAGTTTAAAGGAGGCAGAGTAGCCTCTGCCGAAGAGTATCTTTTAATACAATTGGAAGAAAAATTGTAGTGTCTTCAACTAACACTTGACCCATTAAGAATAACAACGTTGCGCTGAAGCATTTGATTTTTGAAGTTGAAGCAACTTCTTTTTCAATCGATTATATTTTTCACTGTCACAAAGTTACTGATCATAAATTCCAAAGGTCATCTTAACATTTTTTTCAATAATATTTCTCCACTTCTTTTATAATTTTTATGGAAAGAGGAGATTGTATAATTTTTTTTGTAAAGTTTGACCTGTTTTTAACATTCCTTTGCAATCTTTTACAAGTATTTAAATTTTGAGCGATGCATTAAGAAACACGACGTGTACAAATGAATAAACCGACCTATGAAATTAGAAGCTCAAACGACGAATTGATTCTTCTGTTTCTTTCGAGTTTTTAAGAGGTTAAACACAAATAATTAATTTGAACGTTCGTGAATATTATCAGCGAATATCAAGTATTCCAACTTGTCACTTGTGGTAACTTCGGATAATTCATCTTTCACGCGCAGGTTAATGTTCCTTTATTCCTGTGATCCTGCCAAGTATACGGAGCAGATGTTTGCCATCAATCAAGATGTATGTAATGATTAATCCATCACGTGTATCATCGCGCAGTGAGAATTGTCCCGGAGATCGTAACAGCTTCTAGAACACGAGAACGTGAGAAACACTTAGTCGCCTCACGAGCTGTATTCTTTTGTACAGTTTCCGACGTGTAACAATGTTAAAAATATTGAAAACAAGACTCCTGACAGTATTGAAAGGAAGAAAAAAATTGACAACACATCGAGAAAAATCGGAAACAGTTGAATGTTTAATTAAAAATCAGTCATTCTCACTAGTTCATTTTTATCGTTAGTTCTTTCTCAAAAAACAGCTTCTCTCTTTTGATTAAACGCAAATTTATGAATTGCACGTTAACTATTTCTGTCCTTTAAACGTCATTTATATCAACGTATAAAAATCTAAAAATTCCAGCAATTAGTTCCTGAAATGTTTTAAGAACAGAATGTGTCTGACCCAACTTACCTAACCTTCGTTAATCGTATGTAAATTTATGAACTACGTTTAACTATTTTTAGTCTTCGGACGTGATTCAAATGAACGTGCCGTCCATAAAACTCCAAAAATTCTACCAGCTCTTAGAATATTTAATAGAATATTTTCAGCAGAATACGTCTGGCACAGATCTATCTCGCACTCGCAATTTATTTAAAACGAGCCGCACCCAGCGCGAATTTTTTCTTGCTAATACAAAGTCTCCGAACCGCAAAAGATACACAAAGAAATTCTTTTCGAAATTCATTTTTTGACACTGAAACTACCGCTATGTAAATTAAAACGTAAAATTTTCATCAGACAGATTGCAACAAAAGAATCGAAGATCTTCGCAATGCACAAGCTAAAAATACACTTTTCTCTTACGTCTAACAAATATCAATCTTTTGAATCTCTGAAAATACATTTTTGCTTTTACACGTAAAATTTTAGT
>KQ435747.1:448184-459781 GCA_001276565.1 Melipona quadrifasciata
GTTACTTCTGGGCCTTTCAGTGAGACGAATCGTACTGGGGTACAAGTCGTGCAGTTTTTTTTCTTGCCAAGGTATCTAGCTAGTTTCTGCTGTATGGAGAGAAAGGACTGTTTGGAATGAGTTAAAACTCGTATAAAGAACAAAGGAATTAGTTATCTAAAAATTGTAACGCTCCACGTATCCTGTACAATTGTTTCCAAAAACGACGTGTGTTTCTTTCAATCAAAACGTTCGTCCTAATAAACGAGATATGTATCGCAATGGAAAACGAAAAAGGAAAATTGATTGTTCACTCGTGTGCGAGAGGAGCGCTGAAATTTGCTTGAAAATTTCACAGGGGGAAATGGCGTGAAATCTTCGCGAGGCAAAAGTTTTTGGAATTTAAGCGATCCTTCAAAGGTACGAGGTAATGTTCGTTGCTTAAGAAAAGAAATTATTCCCGGAATACGAAACGTTTTGTCCGGAAACACAGTTTTCCTCGGACGATGCGGATTGTTGACAATCGACAGGAAGTAAAAAAAAAAAAAAAAAAAAAAAAAAAAAAAAAAGAAAGGAAGAGAGGAAGAAAGAAAGAGAAGCAAGCAACTTTGACGCAAACAACTTTTTACCGGGATATCAAGGCGAAGAAGTAGTTCAAGATGAAAGCAAATGGAACACCGCGGCCCCGTGGTTTCATATGAAACTTCTCGAGCGGCCAACTTTCATCTGATCGATGTAACAAAAAAGAAAAAAAAAAGGAAAAAAAAAATGTATCATTTGAACGACTCAAATCGTTAACTTGCAACGAGATCTCCTCTCTCGTTTGCGTAAATAGACCCACTTTTACGCGGGAGAATATTGAAAGTATACGAAGCTATATATAGTTGATTTACTCAGTGATTGCCTGTGCTTCGAGTAGTATGCACATAAATCGCAAGTGTTTAGACTTGAATACACGTTCGAAGGCACGTGTGTCTTGATTCGTTGATGCATTATACGCGTAGCAAAAAACACTGCAGACAGCAAGGGGCATTGACTTCAAGATGGAAAAGATTAATTAAAAAGAGAAATGGAAGAAAATGTTGTGGATGTTTTAATTGATTATTAAAATTAATATTTAAGAAGATCGTTAATTCGATATAAAAACAACGAAAATTACTTCTTTTCCGGATGACAAATTCGCAAATTCAAAGAAATTACGAGAAAGCCATGGGCTCGCCCAGTTTTAGCGTATTCTCAATACTTTTGACGAAAATCTCACGACCAAATTAATCGAAAAGATTAATCAAACGTGAAACATATACGCAACTGATCGAGATATCGAGTTTCAAAATTCTTTTACACGTGAGAAACAAGAGGTGTGAAACGTCTGATCTCTCCACTCTCGCCACATATCAGTTTCGAACGAAAAGTCAAAGTGCAAATAAAGACGCAACGCTCGGCTTCGAAATCAGAAATATTCACCCGACAGAATCGGTCGCTACGGAATCGTCGAAGGGCAAAATTTCGAGCTACCGATCCTATCTCGCGTTGAAAAACACGCGTTTCGATCGAAGTCGGAGCAAAGTGCAGGCGAGGGCTTCAGGTCGACAGAAATTCCGACGCTTTTGTTTGCAGGGCGTGATCAGGCGAGGGAGATCGAACCGACAGGAAAGAGGGGAGAGAGAGAGAGCTGCTCTTAAAGGGGAATCCGGTTCGAATCAACGCTGGTCGACCGATCGACAGAGGCAGTTTCCGCGGGAAACGCTGAATTCGGCTAAATTCCGACGTTCGGATTCGCAACGACGCTGCTATTTTTCCGGGCTGCGCCGCCGATCGATGTCGTCTTTCCAATGGCGAACGAACCCCCCCAGGGAGGGGGGAGGGGGGCAGAGGGGGCTCGCAGGGCGAGAGCCCTGGCAAATTGGCAGCCACCTACGTATCTACATATATTATGTGTACACTTGAAAAATTGAACGGCGCTATTGACTCGGCGGACCACGTCGCGCCGTTTCCGCCTCTGAAAACAGAGAGGATCGAGTCCGAAACAGAATTCGGAGAGACGAGAGGAAAAAATATCGCTCGAAATTGGCCCCTCTACCCCATCAGACCAGACTACCGGACGATTTTGTGACATTTTCGACCAACTTTTTCCTTTTTGAGATACGCGACGACTGTTCAATCGAAGGGAGCAGGATCAGTTAACGTAACGTTGGCCCACTATTTGCGAAAGTAGATACGCGTAAATTAATAACGCCACAGGCAGAAAATTGAAAAATAACACGATAACATCTCGTTAAAGAATGTAACGATAAAGACGCTACATTAACACGTTGTATTCCAAAAACAACATTTTTAGTAAATTTAAACGATAAGCGGAAAATTTTTGAGATCAGTGATTGATCTTATTTTTCAAAATGAAAACGAACGATTAACGCGATATGATACAGTAGTAAGATATTAAAAAAAAAAGCTGAAAATTGACATTCGATAACCCACGTATCTCACATAATATGAGATCAAACAATCTCATCGGGAATTACTCCAGTGCTACAGCTTGTTGGTTTGGTAACGCAATATCTGTGAAAATCACGCTGTGTCGTACGTTTTCTGTTAGAAGACAGGAAACTGATGGAAGTAATTATCATTAGCCAGTGCAAGATTCGCAGCATACCTCTCCTTTGAAAGAGTTTTAATTGGATGTCACAACAACGTATTTATTTCTGGCCAGATATTTATAACCACCAAGGTATTACACGCACACACGGCGTTGCGTATTTTCACGAAAAACATCGATACAACCTCGACCGTCGTACGCGTTTCACTACAAAATATTTTCTTAACGTACTTTACAGCGTCAAAATATTTGAGCCAATCGCTCATCGTTTATTGAACATGTCGCGGTATTTGAATAGAATTATTTACACACTTATTTCCACCTTGGTCAGCGCTTTCAAAAATGTACTCGTTCAATTCGACACTTCTCGATTTTACGTATTTATCTCGTTCTCTTCGCAACAGTCGAAGAAGCGTCTTTTTCATTATTAAAGCGTCAAGGACCGATTTATACCCGAACAATGAGCGACCGGGAACAATCGATATCCGTTGCCGATCGTTTCGTATGACGCGCTATTCGATTCCTACGTCACTGCGGACGAACATGGTGTGTCCGGCGAGCATCCGGCGAGCATACTACACGAGCTAATTACCAAGTTCGCGTTACCAAAACGATGCCGTGCGGTTGCATTACACTGCCGGCTGGCTAGCCTTTTTCGACCAGCGTATTAAGCGAAAACAGAGAAAGAGAACGAGGAACGAGAGAGGCAGGCGCTCGTCGTTTACACGGCGAAACAATTTTCACCGGCCACGTTCCATTTACTCGCGTGCCCTCGCGCGGAATATTTCCATGCAGGATGGTCCAGGCAACTGGAACAAGTCGTGCCTCTTCTCTGATTGCAATTAAAAGGAGAAGGGAAAAAGAAGAGTATTAGCGAAACAAGGAGAATGATTCGAAAGAGCGCTACATTTTCAAGATTAGCTACACACGCCTCTGCGCGATGCACGTGGGAATTATGAACTGCCTTAAACAGGTGTTGTTCAAAGAAAAAGGTGAATACGATAAAGGGGAAAAAGTGATTTAAAATAGATATTATACAGGGTGGCACAACCGAGTGGGAGATATAATTTTACGTGAGAAAATGAGTCGAAAAGAAAGAATAAAATTTGTTTGCTAAAGCTTTTGTTTTCGAGAAAAAAATCGAGTTTGAAAATTTCTCTAGATTTAACTAACAGCAATTTAACTACAGGGTATCCTTAAATTCGCTGGGAGAATGAAACAATTTTTTCAAAAAGGAAAATAGTTAGAAAAATGAGGAAAGATGTGAATTATTTTATAGATGTCAGTATTTTCTAGATCTAACTAACAGTTGTCAAAAATAAAGTGTTATCAAGTACTCTGAAATTCGTTGGTATAAAACAATTTCTCCAAAGAGATAAACAGTTGAAAAATTAAGAAAAGAAATAATTAACTCAAGGTGTGAATTTAGATTTTCTAGATTTAACTAACAGCAGCTATAGGACATTCTTAAATTCGCTGGGAAAATACAACAATATTTTCAAAAAGGAAAATAGTTAGAAAAATGAGGGAAGATGTGAATTATTTTATAGATGTCAGTATTTTCTAGATCTAACTGACAGTTGTCAAAAATAAAGTGTTATCAAGTACTCTGAAATTCGTTGGCAAGATAAAACAATTTCTCCAAATAGAGAAACAGTTGAAAAATTAAGAAAAGATAATTAACTCAAGATGTGAATTATTTTATAAGCATGTGTGTCAGTGTTTAATTCCAGATCTAACTGGCAGCTATCAGAAAATAAAATAAGTCCCTTGAAATTCTTCTCTTTTAAAGTGAAATCAAAGACGAATCGAGAACAATTTCGTTCGCTGGCTGGCGGTGAGACACCGGCAAGTTGCAGGTTGCCTGTATTAGATGGATATCCGTGTCCAGGAAGCTCTTGACGCGAATAAGGAACGCCTATCACGCGACATCAGCGTCGTCGAACTCGGATATTGAATAAGGAAGCCAACGTGATTCGTAATGCCACGCTCCCCGATTGAACGTGTCGCGAATAACGCGCAGACGAAACACCCGCGCACGCTCGCCTACGGTCTTGTTAAATACGTAGCGAAGCCGGATGTAACGGCGAGTATCATCGCCGGGCATCTTAAAAACTGCGAGTGAAACGAACAGGCTTCCGGGCAGCATTCGAGATTTCATTTCTCGTACATGAAATATCAAATTTACTTCAGAGGGAGGGCGAGAGAGAGAGAGAGAGAGAGAGAGAGAAATTTTCCATAATCGCGATTATACATAATATACTTATAAGCGCGACGATGAGTTGGAAACGAGTTTTCCCTCTGAAATTCTCGCGATATCGTTTGAAAAGAGAAAGGATTCCATCGGGCGATTAATTATTTATAATGTGTCACAGAGATAAAACGTAAAACCGTCGGTTTGATGAAACACGCTCTGATTGCAAAGAGGAGAGGAGCTTTTTTCGTTCGCATTATTCAACGATTTTCATTTCGCGTTGTGTTAATAAATTATTTTGTTGTTGAATTTCACTGGCAATTGGCGGATGTAATCACTTTTCGGAAGACAAATTTGCAAGCGCACGTGCAAAATCCACGCGTGGAATTCGATGTTTCTCGACGAGGAATCATTCTTGACAAAAGAAACGTTTCGCAACATTTCGTGCGATTTTGCAATTTTGTAATTGCAATTTTCGCGTTAAAATTCACGCTCTTCGACGTTTACTGGCGCGCGATCGTGAAACATAGAAGAAAAATGTAAAATTTATATTTTCTGACACGTACGACACGCGTCATTTTCGCGTAACGTGCTCGACAATGAACCGATAGCAATTTTCTTTTTTTCACTTTTTTCTTCTCTCTCTCTCTCTCTCTTTTTGTGTTTTTTTTTTATTTCCATCTAGTCGGAGGAGAATGAGAGGAGAGCACGGCCCGGTGTATTTAATAACGGCCTGCGCATTCGCGAATAAAAGCAAAAGACCGGTTCATAATTGTAGATCGTGGCAGCGACCGGTAATAAAATTATCCACGCTAATGGCTGGTGGGTTACGACTAACCGTGGGTCAGGTTCGCAATTGTATCCGTGGATTAGCCAGCATTCGCGTTCGAATAAAAACGATTCGTTCCCCTGGTCTCGTTACTCATTCACGCGCAGAGATCTACGAACGCACATGTACGAGTGAATTCTCGTAATTTTCTGGACAACCTTCGAATAAATTAACGAGTATATCGATCTTTCCTTTATTATTTTATTTCGTTAGAAACTACGGGCTTAATTCGAAAAGATCCAAACTTTGTTATAACAAAATATTTTGCTACAATATGTGAATATATAATTTACGCGTCAAACTCCGAATAAATTAAAGAGCGACATACTGAAACGAAACGAGATCAGAAACTGTACTTAATTCGTGGGTTTGATTTAAAAAAATTAAAAAAAAAAAAAAGAAAGACGCTTTATTACGTTTTGGTGATACATTTTACGCGTGAACGCAGTCAATGGACTTTCGCAATGGATTTTTTTACACGAGCTTCGAATAAATTAAAAAGTGATGTGCTGGAACAAAAACGATTTTCGCTTTATTATCTCACTTTACTAGAAACTATGCTTAATTCATGGGCTTAATAAAAAGGTTCAAAATATTTTTAGGCTATTATATTTTATTTTGCGAATGTATGAATATATATTTCGCGCATGAATGCGCGCAGTGGGTTCTCGGAATTTTAAATGAGCTCCGAATAAGTTAAAAAAAAAAAAAGAAACAAAAGTGATATAATAGGATAAAAAGATTTCTGCCTTGCCACTTCATTTTTTATTCGAAACTGCGCTTAACTCAAAAGTTTAATTTAAAAAATCTGAAATACAGTCTGCCGTATTTCGCGAACGTGGGAATATATTTTACGCGCGAACGCACAGAGGACGGACCCTCCGTAAGCTCTGAATAAATGAGAAAGATACTAGAGTGAAACTAGATTTTCACTGCCCTGCTGTTTTATTTCGTTATCGTAGAAATAATTTAGAGAAAGGATAAACGTATTCGTTTCGCTTCACTCGCGGCATAATACAACGGCGAAATTTCACGTGTCTGAATTGTTTTCAAGCGTAAAAACCTACGCGTGGGAATTCCCTCGAACGGAAGAATTCTTTTGAAAGTGTAACACCACGCTGAAGATTTCCATTGAAAACACAGTAAATATGTTACCGCGCGGTAGAATTCCTTTGAAAGCCGCGTAGTGTCACGTAATAGAATTCCTTTGAAAATGTGGTGCTTGAATTCTCTCGAAGATACTCCGTCGAGAGTATAGCAGTGCGTATTTGAATCGCTTCGAAAATACAATACTATATAATATTATAGTATCATAACATTATAATACTATACTATATATATAATATTACAAAAATCTTAAAAATACTGAATGCAGTATCAATGTCAGAATTCCACTGAAAAATCCCACTGGTACCAAGTGATGTGTTTATACTAGAATTTTTCGGAAAAATATGGCATTGGCATTTCCGTGAAAATTGTTACAGCCGCAGAAAAAAATTATTGCAAAGCTATAGCGCTATATGATGGAATTTCACTGAAAGTTCATTGTCAGTGCTATATACTTGAATTCTTTCGTAACCGTGAGACTACCCGGAGAAATTCCCTCGAAAGCGTAGTACTCCGTGACGGAATTCCTTTGAAACCGTAACGCTGTACAATCAAATTTTTCCAAAAGGATACTAATACATGATCGAAGATGTAACAGAAACTCTCTCAAAGAAACCATATCTTTACACGATTCCATTCCCTCGTGGAAAGGCGAAAAATTTCCGTTCATTTGATACAGACGCTTTAGTGTATTTTACACGCGGAGAGTTGTAACTCTCCTCCTCTAAAAACACTCGAGAAACGCATGAATCGAAAATGTCAAAAATATTCTGCCACGCACACAACGTGTGCACTGCGAAGAAACATTTCAACGAAATACACTCTCGAATCACACAAAGAGACGTAATGATGTTTTTACACTCTCACAGCTCTTTTTCTTCTAAAAGAAAAAAAAGAAAAAAAAAGAAAAAGAAAGAAAACACTCGAGAAATGCATAAATTGCTCGTTTCAGTCCAAAAATACGCTGCACTGCGCTCCGCGGATGCATAACGGATGCATTACGATTCGACGAAACACACATCCTTCCACACGATGGAACATCCTTCGCTCGCTGTTGCTCGCGGATACGGAAGAGGAAGCACGAAAGGAGATATGACACTGGCGAGAGCCTCCATCCGAGAGTCTTCTCGTTAATAAATAAACAGACGTCGCGAGTAAAAAGAATACGCGATCAAAGAGGATCGAACGTTTGCAGAGATACTGCCGGAACTTCCGGCTCTGATCCCTCAAACGGATATTACTGCCGTTCTCTGTCGCTCGGGACGGGACGTCGCCATTGAAACCGACGCGTCGCGAAAAAAGGACAGTGGTGGAACAAAATGAAAAGAAAAGAGAGGGAGGGAGAGAAAGGAAAAAAAAAAAGAAAGGAAGAGAATCGTCATGGAGGAGAAGAACACGAGTGAGCTGTTGGCTTAGAATCACGTCCGACCGTGAGAGGGGAAAACAGAGGGAATAAAGTTGGTTACGTTCGGGAGATAAAAGTTGCCGAAATTGAACGAGATAAAATCCTGCGAATGGATCCGTTCGACCTTTTTTTTTTTTATAGAAAATTTAGGCGAGTGTTGTACGATACGTATAAAGGAATGAATTTGCGAAGATTAAGGGAAATTAGGGGGTCAGAATGGGGGAAGGAAAATTACGTGGTTAAGATAATGGACGGCGCGAGCCACTCTGGGAATATTGTTACATTTAAATGTAACGAGGTTGATGTGTTTGATGAATTATATCGGATCACATCTCACGAGTTCGTCCCGCTTTTTATAATACTTATTTTGTATAGATATAGTTGTGAGTGCTATATGAAAATATACAATCACTTTCTCGTTCTACATCTTCCCATCTTTTTTTTTTGTTTAGCAAAGACATCACGTTTCTTTGCCTTTCCATTAAAATGTTTTACATTAGACGGTTCTAATTACCAGCGAGAATCTTACAAAAAGATTATGTAGAACCAAAGATCCTTTTTCAATGTTGACCTCGTATTTAATGAACAAAAGCAATTTGCACGACATCGGGGAAATCAAGATCGAAATCTGACAGCGATGAACAGATGACAAGCATGTTCCATCGTCAAGAATAATGGCACGATCGAGGCAGTCTGTGGTACTATTGTTGTCCATCCAGGGTACAATATGGCCGTCGGAACAAACGTTCGCGCACAATAGTCGCGAGATTGATGAATTTGTTTGGTATTTAGTAAGAAACCACTTTCGTCTATTAATTTCTCAGGGGCACAGCGAAGATTGCAAGAAATTTCTTCCAATATAAATGAGAACACAACAGCAGATTGTAACAAATCTCTTGGTTTCTGTTTCTTCCGAAATTGTAGATAATATTGGGTGCGAGAAACACTTCAGCGTGAAAACTCAATCATTTAAAAATCTTTTTAAACTTATTAAAGTTACTAAAATTATTTGAAAATATTTTTTAAAAGTAAAGTTGTTGCAAGATTCTGCAATATTTAAAAATTCCATATTTCCACGAGCGAGTTAACGCAATCTGAATTATGTATTAATGTAGGATACTAATACGCATGTCGCGAACGTTTACACATTTTTGGGAATTTTAAAAGTGAAAAAGAATCAGCGGAATTCCGAATATACCCAAAGTGGAATACTTTTTGTAATATTTAACGGACGAAACGAACCCCGAATTTCCATCCTGTTGATTTTCTAATTACAAAATATAGTTAAAAAGTATTAGATTTTTTAATTACAAAAGTATAAAAATACAATCAGAATCGGCGTTTCGCTCAAAAAAAGGTGCTTCAACTTTTAGGTTTAGCATTCGACGATACAATTTTTTCTTAATACAAATGAAACGTTGCGAAAAATCAGAATGCCCGAGTGGTGAACTGGGTCGAGTCAACAATACCGCCTCGTTCCTTCGATATCGATGCGAAAATTCCGTTCGATATTCCCAAACACCCGTCGAAGACGTTCCACGGGCGAATTTAGATTCAGCAGATTGCTACGTAGCACGGCGTGCCTCCAATTTCGCGACGAAATCTTCGCCGATTGCTAGAAAAAGGTTTCCGCGACTGCACTTTCGGGCAATTCGCTATCTACGGAGGGCCAGGAAGGGGTCGATTTGGAGCCTCTTCCAAGTTCCAACAACACCGAAAGTAACATCGAAAATGCGGGACCCGCATCCGACGGTCTCGTCATTTTCACCCGAGTTCCTCTGTTTTCTCGCGAATTTCAGCGAGCTGCTCTCGGTGATCGATCGTCACGATGAATTCCGGCATCAGGTTCAACGAGACGGAAGTCTTTCACTTTGACACGCTCGCGATCGATAACGTAGTTCTACGTCCTTTCAAATTCTTCGCCAGACTGTCGGTAACGTAGATCTGCGTCATTTTAAAATTGGCGCTCCTGCCAGCCGTGAGGCTTACGCGTCACACCGGATGACTGAATACAATTTTCATTTGTCTGTGAAATGAACATTCGATAAACGAGTGAATAATGTTGGAATTATTGCCAGACTGTAATAATATCGCTGAACGTAGTTGATATAACAATATCGAGTTTGCAAAGTGAACGCAATGATACTTGCATGATAAGAAATTGATCACTTATCGCTCTTTTCATCAAAATTATCTGTATCTTCGTTTCAAATTTTGCATTTTCTTTACACGTTGATTATTTAAAAGAAACCCTTACTATGAAAGATGGAGATAATTTTAATTGAATAACGTTTACGCGGATGCGTTTTTTGATTACAAATTGGAGTCATCCGAAAGATAATTCGGTACAATTCAAACGAACAAATATCAGAATAATAAGAACCGACGAAGAGACTGATGGTTCTATCGAGAAGTAATACTTTTTATCACGCATATATAAATATGCAGATCCTTGCGGTACTCAGCTGTTACATACTTTCGAAATTATCGCCGGTCGCAACTGTGTTAATATATCTATCGTAGCTGATTAAAAATGGGCCGCGTGACAAATGTTTCAGTTTTAGAAAATATGTTACACCAAAATTCACTTTGTACTGAATTATTTAGCCACTCGTGATATTTTCTCTGGAATATTCGTAACGGTAGAAATAAAGTAGTTACCTACTGTTCGCAACCGTGTTAAATGAATGACTTGAACGTTTTAAGAATTACTCGCGACAAGTCGTAAGTTTTAATAATTTTAAATAGTTTCACTTGAAGCAAAAATCAAATTAGAACGTTGCACTTTAAATACATTGACACCTCAAATGATTTATATTTAATCATTTACTTTCTAAAGTACGTTCATATCTTCGCAGCTAACAACAACGTATCTCTATCGCAATAAATTAAATTACGACAATATGTCATTTATTGCATAACAACAATGTACAACAATATACGATATATAAATTAAATTATAATCAATTTCAAACGTAAAAGAACGGGCTCCATAAAACACACTGTGAGTTTCATATCCAATTGGAACATAGGATCGGAACATATCTACGAACGAATGCACGAATAGCAAAGTGAAGTGGCGAGGCAAAATCGAAACGGAAGGTATCTCTTTAGCGCGGGAATTTCAACCAGTTCCAGGATGAAATCGTACCGACCGTATTCGAACAGCGATCTCCCCTTTCGGTTCATGATTGTTCAAGAATAATCCATCGATAAGCACGCCACCGAAAGAGCAAAACAGAGCATCCGAGTGTTCCCCCCCATTTGCGGAATACCATCTGAAACCCAACAGCCGGGGCAAACAATCGAGAACTGCCGTGGCGCGTCGTTTCCATCGACTCGGTCTCGCTGTTCTATGGAGGCATCCACCCACCAAACACCTCGAAGCGTCTGTATCTTAACCAACCGCCCCTCCCCTCCCGCCGCCCCCTTTGCCGCGAAACTGCTCGTCGTCGAACAACGGCGCATCGACGCGAGAGACGGAGAC
>KQ435747.1:465211-475445 GCA_001276565.1 Melipona quadrifasciata
CAATTGGAACGTTCAGAGTTTGGACTAAGTCTATGAGACGTTTTGAAACGTTTAGAATTTAAATTGAATTTATCAATAATAATAAAATTTGATGGCGAATTAATTTTTCTGTGATAACTTTAACAAGTCTGATTTTTCTGATCGGAGATTTATGAGAGTGGGAACGTTTGAAATTTATGACACTTTTGAAACATTTAAAATTCAAAATAACATTTGAATTCATCAATCAGAAATCGCCATCGATGGTGAATTAATTTTAGATAAATTGATTGTCTCTAATTTCTGGTTTATTTAATGATCTTCGTTACGAATCAGTTTATTTTGAATTGATTTATTATTATCGAATTGATTTAGATATCTGAGAACTTTCTCGGTAATTTAAAAGTCCCCCGGGACTCGATATCGAAACGATTTGAGATTTCTAAGAATGCTTTCTGACAATCTTATCCGATAAAGAGAGCGAACTTCCCAAGGGAGAATTTGAGATTTAAATTGCAGTAGATTTGGCAGTAGCCTTCGACGGAGAATCAATTGAGAATTTCTTGGGATTTCCAAGAAATAATTTTCAAATCAAGATTTGATCCTTCCATAAAACTTGTAAAATTCAAGCGTCACGATAAAAAAAAAATTGAACACTGTGTTTCTCGTTTATATGGCAATAGTGAAAGATCGAAAAAAAAAAAAAAAACGAAGCGCAATTGCAATAAATCTGTGGTTGTGAGGGGAAAATGTCACAATTTCGAAAAATCTACGTTTATGCGTTTACTGAACTACACAAGTATAAAATTTATGTGTCTACGACGAGACCTACGTGAAAACAAACTTTACAGATTCAACAAAATAATACAATTTAAATCAAATCGTAATAATGCAATAATGCAATTTTCAAATCCAACAAGAACTTTATTCAACAATAATGTTGCAAGGAGATGTAAAAAAAACTTTGAATAGTAATAATTCGAAATGTATAAAATATACAAAATTCCGTGCAACCACAAAAGTCCTTTTAAAAATTTAATCAGGATTTTCAAAGATCTAATAACCACGAATGATCTGTGACGATTAAAAGTCGTAAACCTAAGTCACGTACGCTCTGTAAGTTGACTTCACACCGAAAATCATAAATCACAATTCACGTCGAATGGTCTTTCCGATCGCGAATAGCCGCCTTCCAAATCCAGAAGGAATTATTCATACCAATTAAAACAAATGAGAAATTCACGACCGAATAATTTTAACGAGTAATAAAATATTTTCTGAAAACCATCGCGCTGTGAACACACCGTCCAGCGTAATATTAAACATCATGAGAAACGAGAAACCTTCACCGAG
This sequence comes from Melipona quadrifasciata, assembly GCA_001276565.1. Classification (NCBI taxonomy): domain Eukaryota; kingdom Metazoa; phylum Arthropoda; class Insecta; order Hymenoptera; family Apidae; genus Melipona; species Melipona quadrifasciata. The sequence goes on from KQ435747.1 coordinate 466,544, forward strand.
CAACAATAACAGTTTACTTGAAAATTCGAAAATTGATATCGTTGGACCAAGTATACAATGGCAAATTATTAAGCCCAAGCTTAATTAATTAATTAATTAATTAATCAAGCCTGAATGAATAATAATATTATTTCAAGTTCAAATCTTTCGCCAGTGCCTTTATTTTTCATGCCAGCCTTTCGAAAACGAACGAAGGAACACAAAACGAATGAATGTTGTTAACTGCACGATCTCACAGAACAGTAATCGAGCGCAATGTCGTCCGATAAGCAGCACATCAAACACTGCATTCTCTTTGCGTTTTAATTGGAAAACGTACGGCCACGCGAGGCAACGGGAGAAATAAAAGAAAAACGATAAATTCATTCGGCTGCTTGCTCACCGGATTATCTTCCGGCCGTTTTTAAAGAGAAATTAATTAAAATTAGAGTTTCGTTGAACACGAGAGAATCATTGCCAAATTCGTTGCGAGATTCTTTTGAAATTTAATCTTCCATAACAACTATAACAATTTGAACGTTTGTAATCGATTTTTTAATAATTACATTAATATAATACATTTATATTATAATAATTTAGAACAGATAACTAAAATTTAAATTGATCACTGTTGGATCACTGTTAAAATTACCATCCGACTTTATTTCATTTTTTCCACTCCGCGCGATTAGCAAGAGTCTAACAAGTTCAGATTCGAAACAAAATAAAGACGAGAGACTAAACTACTGTGAAACTACAACAAATTACAATTCTTCCTCCTCTGGGCAAACGGAAGATACACGGAGGATTAAATTGAGATTTCTCGATAAGAGGCTCGTATCAGCGAGGAACAGTATCTTCCATTTTCCGCAAGATTCCACTCCCTCCCCCTGTCAAGTCCAAAGAGAGATCTAAATTTCGCGATGGCTAACTTCAACAAACGACGCTGTATATTAGTTGCCGTGAGACACGAAACAAGACCAAGTCCAAGTACGAAAGCGGACGCCGCCAAACTAGAATCCTCCGAAAGACCCATCAACTACCCTTAACTTTACGTTTACGGGTCGACGAATTTCGCGACGGTATCGCGGCGAATCCGCGAGACCTCGCAAATCCTCGCGAAACACGGGAAGCTGGGATTTAAGAAGCGAAACGGATCAAACGAAGCTCAAAAGTCTCGATACGAAAGTTGGGATCGTTAGCCGAGTTTGAAATTCACAACGAATTCCGAGAGGGGTTTCGAGATCCTCCTCGCGCGTGTACGCGTTACGCGCGGCCTCAGAGTCGTAAAACTTTTCGATGTTGCTCGTACGCGGGAATTCCAAGCCTCGAGAATCTCCGAGCAACTTTTCCATCTTCTGCGAGGAAGAAAATACACATTGAACTGGTTGCCAAAAAATAATTGCATTTTTTTTTCATAACAGATGAGTGATGTATACAAGGTGGTCCATTAAAATGAAGCAACCCAAACATCTCTTCGAGTTGTGTGACGACGCAAAAAATAATATTTTTCATCCAACGTGAATAGTATATCGAAAGGCCAATAATTTTCAGAATATTTCTTTTTTCCCCGAGTTTGTCATTTTTTCCCAAGGTCATCGATATTTTATTGCATCGTGAATACCACGTAAAACACCGATGTCCAAAAATTTAAGTTTCACGTATAAATTTATCTCAAAAAAAGGAGAAGGGAAAAAATGCTATGAAAATGATTGGTTTGCGAAATTTCACCTTTGAACTTTGAAAAATTGACTGGAAACATGGCAAAAGGTAGTCGAATAAAATGGGCAGTAATAAAATCCGTAATAAAGTTTCTGTTGCTCATGGAAAATTCATCTTTCATTTGCACACAAAATGACTTTTCTTTTGGCCGAGCTAATGATACGCGAGCGGAATATTTGAACATCGCTGTATATTCTTGCTCGACTGTTAAAGGTCTACGTAGACTGGAATGCAATCGCTATATCGCTATGTCAGTGGACTGGCTGTAAATAGAGGGAACTATACTCTCGTGTTAGGTAATGTCAAGTGATAGTGGAATATTAAGTGATTGTAAAATATTAAATATTTACAAGTGGTCTGCACGAACTGGGATACGATCGTTGGGATCGCGAAGAATTATTATTATCGGATATTTTACGCCATCGTTAACTTAATTACTCCAATGAAAATCTCATGAATTTTTCGAAATAAAACTTTTCAAAGTTATCACGATATAATTGGATATTTTATCGCTCGATAAAAATTGGCGTCAAGTGTCTTTCCTCAGCATCGATCTAACTCAAACCAAAATCCCTAAATGACATATTTACGAATTTTCCAAAAATAAAACAATTCGCGACTCCAACTTCGAAACTCGTGCTCATGAAAAATTTATACCTCCCTCGCGCTCCGGCGGAGAATCTATAAATTTGTAACTCGACGAACTTCTAAACTATCGTACATTCGAGTTTAAATATTCTATTACTGTCTCGAGAAACTAAGAACCATCTCGAAGCATTATCTCCCAACAGCCTACGTTCTCCCATGATAAACAACGAGTTTGCCATAATTCTTAAACAAAAACAAATCCCCATTTAAATTTCCAAACTACGTGCTAAAGCTTCAACTTTTCCCTCCTGCGATTAAAGTCCTCTGCAATCCCACCCGCGCCAAGGACCACCTTAACGCGTCTTCCTGCATCGCCCACGTGCTGCAGCGAGATCCTTAAGCGAGAGATTCCACGAATCCTTCCGAATCAGAAAAAACGCAACCACTATAACTGAATCCCCCTCAAGTTAGTTAACTGAGGAAGTTAACGCGTTGACTGGCAAAAAACTTTTAACGTGAAAAATTGAAATGAAATGTTCGACTTTTGCAAAATATTGCACAACATCGTTTAATTGTTGTGTGACATTTTAAATTTTCAGTACTATCTAATGTTCAATTTGTTCAAACTTCAGTTTTTTTTTTTTTTTTTTTCTTAGTACTGCATATCTAGTTGCTGCGAATTTTTATACATTTGTAGGATTTGTACAATTTAGAGGAAGAGATACATAAAATATTCAAAGCGCAGTGCTTTCTGCGAATAATAATACCTGTGAATAATTCTCTCTCAATCCGAGAATTCAATTCATTTTTCCTTCTTTAAACAGAATATCAGTTTAAAAAACGTTTGAAAAATATTTTCTCGGCGACGCATTCGTCCCGTTTTTTCAACGATCCGAAAATATATTTTGCCGCGTGAACAGTCAACGCGTTGAGGGAGGGGGGAGAAAATATTTCGGGCCTCGAGCGCGCTTCGATTTTTTTCAACTCCGGCCACTGGCGAACGCGACACACGCACACACACGCACACGCACACGTATACACACACACGGGGAACACGCGCGAGTCGCGTTCACGCGTCGATGACCAGGTGCGCGGTGGTTCGCGGATCTTCTCTGACTGAGAAGGCCACGGTGTTCCCTTCCTTGGCCAACGTGAACCGCCCGGCTGGGCCCCCCTTCCTTCCATTCCTTCCTTTCTACGCCTTCTCTCCTCTGATTTTCCATCGGAGGTGCCCTCTCGTCCACTTGCTCCCTCGCTGGGAGCCTGCCTGTTAACTGTAGCGGTTCTCAAGGTTCCAGAGGCTCTTAGAAATCCGTGGATCGTAACGGACCAAAGGTCTTGCTCGGTTATTTGTTGCTCTTTTTCCGAATGGGCCTCGCGCTGGGACATCGTGGCTGGTTGGTTCGTTGTCGTTCGAACTGCCAAATCTGATCAAATGACGAATTTCATATCATTCTTTTCTCTCTATGACTTTTATCGAGCTCGGAACATGATCGTTAGAAGATTGCAAATTTAGACTTTAATGGACGCGATTTGAAAAAGTAGAGCCCAAGTTGAAATTCTTTTACTCTACCTTTGATGTTTTATACATTTTTACATACCGTGTGTGTTCCAATTCCCTATAAATGTATGGAAATCCTATACGCATACATATATATTATTTATTTTAATTTATGTTAAAACACTAATTTTATTTTCTCTTGTAACAATAGCGCGAGTAAAAACAAAAATAAATAGTCTGAACAAATGCGTTTACTTTAATTTGTTTGCCTGTTAATTTTAAGTTGTTTCTTTTATTTTAACCTAAAAATTGTGACGTGTGAAATATGATAAAATGTATCCATTTCATTTTCATTGTACAATTTCAATCAAAATTATTTATTTTATACAGTATTATTTAAATTTGATTGATTCCACTGTTAATTCTCTGTGACACGGGGAAAATTACAGTCGTCAAATATTGCGTTCTAACTGAAATTTTAATTTTAATTTTCTTTCCAATTTTAGGCTATCGGCATCAATTGATAGTTCTGCGCAATTATTGTATACTTTCGACAAACGACAAATCATCCCGGTACAATAGAAAATTAATGTTAAAATACGAGCGTGTGTATCTATTTTAGTTGTTTCGATTCCCCTTGTAACAGCCGTGCAAATGAAATCTGTGTGTTATTTGTTTGCGTTGTTTGCAATTGGAAATATCTCAAATGGTTATAAACACAGATTTCGTTCCTGTCTTTGTTCCCCGTCGCTGCGAGCACAATCGGTTTCCGTTTTTCGATTCCCATTTCCACACGTCAACGGGTTCAAACCACGTCCACCCAATTACCATACGAACCGAACTTAATTACGGTTAATAACTAATAACCGAAAACGCAAATAAATTAATCACCGCGCCACGCACCGGCGCGACAAATACCAAACGCGAGTGCCAACCACGGTGCTACTGTGTTTCAGCATCTCGTGACAACCGACTTGGAAAAACAATTACGTAATTATTCGTAAATAATTTCCAAAATATTTATTTCCCCCAAATACGCAACCGCAATATACATATATTCATCCGTAATAATAAATGTTACGGGTTTGGAAATTTTTGGAACCACATGCGCGCGTGTTCGAAAGAAGAAACGTGAGGGTTCACGTTTTACTGGCGACCTGCTCGAATCATTTCGTATTTTAACTTTTGTTCAATCTCTTAATAAAAATTTTCCACTGATTCTTAACTTTGCTAGAAATAAACAAATCCAAGAGTTAATCTTTTAAACGTGGTTTTAAATGCTGTAAATATTGTTACAGTATTTATAGTAATAAATTAAATTTCTCGATATAAAACAATCAAATATCCTAAATCTTACTTTATACGATAAACTAACTTCTACAATATTTATTTTCTAGTATACACTGATATATTTAAATGAATTAATTAATTATCTACAATATATAAAAACTGCACAACTTGTACCCAAGTACGATTCGTCTCACTGAAAGGCCCAGAAGCAACTGTTCTGAACACTAGGAAATGAAGACGATTTTTTTCCCATAAAATTTTATCGATATGCAAATATTTGAATCGATAGAAAACAAATTACAGGCGCGATCGCTCAGTACCATTCCTACTCGAGGTCTACCCACGCCCCCTCACGAACCACGTGACCCAAATCAACCAATTGCTAATTTTCGTTGCATTAGCGTTGCACCTGAAGAGGCCCGATTTTCTTACCCCCACTAAAATCACTTTCAGTGATAAAAAAAACATCTTATCTCGAAACTCAGGTAAAGTCAATTTTGCAGCAGGTCCCTTACACTGGTTTTTCTCATCGATGGCGTAGAATTCATCTATGATAGCCGAGACATTTCTTTCCACCCTGTATACACGACAATACCAAACTGAATAAAACAAAAGTGTTTCAAAAGTAATACGTTGCAATGTTCTATCTATATTTAGACGAGACTACCGGACTAACTTTTCGCGATTTTTTAAAACCAGAACGAAGCACGATTTATTTGTAACGAGCATGATAAACGATAAATCGCGTGAAATTGGCGATGCGTTAACCTGTTTAAAGACCAGGGAACGATCGTAAAACGTATATTGGACGTGTTTACGCTGATTCGGTAAGATAGTTTAGGGGGATCGACAACGAAACAGCCATTTTGGGGGGGCGTGCGGGTTATTCACGCCGGTGTAGCTGCGGCCAGGGCGGCGGTGAGCTAAGAAATAACAGCGGTGGAGTTTACGGCCAATGCCGGATTCGAGGTAAATCTTTGATGACTTTGCGGCAAACGCTGCCACGGCCACAATTTGGCTTCGTGATTCACGGCAACGCGTAATATCTTCCATTATCGCGTTAATTAATCAGCCTTTAATATGACGCACTGATCCGTTAGCCATCGTTCTCTCTCTCTCTCTTCTAAGAAGAAGATTCTTCGACGCGTTGATTAATATTTTTGAGTCTCTCGAGAAGCAAAATTAATCTCGATCTCACGTTTTTATTCGTTTCTTGACACCAGCTTCATGTGTGTTTAATTTTGATTGGTTGACAAAATTATTAATAGAAGTAAAAAAAATAACGCTATCGAAATATACTCTACGTAAAAATTATTATAATTTAAATAATAATTGAAATAAATAGATTCCTCCTATTGCGTTTCTGTTCAAACAGAAATTAATATTCAGAAATTATCTACAGCACTCAATGTGGAATTGATCAATTTGGATTGTCTTGTTTGATACAACAAAAAAGTACAATTAATCGAATAGTAGTGAATTATAATTGACAAGAGATATTAACGTGTAATATAATTGTACGTCCTGGAACAGACGATTTAATACGGAAAAAATGTTCCATACAAATTTGGAGCAGTTTGATTTGGTGAAAATAGATCAACCTTTTGTAATGTTAATTTATGCAAAAGAACTTCAACGTCCATGTATTGATCCACGGTCCGGATTTTAGTACAGAAATACGCAAAATGCATGGATTCTTAAATCCAGATATAGTAAACCGACCGACTTCATCGAGATTATTTTTTGAACGCCAATGTCTATGTTGGTACAAAAGTTATAAATTCTCAGAGAACGTGGCTTGATGATGAGTTTGGCTGCTGAGTGAATAAATTGGTCAATTAATTTCCATCTCAAGGAAAGAAAACAAAGTAGAAAGTAAATTTCGAAAGCACTTGAAATTTACTTTCATTTTACTGATACCGTCCCCAATTTGGTCAATAGCAATATATCTCATAGTTTTCTATAAAAAAAAAAAAAAAAATCTTTTTACACGTACAAATGAATCAAACAGAATAACCTTCAATATCCCATATCGAAATTCCACTTTTAACCGTCCTCGCAAAGAGGATTATTCGCAATTACATAGCTCGCATTTTCTTATGGAATAAAAGTCATGTCTTTTATTTAAACGATTGTAAAACAGAAGATTTAGATCGTGAAGCAGCAATTTAGCCTGACGATGATTACAAATAGCGTATCTAAATAACAGAAAAGAAAAGGACGTGGAAGAATTCGCGTCTCGTTCTTCGAAACTTTTCAAAATTTCCAAACCAATTGTAAAATGCGTAACGACTGTCTTTGGACTGCTAATTAATCAATTAATTAATTTACCCACTAAAATACTATGAGTATAGTAAATGGACACAGGTCTGATCCCTCCAAGCCTCTCCTCCAGCTTAAGTTAATCTACAGAACAAAAAAAAAAAAAAGAAAGTTCTAGCTTTAGTTTTAGTCTACGGACCATGAAATCAAAAATAAAAAAAAAAATAAAAAAAAAAGAGGAAGAAACAAGGAAAAAGGGGGCGGGGAAAGGGAAAGAAAAAAAATACCACAGAGGGTATTCAAAATTCTCACGATCAACTCCAAGTAGACTGGAAAAAAAAAAAAGAAAAAGAAGAAGAAGAAGAAGAAACGTAGAAAAGAGTCGACGTCCCCTTCCACGCGAGGCGGTACTCGAGTATTCCCGACGAATCTTCTATGATTTACGGCCGAGCAGGTTCGTAAGATCCCCTTAGCGATAGGGCGTTGTCTCTGAGAAAAACGGGCGACGAAAATTATTTTCGATGCTCGTTCCACTTTCGTGCGAGTCAGCGATTTCACCGGGCTGATACCGTCGGTCCCCCGTGTGGCCCCTCTTCTCCGTCCGTACGGGGTCGCGCATCCCCCTCGAGATGGAAGCAACGAAAATGCATTCCCACGGAGGCGGGAGCGCGCGCGCGCGCCGACGAAGACGCATCGAAAACGGAGAACACGGTTTCCCTCTATTTCTGCTACGCGGTGATATGTCACGACAGAAATATCCCTCGCCGACTGTGGGACACCCAGTCTCTGGATCTACACGGCGTACGTGCCGAGTGTCGAGATCTCTCTCTTTGTTTCGTTGGGACGAGAACTATCGACTGGCTCGACGTTGCGCGGATATTCGTGGATATATCCAAATCGTATATCATTTATATTTATATTGCAGTGGCTCTGACGCGGGAAAACTTTGATGGCCGTGTACGCTCTTGAACGTACACAGTTGGCACAAGTGTTCAAACAGCTATCGTAGGAAAGTTTTATGTCGTACGTTTTGAAATTTTATTAGCACGTAACAAGACGGATAACTGCGATAAGGATAATATTTGAAACGAATATTGCACAACATTAACACGCGCGAATATATGATCATGGGGGCTATTTTGGCATCAACGAGGTAATAAAGCTACTTGTGTCGATGATTCCAACTAAACGACAAGATGAAAATATATATTCCAGATAATTAACGTATGTACATCTGGCAAAAAAAACCTACTTCGACGCGTATTTTAATAGCTTTCGATTTAATACTCTACACGTTGCATCTCGATTATTCGATCTTTCTTTCCTCTCAGTATTAAATATCTTTCAATGTCCGATTGATATTTCATACATGTATGTATCAAAGATACACACGTGCTAAATATCGCATAAAAATATGCCGTACTAAGTATCTTTCAACGCCCATCGATATTTCACGTACGTATCAAAGGCACACGCCTACGTAAAAACCGGACAAAAATTGATCGCCTGCCCCTTTCATCCCTCGTGCTTCATTTCCAAACAAAAAACTCGAGCAAAAAA
>KQ435748.1:28866-45699 GCA_001276565.1 Melipona quadrifasciata
AATACAATTGAAAAAAAAAGGTAACGAATTCTACGAACATTATTTCTTATTTACCTTGCAAATGTACCCTCTTTCACGATAAATATATTTACATAAGATTACGCTATAAGGACCGCTGACGTTATTGTCGTGTCATTTGATTTTCAGGGGTGAGTGACCCATGACGTCATGCGATTTCACGCGACACCAGTGACGTGATTGCGGCGTCGTGTGATTTTCAGCATGTGGTTGCAGACTACAACGTTGATCGTACGCTCGTGCAACGAAGATTGAAAAAGTTATCAAAAAAGCGAAATCGATGAATTTCGATTCCTTTCCAAGAAAAATTGCAAACATTTGCGAATATTGTAAATCGGCAACTTCCTTGACGAGAGACTCGCGATTTGCGAACGAAATTTTTCAGCGAACGCTGCAATCGCGATTGAACGTTGATACGGCTGTGAAACACTGGACGGACTGTTCTCGTTAGAAGAGAACGGCAAGCGGATTTTTAAAGGGGCACGAAAATTCAAAGCGGGGACAAAACGCATCTTTGTACTTTCGAGCGGGAGATAATGATTAAACAGAGGCGAGACAGTTTTAATCAGACGCCAGCTTGATCGCCCGGAGATTAAACTATTTACGAGACGACCTTTGTACGTTCGCGTGCGTCACCGTAATCGCTGAACATCCTACGACGATCATATCGCTTTCGGTACGTAGGAAGATTCTCTTCTAGATTATCCTTGTGAGCTTCGAAACGATTCCTTTGACTGTTCATATCGCTCCAACATCGGCTACGATTACTATCGAACCTCTATTTTATTCTTAAACGTGTTTCGTAACGTTCTTCATTCTTTTCTGAATGAATCTAACCTCATAGAATCAGTTTAACATCGTGATTGTTCGTGACGATCAGAAGACAAATCCACATCCATTTTTTTAACAATTCCTCAGTTTCATCGGGCAAGAATTAACGTTCAATTTTTGAAAGACAAAGTTATGAGCTGTGGAAATAAATTTATTCTTTGCAAGGGGACAATATAAACAATAAAATCTTTCAATCGTAAGAGAATTTCTTTCAATTTATCGAGTTGAATGTACATGACTCTTTCCTCTAACAATTTTTCTATAATATTTAAACCCGAAAACTTGGTCGACTAAAACACGAATTTTTCTGTTTGCAAAGTACTGTGTGCACAGCCCCTTTATCGCGTTTAATTATTTCTTCGTCAATCATTACAATATACTTTTTACTATTTAATTTTCCTGTAATAAATTTTGTTTTTCACCGTAGTAACCAATACCTCTCCAAATCATTACATCACCATCTCCCATGTGTCGACGACTCGGACGTTGCTGCTTTCGTAGATCACGATAATGACAGCAGAGGCCGTCAGATCCGTCTAAATTGAGCCATTTTTCACCAGTGAACGTGACTCTTCGCTATTTCTTATTCATATAAACATATTTCTTCGCAAACGGCGCGAAGTTCTCGTCGCAATTCTCGTCGTTTCGGATGTTTACAATTTTTTAAAACACGTCGAACATCTAAATTCTACTTGTCGCAACTCCAGCTTCTCAGCAAGTTTATGCATTTATCTCGCTGTCAAGCTTCAACTTGACGCCACACATATTAAAGCACGTTTATTTCGAGTTGTTGGACACTGCGGTCGTCCGCGACTTTCTCTTTTTCTATAACTATGCTGATCTTACAGTGAATTATCAGTTTTACGACTTCTGTTAACCGTTTGTAGAATAACATTCTTTGTTCAATTTCAATATCGTAGGTACTTACAGCTGGATTGAACTTTCTCTCGCGACCCATTTTTTTTCAATTTCAGTATCGTAGGTACTTACAGCTGGATTGAACTTTCTCTCGCGACCCATTTCCACAAATATTAACGCGCACTTAACTGACTGTGTTTCGTACAAATGTTACGCTTTCGACAGCTCCTGTACGACTGAGGTGCGTGCATGTTCGACCATGTCCGCCTCGAGGCTACTGGCAGCATTTATACTTCCGTTTTTGTATTTTTGAGAAATTGCGTGTTTCGGTGATAACGTTTGGCATAATACGCGACATAATCCATGCCCAAGGATATCGATTGTAACAATTTACGCACTTACTACAAGATACATAACATAAGAAAATACAAAACGCGCTGTCTTTTTGTCCCTCTTGAGGGACAAAATTTTATAATATTATTATAACATAATATTCGTATACGTATACATATTATAATGCGATTACACGCTATTCGTATCACCGAATTTCTTTTCCTTTCCAACTTTCTTCAAATACTTACGAATATCTAATGTGATAATTAACGATGCAACGAAAGTTATAATACAACCCTGTTTGCTCGCCACGTTCGAAGTTATCATAGTTGTCTCACCTACCGAAAAGAATAACACCTACTAACTTAAGGTTATCCTGCTACTCCTGCTTGCACTCGCCGGAGATTCGTATAATTTCCTATATCAGATCTCGAACTGTCGAAACAGCGTAACAACGTAAGCAACAGATAAAAAAAAAACAACGGACCAGTCACGGACAGATGTTCGCTAGGCAGCGCGCCGGTGACCGAGCAAGAGCAGAAGACGATTAAGCGAAAAGTGGTCCAGACGAGTCCATAGATATTCCGATATAACGCGGCATGGAATTCGGAGGCCGAAGCGAGGAGGAAGAAGAAGAAGAAGAAGAAGAAAGACCGACGCGGAGCAAGACGAACGAGTGTCAAAACAGTTGGACTCGAAGCTCGTGTTCGAGGACCCTCGTAGTGCCGCGATGACTTCGGTCGATCTCTGTCGACAGGCCCCGGGCTCGATCGCAAACAAGTTTCTTTGTCTACGCGGCGATTGAATAAAGATTCTCGCGCTACCTGAAAAAAGCTGGTCGCGATTCCCTTCCTCTGCTGTTAAAATCTTTTAATGGAGGCCCGACTAGAATGCTGTTTGGTGATAATTTTTTTTATCGCGATGGCCGAGAGTAGCTCGACTGCCCCGATCCATTCTGTTCCCGAACGAACGCCACGTGTATGCTGCGTGTTCGATCGAAAACCGAAAAATAAAAAAGAAACAAAAAAACAAAAAAAATTCAGCCTTTCGGTTCATTCTATTCGTTACTCAATTTCATAGATATAAATTCGAGTTGAAACCGATGACACTGCCCGGTAGATCCGATATCAAATAGCCGGACTGCAAACGGTGGAATAATACGATGCTTGCGAATTATTGCTGAACGATCGAAAAAAAAAAAAAAAAAAAAAAAAAAAAAAAAACAAAAAAAAAGAAAAAAGAACATCGCGATACGCATATGATGCGCTTTATCGCGTTCGTGACGAAGAGAGTTTGCGCATTCGTACGTGTAAATTCTGGAAAAATTCCGTCAGTTTTTTTCTCCGCCAACTCCGAAAAACAGAATTTGGAACGATTTTGCTACTCGTTCTACGGCCTCTGGTCATCGAATTAGGAAGGAATTAAACTCGGATCACTATTGAATTGAACTAGATGTGTCAAGACATGTATTAATTCAGGTAGACGCAATGTATTTAAAGAGTATCTCTTATAAAAAAAGAATACCTCGAATAATCTATTTCCTATCGAAAGATTTGGAAGCATTTTATTAACCAATAAACTCTTCCCTTGCGCCATTCGATTTTACCAAATAAAGAAGAAGCACTGGAAATTATTCGAATTCGACGAGCAAGCGCTGCGCTCGAAATTTCTATCGCTCCAACAACATAAAAATCATTTGGAATCTCCACCGATTCGATGAACTGCCCAAAGAGGCAGGGCTCTCGATAAAATCATTCGGAATTTCAGGAACTCCATAAAATCCATCTCGTAATGCCTACCTTCGTTCGATCTTCCACTCGTCCCTGGGGATCGTTTGTTCCCCGATTCGATGAACTCGGCCGAAGATCAAAAACGTTGTAACCGAGAGGACCCGGACAGGATTTGGCGATACAAGTTTCGCAATATCCATCGAATCGTCGATACGGGACCATCGAGCTTTTCTCCACCAGACGATCTGCACCGATCTGCCACTTAATCGACGGTAATGCAGCCGCCGAACGACGCCTGAATTTGCATATGGTGGCGTAGCCAACGATCTCGCGCGGACGCTATTATGCAAATGGGGATGGGGATGGGGGGGAAAAATCGTTCGCAGGGAAACGGTGGCAAATATCGAGAGATCCGATAAAAAATCCCAGCTTCGCTCGGATGATCGAACGTTGCTGCGCGAGCAGGCGTTTCGCACGCGCAATCGACACCTACGCGCGTCTCGCGAGCGGAAAATCGTCGGCCACGATTCTATCTTTGCGCAAGCTTCGAACTGGCGAGTGCGCGCAGATGAGATCGAGTGAAATTGTGCAACTTCAAGCGTAAAGCCTAGGCGATACGTATGTATTTTAGAATCAGTTTGCAGAGAAACCGGGCGAGTTTCTCACGATATTTACATACTTTAATTTCTTGAGATTTTGTAAAGAATCTCAAGATGGAGAACGTAAAGACGAAAAAATATTAAACGAGGCACCGGGTGATTTCTTCTTTTTTCTTTTTTCACCCTCGACATCAAAAAAGTAAAGTTTGCCGCATAATACACGTCTAAATGAATTGAAAGAAATTGCAAATTAAATGTTGTTGCGACGAGTCAATCCTGCTTATTATTTTCCATGCAATTGTGCACACACACATTTACACTAATAATTTATATTCTATTTAATATATATATAAAACAGAAGTTTTTAATCCCTCTTTGCAATTTCTGCATTAATCATTTCAAATCACTTTCGCGTCTGAAATAAAACGAGGCACAGATCGAGGAGATAAAATCACTGATTCGTTAAGAAACAGCCGAACCCGGGTCAAGTGTCTAAACACGACGATCATCGCTCTCCATTCCCAGCCATCGATCGTTTCCCAGTGGTCGTTCCTCATCGATCAACAAGATACCAACTTTTTTTTCTCCTACTCTGTAATAATCAGATAATCAGACGGTGAATCATCCTCTCGCGCGAGTCTGCCGGTCTCCCTTTCCTCCGTTCTGCCGGGATCGATCGTTAATTAAATCGTTCTGGATCGGGTCCTAGAGCGAGACCGTGAAATTTCGCGTGCCCCGACACGATGCGTCACACGAGGCCAATTCCAACGCGGTTGTAATCCCGCCTCAATGTAATATTAAAAATATACGTTCCAGCGTCGACTGGTCGCCACGCCGTGCCGGCCTTTATCAGTCATTTCCATTTCTTGATAACTGTTCCTGCTTATCAGGGCTTCGTGCGAGCACCCGTTAGTCCTCTCCTCTCTGTTCACTCTTTCTCTCTCTCTCTCTCTCTCTCTCTCTCTTTCTCTCTCTTCTTTTTTCTGTTACTTCCACATCCACGCGTTCGTCTCTCTCAGCCTCTTTCTCTTTTTCTTTCGTCCTTCGAGACTGTTTTTCCTTTTCTGCACGATGTTTCCGTTAGCCACTCTTTCGAGTTTCGCGTTTTCACGTCCCTTTTCGTCCTTTCAGCCCCTCTCATCGCTCGTGAGGATCCGAGACGAACGTGTTTCTGTTTCTCCTTTTCGTCCGTTTCCGTCTTTGTCCCGGCCCCGGCTTCCTCTATCCGGTAATAACTTCAGCTATCGCCTTCATCGATCTCCCTATCACTGTTTTATCTGCCGGGTGCAATGGCGCCGCCGTTCGTGGACTATCTGCCGGTTCGTTTCCTGCCGGTTCGGCTTAGTGGCTCGTGGAGAACGAGAGGGAGAAAGAGGGAAAAGAGAAAGAAAGAATCGGGCGCAACCCTTCCTCTCCCGGGGAAATTATTCGAATCGAGTGACAGAGGGAAAGAAGGGAGGAGAGACGCATGACCGTCAGCGCGCGCGCTTTTTTCCCCTCTTTATCGGGCCGAGTTATCTGCGACCGTTGGAGGAATTTATGATAGCGCACCAAGCCTGATCCTGCGATATCGCTTATTACGGCGATGCTAATTCTCCGCCGCGTTTTGCCACGCGTTGAAAAATTTACCGGCGACACTTCGACCACTCGACACTTCGCGGCGCGGCACTTTTGGGGGAGGAATTCGACTCGCGTTCATTCACGTGGAAATTAAATTATGTTACCCCAAATTTTGTAAAACGTTGATCCTCATCGTTTCGCGTGAATGCGCGTGAAACTTATTTTTATTTTAAGACACAAAACGCGAGTCTCGTGTATTCTCAAGGTAATGGCAGCCTTTGAAGCGAATTTCGCAAAATTCTGACTTGGTTGACTGTCACGCGTGATCTTTCTTTCTGAAACATTTCATTCATAATTTTCGTGTCGATGATATTCGTCCTAATCAATATGTTAAGATTGAAATAAAATCAAGTATACAAAATCTATATATATATAAATTATAATATATATAAGTTAATATATATATTACATAAAATCCAGATTAGAATAATAATGTACACATTTACAGGTCAAAAATTAAAAATGGTTATTATCAATATCTTCTCGTCTCTTTCATTTTCATTCGTTTCCTTCGTTCTTTTCGTTAGATTACTACGCAAGATCATTAAATCCCAAGCACTTGTTACGGCTAAAGATTACGCCATTCTTCAAACAACGCGGACAGTTGAGCCGCGTTCCCCTCGGTTCGAGAAAACAGCGACTCGTTCATTACTTTGCAAACGATATGCAACATCGGTAGCTTCAAAGCAACACGCAACTATGTTTCACATACAATCGCCAAGTATAAACAGATTACGCGGTTAATTCGTACGAACGATTTCCTTCTAACCCTCTAGCAACCCCTGTCGCTGCTCCAGCAACCCTTTAATCCCTAAATCGTGTCAAGCCTACAAAGAAACATTGCCCACATATTGTCCGCGTATAATTACGTTTTCACATTAAACAAACAACAAGCGCTAATAAAAATATCAAGGGATTCTCTGTTTTTATTCACTCACCAACTAAAATGAAGCGTCAATTAGGTGAATGGTGTCTGCGTCAAATCCATGAAACATGCTGATTAAATAACAAAAATTATTAATGACATCGGAAATTGAATTTTTATTACCAAATTGATCATTTATAACCAGATCGTGGGTTATATATTTATAAGAAAGTTTGCAAGAAATATAAAACAAACACAAAATTACACGTAAAAAAAAAACAGGTACAGTACTTTCTACAATATTTGCAACACGTATTTCTTTAATTGTACTTTCAAAGCTGCTCATAACTATCCGAGATTCTTCATTGCAACTGCGATTAACTAAAACTCTCTCAGCAAGCTAGAGAAAACAAAAAATTCTATCGAACGCACGTTAAATCCGTGAAATAAGTGCGACGCAACTGCGAAGCCAAATAAAGACAGCAGAGAGACGTTCCATCATCTTTGCAAGAGAAATCATCCCCCTCCCGATCTATTTCCTAAATTGTAGTATCAATAGAAGGCTCTGGCGTCCGCCAGATAAATAGCCGGCTATCTTTAGTCCGACGGACGAATCGAACAGAGACGAAGGGAAGAAGAGAGAATCTGCGGCGAACGCAGAGCGTCGATCCGATAAGTCGAACGGGGACGAGGATATGGCTAATCTTTCGGCGATCTTTCGCGAATCAGCCAAGTATCTGTGAGAGCGCGAGCGCGCTCCGGCTGCCTCTCGTTCGAGGTTATACTGATAAAGCTCGGCTACATTATTCAGCAGAGACAAGAGAGAGAGAGAGAGAGAGAGAGAGAGAACGTGTACGCAACGAAGCTTCTCTAGCGATTGGGCAGTCACCGCGTGAATTCCATTTCCCCGTGCTTTTACTCCGCGTCGACGTCTCGTTCTTTATGGTGCAATTTAGATAGTTTTTTATTTTTTTATTTTTTTTTTTGAGAGTAATTTTTATCGAGTTGAAAGTTAGGAAGCAGATTCTGTGTAAAAAATAATTTTGAAACGAATTTTGAAACACTCCAGAAATTCAATGTTTTTCTATGTATCATACGATACAATGACTCGGGAAAATATTTGAATGAATACTAGTTATAAATAGTATATATAGCATTAATAATATTTAATTGTATATAATGGTATATTTAGAATTAATAGTATTTAACTGTTTATGGATAGATTTATATTAAGCGTGTTGTAGAAAACATTTTGACGCGACTATCACGAATAGCAAAGTTTTACCAAGATAAAACGTTTATTTTGGAGATAGATTTCGTAGGGACCGTAGATCCATTAGTTATCTTAAATATACAAGTAAATACAACTAGATCACACTGCATGTATTAATATAAACAACAGAGTGTTCAAGCACTTTTCCTATTCCATTTCTTTTAAAACCTCCACCACAAATCAGTTTATAAATTAGTCAAGTTAATAAATTTACCGGTACTTATACTTTATTGCAAACAAGAATTAGTTAAATTAGATCTGAACGTACGTGCCAATAATTTTCGACTCGTCGTGTTCAATCAAGTTTTCCTACCGTTTCGTTTCAAATTATCGGAAAAGTTAGTTTGCTCTTTATTAAAAAAAAAAAAAAATCCTATAGGAAATTTCGTGTCGGTTAGTGCACGTTGCACGATCATCCGAGACGAAACGATGCATTAATTGAATAGCAACTCAGCGAACAGCCCTCGAAGGAAAAAACGAGGCTCCATCGATAACCGAGTCATTTGAGCCAACCACTCACAACCAATTACCAACTAAATCGCCTTCCCTCCGATATCAATTTATTAACTTTCCGTTTCTTAACGTTAAACCAAACGATCGTGCATAATAATTGATACTTTTCATTGTAAATCTAAACTATCAGAGTGATGGCGAGCTAAGCTGCCGAGATGTCTGAAAACTCAGCCATAGCTGAGAAAGTATTATAAAAAAAAGGTAATAAAGTAATAAATCCGCAGTTCAATTATTGGTAATTGCAATTCTCACGTTGAATAAAATTCTTTCTTTTCGATGAACAAAAGTTACAACCTAATGGTTATCAATTACACATGAAGCAATGAATTTAAAAATTATCCACGATCAAACTTCACAAGTTACTCGACAAATTTCTCAGCTCTCGAATAGTAAGTCTACCCTACCGTAGAGAAAAAAATTTAATTTCTTAGTTGTAGTGTAACGTTTCTAAAAGTGTAACTACAATCTAGCTAGAACGATGACGATACTCGTCAAACACAGAGTATGTGCAGCTGCTGTGAAATTGAATTAAATTGTAAGGAAATAACACTAGCTTTTTTTTTTGAAAATCAATAATTTTATCGTTTATTAATAATAATTAATTGGCTAGGAAATATTTAGAAATGATGTAAAAGGAAGTCAAGTCTAGTCTCAAATGTCACAAGATTTACGAAATACGTTTTATTCTCCAGAGAAAATTTAATTTCAGTAACAAATTTTCTCGCGTGATGACGAGAAAATGTACTCGTGTACTCGTCATTAGACGATTCTTCACGAGACGAGCACACTCGTTATTCACAGCTAAGAGGTTAATTAAAAGCCTACCCGCTGAGATCCTCTTAGAAAACACGACGAAATCTTCCGAGCTTTGAATATTCAAAACGTACATTGAATACACATACTTTGAGCGAAAAAAGACGAAGAAAAAGAAAAGAAAGAAAACTCTGTTATTAATCAATTACTCATAACCGTTCTGCCGTCCAATTAATCCACGCTCATCTACATTGTACTTAAATAACCTCGTAAACCATGCTCGCGGGTAAGCAGAACAAGAAGAGGCGTCATCTTTATAGTCGATCTCAGGGGAAAGCAGCGGCCGCTACTCCTGGAACAGTCTCACGCGCGTGCGCCGTCGATCACCGTATTCCACGCGCGCTCCTTTTATTTTCTCTCTCTCTCTCTCCTTGCCGCGCGTATTTCAATTAACGCGCGCATACGCGGCGGAGTTGCGACGAGACCTCTAATTTTCCGACATTTATCTCAACGTCAGGCCGTTCCGGGATTGATTTACGACCCCGGTCCGATTAAATCGATCGGGAATCGTTGTCGAAAATCGATCGCGACGTCACGCTGCCACGTTACACGCGAATCGCGTGTACGTACAGGCTTCTCTGCTCGCGGATTTACATAACGATATTATTAGTAACAGCCGGTCTTCCAGGCATAAATGAACAAGATACGATGTCTCGCGCATATAGATATGCATATACGTGTGTTGCACGTAAGTACGCCGCGCGTATCGTAACTATAGCATCAGCTAAAAAGTTTCGATCCTTATACGCCGCGGTCGATGCGATAAGGGACGAAGTTTCTTGATAGGTAAGAGCTGAAACAGCGTTTGAAATTGTATCGAGATACAATGCTTTCCTGGCAGAGGATATAGGTTATACGAAAGAAGAGGAAAGCGATAAGTAGAATTAATTTGCTCTTGCTTCACATGTAACTATAAAATTAGCATACTCGTGCTGCGGAATATTTGCAAGTTCCTTTTCAAAAAATTCCGAGGCTGACGCAGGGAGATTGTCGTTATCCAGGAGGCTATGACGGAATTTAATTTCAAATCAATGCACTCCTGCAAGATCTTTAATTTTTGAATATTTTACGTTTGATATTAGCATTCCTTGCTGAGACGGAGCGTCCAAAAAATTTTTAAGAAAATCCCCCCCCGTGAAAACGTGAGATAAACATGGAATTCTTTGGATACAAGTTTCTCAGAAAAATAACCTTCGATACTCGTTAACCTGATTGGTACAAAATCGCTCCAAGGAAATTCGTTCCACCACATGAAACATCTCGCCAAATATATTATTTTCACTTTAGATCGTTTTATAAAAGACGTACTACTTTTCATTGAGGATCAAAAAGGAAAATTCTCTTTAATTCCAAAATTTTGCTGTACCGATTCTCCAGCGTCGCAAGGAGTCCTGTCGGTACAACGACGACCAGCGTTTTCTCCTCGCGATCTTCCACGTACCATCATCGTTCGCTCCCGATGGAAGGAACGTTCGATGTCTAGATGCGATTTGGCCGCGTAAATGGCCGCGTTGCGCCACAGCTAGTGCCCCGTTTCCTCGTTATTATTAATATTTCACAATTATCGCGAGATGCCGTTTCGTGATCGGCCGGCCTGATAAAGGCCCGCGTCCCGGCTCGAAACGCTGCTGCCGGGCGTCGAGGTGGAGGGATCGGGAGTTCGAGCGACGAAGAGGGATGACAGAGGGGTGGCGAGAGAGAGATGGAACCCCTCTGGGCAGGCAACAGAGGCGGTGAGACGTTAAGGAGAGACAGATACGAATGGAGAGAAAAGAATAAAAAATGGAAGGAGGAGGTAGACGCCCGGTGGTTGTTGCAGGGGTAATGAAACATTGACGAGGACGGAGGAAGGAAGGAAGGGGAGGGTGGGAGTACGGAGGAGGCATTAAGAGAGATACTCGTTAACGATAGCCGCGATATCGCATGAAAAATCGTGGCAATCGTAACGAGCGATCCCGCGATCTAAGATCGCAGCCATGTCAGACCAATACACGTGTACTCGTCAGGCTCTGGGGAAATTCTAACTGTGTCGAAATAAACTGTGCGCGCACGTGTTTTAATTTTATCGAGGATTTTTAATTGATTAGTCAGCGATTAATATCATGATCCGTTGAGTTCTTTTTCAATATTGCGCGCGCGTTGTTGCATAATATCGCAATCTTGTCTTCGACAATAAAAAAAGATTGGGCAAAGTGGTAAACTTCCTGTTTATCTTTCCATCGATTCACTTGTTACGTACGTGGCATATTAATAGACTGAACACGTTCCGTATGATCTGTATGTTCGCCATTTTTAGAAACTGTGGATAATCGAAATTTACGTGCACTGTGGATAACTGTGAACGTGTATGGAGACTAATATTATTTTTAGCGCAGCAAGTCTTTGCCGATGTACTTTTAATACATCGACGAAATTGAAGTTTTGCCCACAACTTGAAGAAACAGAGTAAGTTTTGTAAATAGGTTATAGGATTAAGTGGTACTCGTGGAGGGCATCGTCACATTGCTCAACCGAATAAACGATAAATGATCAGTTAATGCGAAGATGTCCGCAAAATATCAATCGCAGATTGAAAATAAAACAAAATGCATATAATATGCATTCATTGCTTAAGATATAAATACGCATGACCTACATAAAACCAGATAAGTTTATCGAAAATATAATTAAACAAGAAACCACTAATTCTTATTTGCAGACGGTTGTAATATCTAACATAGAAAAACAAAATTTCCAAGTTGAATTCCCTTTTTGAAAAAATTACGTACTCGTTCGTTTCAATGTGAAATTTAGACTAGAAAACTATTTCACCAAGCATGCATATCACCGTCGTTTCAGGATAATAAATAGCGAAAATAGCGATATATCCTCCATGCATAAATGAAGAAATCGATCAGCCTTGATCGCATAACGAGTTTCATCGGACGACGCGACGAGGTAATCAATGACAAATTAAAAGCATTAAAACGAGAACATATAAGACGGTAAATGGAGAAAAGAGCGATCGATTAAATATTCTCCACTCTTGTTTGCGGAGAGTCAACCGGTCGCGGACGAGGAACTGGTCGGTGAATCGACACGAGGGGACGAGACGAGTCGAGGATGTGACAATCATCGTTCGATAATAATCGTCCGGTTCGAGATCTCGCGTTACTTTTGGAAATTTCCGACCGTAGTTGAAAAAAGGGGAAAACAAACTCGAACGATCGCGTTGCGCAACGCGTGTCCGCGCGAAACACACGAGGACATCGCGAACTTTTCCTCCGGATTTTTCCACGAATTCGATCTTCGACAGAGATAAACAACTTCATTAATAGCAACGTCCGATAACGAGTTGAGACCGAGCCACGTTGCAGACAACAGACGTAGTTTTCCTTTTTCTTCTTTTTTTTTCTCTTTATTTCCTTTTTTTTTTTTCTTCCTTATCGTTTGTGCGATTGCGTAGATTGGATCGATATCGATGCAAGAAGCGTCGCAACGCCACCTAGTTATTACGATATCTCGATGGCTCGATATCGCGGGAGATACACAAATGGCGCGTCAGTTTGCGTTCATACATCACCGGCGCGAGGTTTCATTTATTTTCGAAACCGGATATTCGTCCACACGTGTAAGAAATATTGCACGTTTCCTTCTATGCTCGTTTGTCCCCTTTTCCCATTAAACGTACAAACGGGCGCGACGAGGAACACGAACATCAAAATTAATCGAACGCAGCGGAAGGTTTAAAATTGATTATTTTAAGTCGGCAGCAATTTCTTTGTTTCGCGTTATTTTATTATCTGTTGTTTCAACTCTTATTAAAACTGACGGGTCTATTGCCGATACATTGAGCGTATAATTTCTGAGGCGAGGTACAATATTTGCTTTCATCTTCGTCAATTCATCCTCTCTTCTTTCCTTCGGCCGAATTAACACTCGAACAGCCGATCTTTGATGCGATTTTTATCAAAATCGTTGCAATTTCAACGATGATAACGAGAATAAACAGATTTGTACAATCGCGCCTCTGTCTAAACAGAAGTCAGTCGTCAATTTTGAGAAAAATGTCGTTCGAGCGATTGCAGAAAAGTGAAATCTGACGAGTCTCGGTCGTTCAAAGTGTCAAAATCTGATAGACTCAATCATCGGTCGAAGGAGAAGGAATTATGTGCAAAAAAAGATCTCACTGTCGACATCGCAACGTTTCAATTACCGGAACAATTGAATGGAATATCTAGATGACTGACGCGATCGATTAATTATTCGGGAGAGGGGGTAGGGGGGGACCGATTGCTTTGATCGCGGCACGAAAAGTATTCGCGGTCGTATTTTGTTTCCGGTCGACGGACGATAGAGCGGCCGAAGCTGCGCGATACCATCGATAAAAGATATATCGGGGACGCGACTGCCATGTCAATCGAGATCCGGAAGATAGCGGTCGTACGATATCTCGCCGTTCCGAACGGCCGGTATTAACCGGCATAAAATTAGCCGATGCAATTAAAAACACGACGCGTACCCGTGCATGTGAAACGGACGCAAAACGACGAGTTACCGATTACAAAAGCCGCGATCGAAAGAAGGGTGAAGCGTGGTTGTTTTCCAAGATTGTACGATCGCGTCTTGCGATGGAGCATCCGTACGAACGAACGAACGAGAATTCTTGAAATATAAGTTTTAAAGGGTACACTCGATCTTTCTGGAGATTATAAACAACCACGCTTGTAGTCACGTGAAAGAAACTGAAATGGAAGTTTAATCTTTCCACCAAAGTAATCGACGTCCTTAAATGTATCACGAGTGAAAGAAGAAAAATTCCATGACTCACCTCAACGTGACAAAGGAGAAACAGTAATCAAGACTCAACAACGATGCGCCATCATCAAGGTACAGAATCTACGACTCCTGCGGTATGATATGTATTTCTACCAGCCTCCATCAATACGCAAAGGACCCAGTCCCCATCACCTAAGCTCCTTCGAATTCAATCTCTCTCGACGTCCAAGACTGAACGCCATCAGAGAGAAGAGGCTTATTCCACCGAGAAAACGAAGAGCAGCGAGAAAGAGAAAAAGAAGAGGAGAATGAAGCAGCAAAGGGAGCTTGTCCCGGGAACAACAAAAATCGTCGATGGTGGATCGATTCGATCCGCTATCGAAGGAAGAGACGGAGCGTGCGCCAACAGATAATAATAACAATCATATTCCAAAAATCCGACCAGCAAACAATCGGACCGGTTATCGGGAACGGACGCGTCTCGATCTCGCCCCGGTCCGTCGACCATCCTCTCTCTCTCTCTCTCTCTCTCTCGTGCGCGCACTGGTACGTTTCCCGCATCGTCGTCGTGGATCGAAGGTTTGGTACGGGGGCCTACGATCGTGTAGCCCAGGCGAGAGCCAACACAACGGGCAGAGAGGGCCCTGGAACAGTAACGCTTCAGGCTGTGTGCGTTGCGATCCCGTATCTCTCGTTACACTTATGCAACCCGAGATTTATTGCCGATGATTATGCGCGGATGGAAGTACGCGGCGGAGGAGGTGGGGTCTCGCCCTCGGGTGCTCGCCCGGTTCGAGATATCGAACGGCCGCTATCGATTGACGTGGCCACGCCGTCCTCGATATATCCTCTATCGATGGTAATACGGCTCTCTCTCCCGTTATCTCTTTCTCGCCGTACGCGTCCATCTCTCTCTCTCTCTCTCTCTCTCTCTCGGACGCCCAGCCCTTTCCAGCCCCTGACTTTATCTGACCGGCGCGGGAGACAGCAATGGAATATGATTTCATATCCATTTCTCTGGCCCCGACACGTTAATCAGATCTATTGGTCACGAGGACCAGGTTCGGTTTCTCGCCAGCTCCTACGGAGTTTTATTTAATTTTCCGCGGACGATCGTGACGAGCTCTTTCGAGGGAACCCCGTCCCTCCCCTCCCATTCCTCCACCCTCCGCCGCGGTGTGACGATCCCGTTTAATCTAATAGCTGCACTTCTTCTGTTGTGCAATCAGCTCGTTGCTCGGAGAGGATTCGAGAAATGTTGAAACAGAGTGTCACGCGGCTGAGAGTCTAAACAGTTGAATAATAACAATAATTTCGCGTTTCAGGCAGAAAGTCGAGACAGAGGCAAAAAGCAATTTTCTCCTCCTTCTTTTCGAATCAACATCTTTCAAGAATCATTGAAATACCACAGGGTGTGTTTGTACGTTTCACGCGATTAACGTCGGCCAGATGAACTTTGAATTTGTAAATGAAAATCGATCCCACGTGTGCCAGTGTTCGTCTTCTCGAGGCTGCAGAACTTCGAAGAACTAAAAGAGCCGATCTTTTGAAACGAAGCGTAACCCCGAACTGAAGAAGAGAGATTACGATTGGGATCGTCGTGAGAGGAGGTCGTCGCCATCGGGAAACCGCGTCGATTGCAGTCGTGCGACCGCGCGGCGCAATTAGGAAAACGCGGCGTCGCACGGGGCGAGTCAGGATACGCACTGTTAACGGGAACAGTGAATAGAAACAATCGAGGCGGCGTACAATGGGAGCGACAACGGACCCGCCACTTAGAGAGACGAGCGAGCCGCGCTTGCATTTGCAACCCCGGCCACCACCGCTAGGCTTCCTATCTACGAGATCGGACATATTGTGAAGCGCGCGACCGACGGAGATACGCGGAGAACCGCCGATATCTCTAAGTATGTTATTATTACGTAATGCTCAATAACAATGGAAAACGCGGCGATATCTCGCCTCGGCGATAACGCGAAAGCTTTCCGCACGGTTTGTGAGAAAACAAGCTGTCCTCAGACCACGTTTGTTTGTTTCCACGCGTTACGGCTTAAGCCTCAGAGCCTCGTTCTCGATAATCAGAGCCACGTTATGAGTATTTGTTTTAGCACAGCTTAATTATAACCATTAATATATTAGGTTAATACATAATATCGATACAACTGTCGTTATTTTTATATTATGTATACTTTGTGATCCGTATCGTTATTACATCACAGTTCCGAATGATAATTTAGAACGGAAAGCCTCGAATTGGTCTGAGTCTTGTTTTCGATAATTGAAGCTACTTTGTTCCGATATACCTTGATATCCTGATAATATATTTTTATATAAAATAATAATTTTACACAAAAAAAGTAATTTATAACAACACTTAATATTATTACATACTGTATTCTGTGATCCGTAACATATCGTTGTTATTACATATCACGACTTTGAATGACAAACAACTGGGATTCATTACTTATAATCAATACATCATTTCATTTATTAATTAGTATATTACGATATATACTAGGTTTCGAGGGAAGAAGAACTTTTGAAGCAAATAATACCGTGACAACGCGGTGATCGCGATTGTTGAAAGAACATATAAGAGAATCTCCATTCCAATTAATA
>KQ435748.1:45723-69193 GCA_001276565.1 Melipona quadrifasciata
CAGTTAGCGATTCGTTTTATTCACGCGTAAGAAGCTAATTAAAAAGCTCTTGGCATCGAAAACTGATTTCCGACGAACTGACGACGTGACCGTAGACGAGTGATTTTCAGTGATCGATGACCATCGAAAAACCGTGTATTGCGATAAGCCATCGGCCGTTAATTAGTCCCCGTCAGCTAAAATTCTATTCTCAGCGCTCTGTTCTCCTCCGCGTTTGGATTTTCTTTCTTAAATAACCGCCGTTGACAATCCCTCTCTTGCGTGTACCCCGTTTCCAAAAAACACATTTCGTCCTATCGCGGAGGATAATTCTCCGACAACACCGATTCACTCAAACGTGCGAAGAACGCAACGAGATGGAGAACGACGAGATCGTACGTACGTACGTATGTACATACATATATCAGTGATCGACGTTGTGTCACGGATGGTTTACGCGGCATCGAATCGGCCGATATCAGTGAGCGCATAAAGTTTATCGCAAGGCTAACGACAAATCGTAATCTGCATACTTGGCTCGCGACGCGACAGAAGAGAAAACGTCTCTCTCTCTCTCTCTCTCTCTTTTCCTCGTCGAGTAGCAAGTATCCTCTCGCCGAGTGCGTCGTCCAGTGCACGTAAACGCACGTAGGTCGAGACGATAAGTAACGTACGCAACGTGCGCGTATATGTATACACGTAACGCTAGCGCTAGATAGCGAGTCGAAAATTGCGGTCGGAGGATCGGTTGAAAAATCGAGTTCGGAACGCTCGATAGAAATTCTACGATAAACGAGACGCGTACGTGTAAAATATGACGAAATATTTTCCACGAAACGCCGTGTACACGTTTACGTGTACGCGTACGTACGTCGATAACGGGGCCCGGTCGATTTCTCAAAATTAATGAGACACTAATTACCGGCAGATAATGCCGGAAGATAATCGATAAGAACCGCGGCCGACTCGTCCTGCCCGTCTTTATCGCCAGCGAATAATTTTCACGATCGACGAAACGATCGACGAGCGTTGAGTTATCCGGCCGTGATCGAGGGAAAGTTTGCGGTTTCTTTTAATCCGTCTTTATTAACCGGATTAGATAAACCCGCCGGGACGGACACTTTCATGGGCGATTGAGATAGGCGTAGAGAGGGAGCGCCACACACGTGGAGGAAGTCGCGAATCGATACGAGTCTCGAGATTATTAATCTGAAATCGTCGCTCGACTACTTCGTCCACTTGCACTTAAACGCGGATCGAGGTCGGATCTAATTTCGTGATCGGCAGTGGTATCGAGTGGAAGTCAATTTCCTAATTACACTGACTTAATTTTCTCGAGACTAGCGAATGTTTAAGTGTAGAACGGAGAAAGGAGGCCGAAAGACGCATGTAGCAGATGTCAACGCGTGCACAGAAACAAAGAACGGAAAGGGGTTTGGATTTGTTCGAGATCCAAGACCCATCGCGCGTTTCACGCACGAGTGTGAAGGTAATCGTGCTACCATAAATTCCTTGCTACAGCGTTCTGCGGAATACCAGATTCGCGCGCGTTGATAAATTCCCCAATCCAACGATCAACGATATTTCTTTTTTCCCCCCCCAATCGTCAGAACCAAAGCTGTATTATTCCAGCAATCGTTAAATTCGAATTAAAATGACTCGAGTAGAGAATGGTTGGTTTAAAATCAGCGGTAATATTCCTTTTTTTCGATCATCAGAACCGTGGCTGAATCATAAAATTAGATTTTAAACGGGATAATAAAACAAGAACGGAAAACAAGAACACAGACAGGAAAAAGTTGAGTTAGACTCACACAATCGCTGATATTTTTCCCTCCCCGCTTGTAAAAACCAAAATTGAGTTTTCCGTGCGTTCGCTAAATTCGACTTTGAATAAAACGATCAGAAACAAAACGCGCAGAACAGGAAAAGATTGGATCAGGATCGGTGACGATGACTTTTTATCTCGCAAGCTCAGAAACCAAAAGTCGAGTTTCCCTCCGCAGTCGTCGAATTCTAATAACTAAATAACTAAACCGAAGAACAGAGAGAGAGAGAGAGAGAGAGAAAAGATGACAAAAGAGGGAAACGAAACACACGGAGAGAGAAAGATTGGGAAAGAGACAGTGGTTGGGTTCGAGTCAGTCGTTGCCGCGATTAATAAATCCCGCGAGCGGCCCGTAACTCTCTCGCCGAGCTATAACTCGAAATAGTTGCCGCGGCTTATCCGGCGTCGATCGGCCGCCGTCACACGATGCGTCGTGACGCCGGCCCACGAACCGCGTCACCGATTACACCGTTCGTCGGATAGACCCGTGCTTTTTTTCCTTTCTTTCTTTCTTTCTTTTTTTTTGTTGTCTCCTCATTCCGTTCCCGTATTTGCATCCGCACCGCTCGCGAGATAAAGCCGGCTCGAATTGAATCGACGCGCCGCGCTGATGGATCCGAAAGTGCTTCTCGTTTTGGGAAGTCTGCCCGATTTATGGCCGTCCTGCCATGACGCGAGTCGAACGTACGAACGACAATGTTAAGACAAGAGTGAACTGTTTATTGAGATGGAAATTGAAAATCGTCGTGTTAGATAAATTCACTCGAAGAAGCGTCTTTTCCTACCGATTTTCGGAAAGTAACTTGATTACAACCGTTTCTTTGTGACTGTATCAATATATTGTGACATGATTTTCAAGTGAAGTTTGAATAAAAAATTTTTTCGCGCACGTACGCTTTTAATTCGTATAACAACAGAAACGTGGAAGAACTTGTAATTATCGATACGATAAAAACTTTTATTTGAACTTCGTTTATTGGAGCGAAATTTCAACTGGTCTTTCATCGACTTATTAATTTTTTTTCATTCATTTTAAAATTCTTCTTTTAATATTTTCTTTAAATATTCGTATCCAACAGAATATTTGCGTTCTCCTTAGGATTCTTTTATCGTGTTTTATCGCTTTTTAATTTCTCCGTCATTTTTAAAATAAATAAAATTTGCAATTTTTCTAGTTTATCTTTTTTCCAGGAATTTCTGAGATCAAACTATGCCGTCGAATTAAAATCTCTGACGTCTCAACACCATAGAACCGAGTAACAACTTTTATCCTATTTTCTTTTATAATTGTCCTATCCTCTTGTTTCGACAATTTTCTTATCCTATCCTTCTTTTTTTTAAAATTTCCAACGTCAAACTACAGTGCAAACAATTTACCTCAATGGGGGGGTTAAAATCCCGGAGACATGGAAGATCGATTTGGACGGTGATTTCTACCCCAAGTAGTCTTTCTAAAACTTCTCCTACGAATTTCTCAACTTATCCTTCCTTCTTACAAAATTTCAATGGAAAATGAAAAATTCTAACTTTCCTATCTTTCTCTTTATCTTGTTCCTCTCTCTTCCAAATGTTCCAACGTAATTATCAAATTACAGTACACTGTACCATCGATTTTAACGGTGGACGGTTGAAATCTCGAAGGCGTCCCAACGCAAAAAAATTCGACTCACACCTGTTGCCGCACGCCAACGCCGCAGCAAAGCGGCACGGAGTTCGGTGCGCGGCAATCGATTATTTAGCAACAAGCCGCAGAAATTGGAAGGTTAATTTCGCCCGCTTGTTTACGCTCGTCCGCAATTTGATTGCCTCCAACCCTCTCCCTCCCTCTGTGCAACCCCCTGCAACCTTTCCGCCCAGTGCTCTCTCTCTCTCTCTTTCTTTCTCTCTCTCTTTGTCGGTCCTTCCTGTTACCTTTTCCTCCGCAGCCTATCCTCGTTTGTTGCAAACCGCGCAAGCACACCAACGGAGCAACAGAAGCGATCAAACGTTCACAGGTAGTTGCTCGCATCTTTCCGCTCGTAGATCGTAGACGCGTCCGGTCGGCCGGACGATCGATCAAGTCGGTTCAAATCCATTCCAAATCGGTCAAACGAGCTCTGGTGTACCAAATATTTGCATCTTTAATAAATATCGTCTCGATTTTTCATTTGCCAAACTTGATCAATCTTCTACTTTTCACGTTCATGCTTCCTTTGTTGTCTCCAATATCTTTAATTTTAACATATTGCGTTGTGTGACGCGAGCTGTATTGTTCGCATATTTTCAGGATTAATTTTATCAGTGAAAGTGATTTTAGCAGGTGCAATCCAGAAAATCGGGCCTCTTCAAATGCAACGCTAATGCAACGAAAATTAGCGATTGGTTGACTTGGGTCATGTGATTCGTGAGGGGGCGTGGCGTAGATCTCGAGTAGAAGTGGCGTTGTCTGGTATGTCTGAGCGATCGCGCCTGTAATTTGTTTTCTATCGATTCAAACGTTTGCGTGTCAGTAAAATTTTATGGCAAAAATGTCTTCATTTCCTAGTCAGAACGGTTGCTTCTGGGCCTTTGAGTGAGACGAATCGTACTGGAGTACGAGTCGTGCAGTTTTTTAAATACACGTATGACGAAGAAGATCATTTTAATGGAAACGGCAATTTAAAGTATCGTCAGAATACAGAGGACGAAACGAACAATAATAAATAGATCTTTAGATAATAAATAAAAACGAGAATAAGAAAAATGTGGCTACACATTCTGAATCTCATAACGTTAATAATCAACGTCGAATCCAAGCAGATTGCTGACTTTTATTGCACTTGAGAAATTTCTCAAAATACGAAAGTAACAAACCGTCTAAATTTCCAAAGTTTCCAAATTTTTCCAATTTCTTCGTTTCAGCCTCATCGTCCGCCACATTTAAACGCGCACGTATGCGTAATTAATATCCTTCTTCACTCCTTCAGATTTTTGCCCCGAAATTTTCGTCGTTCATTTATTTATTTACTTCTTGCCTGTTTGATTCAGTTCTGACTAGTTGGGAGCGATGCTGTTGAAAGATATCCCATACCGACGATGTTCACAATATATAATCGAGGTGGTTGAATTTAATTGAATAACGAGCCCGCGGTGCCGGGAGATACGAACGTACGAAACGTTAATGAAGTTCGACACTTCGATTTAGATTATCGGCCGACAACCGATTGATCGATTACACGGCCGATGAAAACGAACGGGTCGACGAACGCGCCAACAGTTTCGTGTTATGTGCCTTTGATCGTGGAATGTGCGTCTGCCGCTCTATTTTCCGAGGCACGTCCGCCATCCGATTGCCCAACGACATTCTAACCATCATAACTAACGTTTACTTACTTCTGTTGTAAAGCGGAAAGGAAACTTCCGTTACAAGACTTCATAAACACGAGCAGTTTCTTCGATTCTCTTTCTTTCGTTTCACTTGGAAATTAACTTTCGGGTCTACAATTTTCTCGTAAGTATCTCTACGAGTTGAAAATTGGTGAAAATTCTTTGGAACTTTGGTGTATTTCTTACTGTTAACGGACTATGGATAATCGGGGTTGTTATTGTTTTGTCCCTTTTACGAAATTCGTACAATTATCACATATTTTCCATTATTATTCTAGTCTATCGGTTCCTTCGAAATTCATCCTTAAGGTTTGTACTTCTAATTTCTTACAAGCACCTCTGTATTTTGAAAATTGGTGAATATTCTTTGGAAGCTTGGAGGACAACTTTATGGCGTACTCTTATTGGTTCACAGATTACGGATAAATTGGATTATCACTGTTTTGTCTCTTTTACGAAATTCATAAAACCATCACGCGTTTTCAATTATTTTTACTTTTATTGTTAATTCTTTTGAAATTCATCCTCGTAAAATATCAACTATTATGAGAATTGAATGCCACTCTGTCCCCCCAAACATCTTCTCAAACATCTTCAAACACCTCAGAAGGTTTGAAAATGCCCACGCGAGCCCGCGAGAAACTTTCCGATTGACACGGAAACATATCGAGCAACTTTTCCCGCGGTTCGGCCCGGTATCGTTAAAAATCAAGAAAAACGGGTCGAGCTGGCTCGGGGGACTCGGAGAAGGAAACTCGAAGCGATCGCGAAAGTGCGGTCTCGATCGATATCTGCGAGCGTCTACGCAGGCGTTTGGCAAGATCGAAAGCCGATCGACACCTCCGCCGCGATTAACCATATCTTTCATCCTAACCACCGTCCTAAACCACACTTACTTTCGTTCTCTCTCGTTCGAATCTCTCTTCTTTCTTTCCGTTTCTTGCTTTTCTTCCTCTTTTTTTTTTTTTTTTTTTTGTTTTTTCTTTCAATTAAAACACGCTTCGACTTTCGAGCCGTGAGGAACGCGCACGACTCGCTTTCTCCACTCTCGATCGATCGGGGGTATCGATCCACGGCAGTATTTCTCTTGTTTGAAGGGGGAGAGGAGTAGAGAGATCAGGCGAGACGAGACGAGACGCGGCGAGGCGAGGCGAGACGAGGCGAGGATTCGAAGCGGATAAAAGGCGGACGGACGCTGGGAGCGAGGGAAGCGGGCGCTGAAGATGGTTCCTACGGGTTGGAAGATCCTCGCGGATCCTTCGCCCGGTACCGAAAACTGGTTCGTGCGGCATCAGATTGCGAAGATAGCCGAGTTTTATGCGAGGCCCGCGATTATCGGACGGTCCCATCGCGTCGGATGACTTTCCTGCGGATTCTTTCTTTCCCATGGCTTTCCGATACGGACGCGACGGCCCGTTCCGCAGCCCGCGGGGAATGTCAGGGCCGTAGGCCCTGTCAGGCCTTTTTCTTCCAGAGAAGAGAGCCTCCGCGCCGCCTCGCGGAAAAACGGAAGGACGCTGCTCGACAATGTTGCTTCCTTTCACAGACGCCGTCGAATCTCGCTCGGTGAGTTTTATTTCCTCGGTGTACACTCGGAGATGGAGTGGTATTGGGCAGAAGGAATGTCACAGGGATTCTTGATGCGGTGAGACGCGCGCGGCTTGGAGTTCAGTCACTAACTGTTTCGCGTTGTTCTCTCTTCTTGCTACGTGCGAATATTTCGTGCAGATATTTCAGATAATTGCGCGATTCTGTTTGAGGATTTTTGACGCCAGAATCGTTCGTGATAACGTCCTTTCATTCGGAATATAGTTGAATCTCGTTTGATGGGGTTTGTTTGTTCGAACTTGTTCGCTAGATGCCAAATTTTGTTTCGCCGTCGCGAGATTAGAATTCCACACTCTCGGTAGTAAAGGATCCTTTTGACGAAGAAATGCATTGCAAAATATCAACTTTGTAAGTATTGCTTGGAATAAAAATTAGAGAAGTCGTAAAGGTACAAAAAGTCTGCGTTTGAATTCTACGTAAAAGAGGAGAAACTTACAATTAGTGAAGCTTTTCACAAAACATGATTTATGAATTGTACAAATTGTCATAAACTATAAAAAATGAATGAAATTACATTTACAAGGTGCGACATAATTATGTCAAATGACGTAAGACATCTATAATTATATCGTACATTGTATTCTTTGAAATGTCTAGGAAAAATTGGTAATTCGAAAAACGAAAAACATGAAAACTCTGAAGTACGAGGACATGTAAGGGAATACGGAGAGTAGATATGGACCGTCATTGTCAGACAAACTTTGCGTAAGAAACAGAAACTTTCGGAGCATCCACGAATTTGGTATGAATTTCGCCGGATACAGCGCTTTTCGAAGCATTCGCTGCTAAAAAAAAAAAACAGAGAGAAGAATAATGAGAAAAGAGTGCACATCCTGTGTGATGTTACGGACACGGGAGAACAAAACGGTTCGGTAAATGCACAAGCATTGTTCTTTTAGCCCATCTTTGTTCCTTCTTGCGATCATTATATCCACTTGCATGGTTACGCTTTACGACAGCTATTAAAAGTGGAATCTCACCCACCGTACCCGTTACGTCCGATACAATTGCTTGCAATCACCGTGCTTGCAACAAAGCTGCACTCGCGTGGGATCACGCGAACCTCGCCACGTTTCTAGCATTCGCGGCAAATAGAATTAAAATCGTGCGAACGACACGGAAATTTGTACATATGTTTATCCGTAATATCGAAGTGTTGTTTACAGCTGCATACAATTGTAAATTGAATGAGATGTTTCTTGACTCTAGGATTGAATCATACGTTCATACAGAGTAATGATGAATCACTTTTCCCAATTCGTTTCTTATCTAATTGATCCAATATTGAGATACTGACAAACACTTCGGGTGTTGTTTAATTTATACCGAGAGAGAGAAAAGCTTGTCATTATTTCCTCAATCGTGAAACTTGCGAGATTTGAGATTTTATTGCGCCAAATATCCAGATATAATACATCTCTATAACTCCTATAGATTAGGTTCCTATGTAAATCTAATGTCCAAAAATTGTTTATCATTGCACAAAGTTCCTCCAATTTTTCTATAATTATTGCATAGTCTTTGTAAATAATCATTCGGAATAGACCTTGCGTCTATTATCATCAATTTTTATCCTGTCCAAACATTTCCCCTTTCAAACGAAAATTCACAAAGTACAAATTGCAGAGAACAAAGTTTAACGTACAAAATTCTTCCAATTCTTTTACAATTATTTTATAGTCTTCAAATCATCGTCCGCTGTAACCTTACTTCAATTTCCATCCTGCCCAAAGGTTTTCCCTCGCAGACAAAGATTCGCGAAATACAGTGCGAAGAAAGGGACTGGCAAGAAAAATAATTTCACCGGTCAGTCCAGACGAACCGAAACCCTTCTTCGCCCATTTTCCGCAAGAACCATTCCGATCTCTCGGCGAAACAGTTTCGGCAATTTACAGAGGTCGTTAATTGCAACTGGCGTTTATCTCGGTGAACAGAAAGCTCGGGTAATCGTCAGCAGTTGCAGAGCGGCTACTTTAAAAAGATAAATCCTCGCGGAGTAATACGTGCCCGTGCGCGCGTATTGCCCGTGTTTAACCGTCGTAAACATCGGGTTCTCCCGCGACTTTCTCGATTTATTACTGGAAATATCGTAATGGAACTATTTATACGAGAGGACGGGACGCTGAGGCTGACGCGATAAGAGAGCGCTCTCTCGGTACGTATATCGCGATCGCGTGGCGCTCGCGCAAACGATTTCGAGCGTGCGATAGCGATAGCATCGAGAACGATGATGCAAATGAGACGTGCAGAGAGCAAACACAACAAAGTGAAAACAGATGACGAAACCCGCCGGCGCGGGCCACGATTATACCGATTTTGAGCGGAGTATGTATGTACGTATCACGGAGTAGCGCCAGGACCTGGTCTTTTTCCATCAGGCTGGCCAACCAGCGATGACCGATGGACGAGGCCGATGTCGATAACGTGGTTATCGAGTGATCTGGGGGCGTTCAAGTGTTATCAACTAACCGCGATAAGCTTCGACTGGAACGATACACACGCGGCACAATCTCATCTGACCCGGACCCTCTCACTCTCTCACTCACTCTCTCTCTCTCTCTCTCTCTCTCTCTCTCTCGCTGGTTTATCTGTAACCAAACTCTCCGCTAACCACCAACAGCACCGTGTCTTCTCGCTTCGTGCATCCCGTCTGTATCGCAGATTCATCGGCTCAAATCAATACCATCGGAGTTGATACAGGAAATTTACCACCTATGCATTTCTGCATAGAGACAGGACACGTGACGTGTGATTTTCTTTCAGGCAAAAATTCGTTCGTAGGTGGGAATTTTTCTTACAGAATCGCAAAGACGAATTTAGCGATTGACTAATGATACTACTTCTAATTCATAGGTGAAATAACATATTCTGTTATATGTACGAATTACATTGAAGTTAATTTTTATTACAGTGTCCGTCGAGTATTTGTCCGCTCTTGTTCAATCATAGTCAGCTGATGCAATAAATTGTTTGAGCAATAATACTGATGTAAGCTGATGATAGAAATAGTAAAATGTTCCTTTCAACTCTTTAACGTTGTGCAAGGCACAACAATAAATGTTGGCAAGGTCTTTAATTTTTCCTCCACGTGTCAAGTAATAACGTGCGACACATACTCGATGATCCATCAGTGTCAACCACCTGTTAATGTATATAACCCAGTGCAGGAGCACGATAATCGTACAAAAGCGAGAAGCTCCCTCGAATATTTTTTTATACCATGTATATCTCCGCAAAGTCTTTTTTTCCTAATTGGATTCGAAGTGAGATGAATAATTAAATTAAACAGGTATAAAAAAAAAACCTTTAAAAGTGTCAGAGGACAAGTGCCATGTTGTCTCGAAGAAGAAAAGAAAGAAAAAAATGAGATATATCGCTTCGTTCGCATTTAACGTGTATAAAAATATACACGATATGCATGTATGTATCTAAAAAGTTTATTGACTGATAAATATCGAGTGTTGAAATTACAAAATGTTCCGAGACCTCCGAACAAGAGTGGGAACACCATAGACATACCGAGACCAAGTGTGAGTAAAATCAAATTCTCTCACGACTCGTGTATCGACTCTAACTTAATTCCGACTACAATAACGCGCGACTTGTAAAGAATAACAGAAGACCAGGTGTAGAATACAATTACACGTACAGAGGGAACCGTGAAGAATGGGAGAGAATTGTACCTGTTCGGTTTGCAGGTAATTGATTGGGGTGCGATGTGGGAGGGAGCGTAAGGAATCATGCGATCATTAGGAAGGGAACAGACGTTTGCTGGGAAAGCTTAGACAGCTAGCATCGTGAAAGTTAATAAGACAAGATGTTCGAGGGAAACTATGTTACGATATTTTACAATTTCACCCTTTCATGGTGTAACGTTTCTTGTAAACAGGTTTGTAATTGTAAAACAACGTCGATAATCGAAAGATAGATACGCAAGTTCTCTTTTCGTATATACATAAAAAATATAAAAATTATCCAAATCAATTGTGAAATTTCTCTGTTAACACTAGAGCCACCAAAGTGATAAAAATGGCCAATTTATAATTTTCGTTGGATATTTTATAAACATAGTAAAACAGCGTTGTTCGAATAATTTTTCGTAAAATACAAAAATAAAACCTTGTATAGTCCGTTGTACTGGAAAGTATTTTTACTTTTGTATTTTTACTTCAATGTCTCCGATAATTAAATTAAATTAAAATCAACTGTTGAAATTACTATTCACTATAAAACTTTCATTTTTCCGATACAAGTCTTCTTGCTAAAAGGTTTGTCACCTTCGCCGTTACGTCCCTATTTTACCCCCTTCTTTTCTATCGCAATATTTCCTGCGAAAACGAAATAAGTCTTTCTAAACATTCGTGGGAATTTTCCAAATTTATTGGGACTCTGCTTTCGAACAATCACGATATCGCCGGCAAATATTCGCTCTTGCCGAAAGTAAACACCTCAAAAATGAAATGATAAAATGGAAATAAAAAAAAAAAAAACGTGCGATTCGTCTGTTTTTTTTTTTTTCTTTAGAAAATTATGCATTGAGTAATCGGAAAATCCGACGGTGGCTCGTTGTTCGAGGAGAGCGTGCCTCGGGAAAAGCGACGCGAAGGCGAACGGAGTTGCAACGGAGGCGGCTGAGAATAGAGAAGGAGCGCAAGGATCTCGTAAAGCTTATCGCCGCGAACGACGCATGGAAACGAGCTGTTTCGTCACGACCGATTTTTTCCACGACGCCTTCCCACACCGTGTCACCCAGGAAGGAATCGTTTGCCCGCGATACACTAACGACGTTTCCGCGATCTACGATACTTCCGCCGTGAACCATAAATATTTTTCGGTCGCGTCGCCACGTTCTTCTATCTCGCAATGGCTCGTTGCATCTTTCAATAAAAATGTTTCTCACTCGGAAGAAAATTCGCGTCGGCAAGATTCATCGGAAAGATTAACAGTTAGTCCATCGCTTTTTGTTCGTCAAGAGCAAGGATCAGTGTAAATTTTGGCTAAAATTTTTTCGTTAATTATTCTCTTTACGGTCGTCTACTACGTACCTGATAGTCTGTTTATTTTATCTTTGACCCTTTGTTTTTATCTCTTCACTCCGCTTGGAACTGAATGTCTTTCCTGCGAAGTTTTATACGTACGAACGAGTTATCGAGCTATCTAAAAGTGTCTGTTATGGATTTTCCTATTTGTCATTGCATCGTAAAATGCACTTTGTCGTGAAACAATAATAACCTCGAGCGAATTTTCAAAAGACTCTTCAATGTTACACTGCCAATGTTTTCCGGTGTCTTTCTCGATGGTGAAAGTAACAAAATTTCTCACAATTATTACCAATTTATTATAAATATTCGCGATCGACAAACGATCGTTTCAATAACGCAAACTTTCACAAATACCCACTTTCGAGTACTTGTGAAACTGTGAGTTTTCATCCGTCGCTTGAACTTCTGCGAGATTTCACTCCGTACTTTTTCTCTTCGAGCACACAATTAGCCTTCCATTCATCGCGCGACAATTTGATCGTTATTATCCTGACAAAGCGAGAGCGAATTGTTCCGATAAACTGAAGATGCGTGTATTAATCTTGCAATTTCTGATTGCATAATTTCTCGAGTGAGCACGATTAAGAGAGGAACAAAAAAAAAAAAGAAAAGAAAAAAAGCACAATTGCGTTTCGCTGATGCATCGTTACAGAGTGTATTACGCAATCGAGTTGAAGAGGAAAGACTTTGATGGTACGACAAGCCTTATCTCTTCGCGATCTTGCTTTTTTTCTTCATTTGCATCCTTCTCTCTTTCCCCTCCCCCGTTTCTCTCTCTCTCTCTCTCTCTCTCTCTTTGTCTCCATCTCTCGTGCACTCGCAACGGAATCGATCTACTTCAGATAGAAACGTGCAATTTCATTCGATCGATGCGCGCGCGAGTTCACTTTGTAAGCGCATCCGAGCAGGCCCAAAGGAAAAGAGAAGTTAAGAGGAAGATAAACCGTGTCGCAACGTGTACATCTTCAGCCAAATAGGAGCTAATACAGTCGTAGTTACGTGACTCGTCCTGCGTACGTACGTATGTGCGCGCGCGTGTGTAGGTGATCCTCACCGGTGAATCTCACGGTGCAATCCTGACCTTTGCGATTCGAGGCAATGCTACTTTTTGCCATTTGCATCCCTAATGGAATCCCTCGAAATTCGACATGCACGTTGGCGCGACACGACTGCGATATTGGACGCGAGTTACGGTAACGTTAGGGTTACTCGTCTCACCCGTGGCTTCGACCGATTTGGAAATTTCATTCTGAACTTTGCGCGGAAATGGTTAAATTAATCGTACGTTACGAGATGTTAGATGTGCGTTACGACGACGAAAAAAATGGAAAAACATCGCGTAAATAATTCTGAGGATAATGAGAGAAATAGAATATATAAAAAATGAGAAAACGCAATAATGGAGCTGTTTGAGTAAGGACTGATAAGATAAACTTAATAAATTAAAGATAACTTAAGGTTAAGAAGTTGAATTATTTGATCCATTAAGTAAAAACTGTTCAATTGTAGTAATTGTAAGATTATTGTCAGAAGATGTTATTGTGAGATTGTTACAAGATAGAAGGAATATCAATATTAAACAAACTTCTTTCCTCTTGACAACAAGATCAAACAGAATGGAAAAGGAAATTCCAGTTACAGAATATCAAAGCTTCGAAAATCGCGCAACGTCTTCTGAAAACGAGAATGATCCCTACCTAAAACCGCGATACTCCGAAATCGCGAGGCTGAAGCAGCAACTCGAGATTCCTCTTTCGAAATGAAGATTTCTTCTCGCAGAGTGCAAAGATCGCGCGGAGAAATTTCTACGATTCCGAACACGGATACTTTTATTGCGGTGGAAGCGCGATATATACACACACACACACATATATATATATTTACGGGGATCGGTGTACGCGTGTTATATAAGGATTTCGAGGTGGGGACAAGAAAAATTCTCCTTGTGGGGAGGGGGGGCAGATTAAATCGCGATTTAAGCGGGGCCGCGTCGCGAAACTCGATAGGAATTGCAAAAAGGCCCCGGCGATCAGAATCGAATTTCTCATCGGGGCCGAAAGATACTTTTTTTATTGCAACCCAGTTGCCCGGAATCTGGCCGTGCTTCGTTTCAATGAGCCGTCTCTTCTCCTCTCCCTTTCGCCGAAAGATCCCGCTCCGTAAACCCTCTCTCCCTCTCCTCTTTTTCTCGATCTCGGCCTCTCGCGGCCCACGAGCGATCTAAAAATCGCCCGTGAACGTTTTCTTCTCCCTCTTGGTTTTCCTTTTTCGTTTCGTTTTGTTTAAATCGACTCTCCGCCGAGGTCCCGAGCGATCTCCGCCGGACGTGGCAGCGCTTTCGCGTGCACTCGTGCGTGCTCGTTGCACACGTCCGAGTAACTTTTCGTTTCTCTTGTCGCTCGAGACGTTCTCTCTCTCTCTCTCTCTCTCGTTTTTACCCCCTTTTCTCTCCTCTTCGTAGGTCGTTGCAAGCAAGGAGTTTGACAATGTGTCGCGTCGGAATGCAATTTCGCAAGTGCGAAAACACGCCCGAGGGACCGGGGCACTTGTTCTCGTAAAGGGAGATAAGTAGGTACCGGCCAATGAGAAAATACGCGGCGCGCTGATGTCAGATAAGATCCGGACGAATTCACCGGCCGACAAATTATTCCATTCGTTCGCGACTATTGCTCTGCTCAATCGTGTCGTCGAGATCTGGGGATTTTTGCAGTTTTGTGGGAAAAAAGGGGAAAGGATCGTAAGAGGGTAGGGTAGTTAGTTGCGAACGATAATTTGTTACACATACGACGAGAGTTTAAATCGAAGCATCAGATAGAGATAAAGGATGAATTACCCATACGGCTTTAATTCGTGTTTTTAATTCTATTTTTTTCCGAATATATTAGGTTGTTCGTGCCGATTTTGAAGGAAAATTCAAACGCAGAAGATTTAAACTTTAGCATACATTTGTTAAATATTAAATTTAATTTATATTAAATCGGCACGAACTTAAGAGCAAATGTAGTTAATTGATATTGGGTACTGTATCAAGCATTGGCAAAAAAAAAAAAAAAAAATGTAGGAATAAATACTTCTATTTGATAAGCAATTAAAAAAACGAGAATCTCACCAGTTAAAAGAATACGATACGCAAAAAGTTCCAGCGAACTTGGCAAAAGAAGAATAACAACGAAAGAACAGCAAAAAGTAAAGCAGCACGAGGAGCAAAGCAAAAGAAATATAATAGAAGATAAACGACAAAAGACGTCTTCGAATAAACTCTTTGGAGACACTCTGATTGTTGTTATGATTCTTATTATTATTGCTTGATATGTAATCAATGGACTATGGATTTTTACGCATTTGTGAAAAATGTAATGGGAAAATATATGAAATATTCGAAGCGTAAT
Organism: Melipona quadrifasciata; assembly: GCA_001276565.1. Classification (NCBI taxonomy): domain Eukaryota; kingdom Metazoa; phylum Arthropoda; class Insecta; order Hymenoptera; family Apidae; genus Melipona; species Melipona quadrifasciata. The sequence goes on from KQ435748.1 coordinate 60,915, forward strand.
TATTTCCAATAATATCCGAAGTAATTTTCCACTTTTGGAAAATAAAGTATTCTTAAAAATTTAAAAGAATAACTTTCTGCTCTGAGAAATAAAAATCGTATCTTTGTGAAAATATAGAATTGCACGAACCGTCCGCGATCTAATAATCAAACTGCGCGCTCCCTTTGTTACCTGTATACGCGCATGTAACGTCACGTTAACGCGTTCGAAGGATGTCAAGCTGTAAATTATCAAGCCGAGAATCGTTACATCGAAAACTCGGCCGTGTCGTCGCGGACGACGCGAGAATTTTCGAGCAGCATCAACGCGCCCCTATCGGCATTCTTCCTCGATTCACGGTGGCGTGTCTCGAAATCGAAATAAATCCATCGCCGCGCGGTCGTCGAGCGATCGACGATTAATTCGTACGTGTGCGAAACTGCGAACTACGAGCCGGGGGCCCTACGGATGGATTTGCACGCGAACAACCAATCCGCTCTCTCTCTCTCTCTCTCTCTTGACCCTTTCCTTTCTTTCTTTCTTTCTCTTTCCTCCTTTTCGTTTTTCTTATTTTCGTCGCGGCACATATTCCACGGTATTGCGGTAAACACGGCCGAGGTGGTTTTTAGACGTCAGAACGTGGCGATCGAGCGAGCCAGTTCCCAATTAATCGATTTGCTTCGACGGCCAGCGCTTTCGAGATCCTATCTCCATACACAACCTACTACGGATATACTGCCCACACCGGGCACGCAGAAGCGGCACGATCTGAACGAGAATCGAGCGAGAAAGAGGAACGAGGGGACAGAGCCCACGATCGCCACTGTTTTCGTTCAATTTTCGGTCCGAACTGAAAGATAGAGATCGAGCGGTGGTAATAAAATTTTTCTATCGTAATTCCGACTTGATTAGAAAATACTGCACATGGGACAAGCGCTACCTAAACATTTAATAACACTTGGGATAAATCCTCAAATTGGAGAGAAAGATTGTCCTTGCTTGATTAAAAAATATTGATTGTACAAATGCAAAAGTTTTCAGATTTATTTGGTGAACAGATATTTTCCTCAATTTTTATTTGGTTTCGTGACACTCAACTATCCAATGTCGATACAGCTTTTCGAAGAAATATTTTATTTGTTACTCTCTCTGTTTCTCTCTCTCTCTCTCTCTCTCTCTTTGCTCCTTATTTGATTTTTCAAAATCCCCTTTTGTCACTATCATTGGATTGTTGATTTAATTCGTACCGATACCGCAACCTCGACCCGATCCGATTAAAATCAAGCGCTGAAAAAACCGCGACGCGAGTGTATCCCTTGCGGACACAATGCTGTGAGAACGAAGACACGCGTCCCCTCCCTTCCCGCCCCTCTGTGGAGGGAAATTCTCGTCGACTGTAGGAGAAGGCAATTTCGTTACCTCATCACGCGTGATTAATGCGTGCCCGGGCAGAAATAGGTCGAATGAAATGAATATTATCGCATCGCACTTTTACACGCGCCGCTATAGCGCGTGAATTATATTAATATGTTAATGGGGTGCCGTGATTATCATAATGTAATTCACGGGCTCGCAAAAGGGGGGAAACGGCCGCGCTTATCGTCCACTTGTACCTCTCAGAGATTATCGACCGTGTTCCCTCGTTATCTCGTCCAGGTGTTTAATCGATCGGAGATCGATATCGTTTATCCCCGCTTCCATCTCTGCCAGCTATCGCCACTGTTTATCGACTGCCAGATATCGATCGAGCAACGAAGAAAAACTTCAAACTGCAAATACGATCGTCTCGTACGATGGCCGGCAATTTCGCTTCGGCCATTCGTCTTGATCGTTATTTTCGAGACGTGCCACGCGATGAAATCGGCATTTTATGAAAATTCGCGCGATACGATTATAAATGCGGGAGAACCTGGCAGTTTGTTCCCAGTTTTATATTTGTTTACTTGCCTTGGAGGAGGTTTAACACAGTTAATACGCAAGGTAGGAGTCCGTACCATAGAGTCCATTAACAATTTATCACCGGCAAGGATCTGTATATCTTAGCGTTTCCTTTAGATTCATCTATTCTCCGACTCGTCCTAATCTTGATCGCGGCGAGAGAATATTTAATCACGTTACAATTTCCTCGTAACAATGGTAACACGCCAGCGTATCCCATTGAACGGAACGCCCTCGGGAAAATGTTGCCTACGTGTCCCGTGCAAAACGTTCGGGAACGTCTAAAAATAGCGAAAAATAGCTAAATAGTAAAATGTAACAGGCTCGATCGAATTACTAAACTATTATCGTAATAAGAGTAAACGCGCGATGTCTCGCCGAGGGAAGGAAACAATCGTGCCCCGTGGAAAATTTCTCGCGCATGCAACAACGATCGCGATCAATGCCACAGGCGATTTAGCTACCGCCGCGATATTCAGTAACTAAACAGAAACAAGAGATGCAAAGTGATCGTGTAAATCACTGGAAATTACATCCAAATAATTGCCACATTGACTACATCGAGGTACTTGAAATAGAAAACCTGTTGTAAATCGAGCAGAGCTATAAATAATAATCGCTCGGTAGAAGAAAAAAAGACGGAAATCCGCGTTGCACGTTTCATTTCCTTGAGACTGTTTTGATACGATGAGCAATTAAATTATATAAATTGTGAAAAATAATAAAGTAATTAACTAGAATGCCAAATTAATTCAATTCAAATACTAAGGATAGGACAAGTTCATAATAAATAAATTACACGCGGTCGTAAGCAGCAGTCGTATATTTCACTTCTTTTGACTTGACTTCGAATCAAGAACCAAAGAAATTGCAAAATGATGTAGTAAACATTACCTGACATAATCTACAAATCAATCGGACTGTAATGGACAGAGAAAAATTACAAATAACGTACACTTGAAAAATACGCCTGTACTATCTACGTGTTCAATTTCGACGTGAAATGATATTTTACAAATTGTGAAAAATTCTTTCAAACAGAGCTCGCAGATCAATCAGATAAAACTAAAAAAAAAAATCAAAAACTAATACCAGACTGAGGAAAACCATAAATAACGATCAGCCGCAAAAACGCGCCAGTATTATACATTTCACTTCCTCGACGTACAACACGACTCCCAATCAACCAATAAATCATTCGGCAAAACAATAATCTATCAAAATTTAAGCTCGCATTTTTACGACAAAACAACCCCTCTCTCCCTTCGATCGCATCGATCTCCATTTTAAAAACCAGCAATCTAACCAGAACCATTTTTTTTTTTTTTTTTTTTTTTATCAATCTGACAATGCTAAACAATGTATGCTGAATTATACAACTACAGCGCGGATGATCATGCAATTTTATATTTCTAGAAAAATACTCAAAGATTTCAGTCATTAAATCACAGAATTATTCCGGATCAACAACCTCCTCTCAAAAGTTTTAGGGGAAGCGCTGTATTTGTTTCGAAACTAAAAAATTGATACACAAACAATACGTGTTACAAAGTACACATGCAATTAAAGAATTACAAGATTGATGTGGTCGGAGCCGTAACAATTTAAGATTCAATCGCTTCTTTTTAGAATCTTTTACTCGATCGAATTTTATTACTAATCTCCGTCACGAAGTACGTAGTTAAATAAAATCAAATCAAACACTCTGAAATTTAGTAACAAGTTACGATACCTTTAAATTTTCCAGAAAAACGCATCGACGTCCGCAATACGTAACATTGATCTTCCCTCGTAGAACGAGAAGAGAAAGGAGAACCGAAGACGGAAGACGTAAATTGCGGCGAATCTCGTTCGCAGGGCACAACACGAGCCATAAGGGAGGATTTACAGGCGGCGGATGCCAGGCTAAAAGCTAAGCAGGGAAGCATAAAGGGGATTCGTCGTCTGTTCGATGGCGAGGAGCCAACGAACGAGCGTGAAGGGGGACGGGCGGTCGCGAGCCGAAAAACCGGGCGGCGAAGGGTGAAAAGCTAACGCGGTGCAATGAGGCGGCAGTCGCGTGCCTCGCATCCCCTAAACCGTCGTCCGACGTTGGTTGGAACAGCGCGGCGAGGGGTGAGTGTCGAGTTTATGCTCGTGGCAGTCCACCCTCCTTCGCCGACACCTCGATCTTACTTAGCCGAGTTATCGCGATCTGCGATCCCGCCAAATCACCACCGCGAATGCCGCCACGAAACCAACCGACACACACACACACATACACGTACACACAACACCCGTAACCCTGTGTGTCAACTTCCTCTGGTCCCTGTAATTTTCCCATTTTGCTTCTTTCATTTGTCGAAGATTAGCCAAGGTTCTCCAAGTTTTTCAAATCTTTTCTACAAGGTTTCTTTTTTTTTTTTTTTTTACGATTTTTATGTTGCATTTATGTTTTTGCGATAATCTTTAGCGTTGGTGCAAGGTTTGGACGTTCTCTTTTTTTTTTTTTTGTTTCAATTTTTAGTGATTGGTGGTAGTGAGTAGTATCAAAAGAGGTTCAAGGACATTGTTAGTTCGCAGATCTTTCCTCGGTGTCAGACTACAAGAAAATGAAGAAATCATTCTATAAACTATCAATAAAATGTACCTCAGAGCGAAAATGATTCGTAAATCATAATATGAATTACAAACGTAGATTAACTCATTAGAGCGTTAACGCAACGTTTTATTTCTGACTCTTTTCGATCGATTCGCTCAATATTTTCTCATGAGTGTGTCCTTCGCCTAGACTCTACAGAGAAATTTCTAATGTCGCAATAAATTACGAATTAAGTCCAATAAGTTGTGAAAGTTAAATTATAAATTTCGTTTCAACGACTGACGAAACTTCGCTGTTTTATCAATTTCCTCCCGGATTCCCTCTATCAGACCGATAGCCAAAAGTAATAAAACCAGCTAATCGCCGATAAAATTTCGTTCGGATGGTCCTGGTTCGTTTATCCTGGTGGAAAATTTTCGCAGACGCGGAGTCGTGCAGGCTGGCGAAGGCTGCAACGCGCGCGGTAACGACGAGTCACCTCTCGCCCTCGCGACGGTCACATAATATACACGTACGTTACGTGCACGATTGTACGTGTGAGCGGGCGTCGAGAGAGGGAGCGCGGGAATAAGAGAAGGAAAGAGACGGCGAGAGTTTGTTATCGTTATCGCGCGACGTGGCCGCGCGGCGATCGTGATAACGGCTCGCCACCGCTCTTATCGCCGCGTCGGTTTGCTTCGCCCTGTTCGTATATATTCCGTCGCATCCATTCCAGCTCGCTCCACTTCGCCCGGCCGACTCGTATTTTCGCGCCACTTCACGGACTTCCCGCCAAGGACCGAATTTCCGTCGCGCCGCGCACCTTCCTCGCTACCCTTCCAGTAACCGTATCCTTCCCATCGGTAACTGATTTTAATCGCGAATTTTAGGAAAATTTTGTTTCTTCTTTCTTTTTTACTGTTTTGGAATTTGAGCAACGAAGAATTTATGGACGATTTTGGAGAAATTTTTCCGCCGAATTCTCTCTGTTACGATATATTAACCTCTTGCAAATTGCAATATTTTCTTAGTTTTAAGTATATTTAAATGTAACCAAAACAAATGATGAGTTTGTTACTTTTTAATAATTTCTATCCAGTGATATCATACCGACGAGTTGAAGAGAAAAAGAAAGCGACGAGTTATTGTATACGGTTCGGTCACTCGTTACGGTCCGCGAAACAGTTGCCAGCGCAAGGGGTTAATAATGTCGTTAATTGCGAATTGTAGAAAAATTCTTATATTTTTGGTTTGAGTAAGGATTTGTAGCGCTATTTTAGAGAAATTTGATACCTAAAGACCGTCGTCTTGGAGACGTTTTACAGCGCCGTTTTGGGGAAATTTGTGAGTGTTCTGATTACGAGAGAAATCCAGTGATTCACCGGGTCTAATCGTGAAGTACCGCCCACGAAATTTCCGGCGCCATTTAACAATGAATCTTGCACTTCTCTATCTTTTAAAACACGCAGGATTTCGACAACTTTGGATTTCTAAATTTCGAGAATCATCCGATATATTAAGTGCATTGTACTCATTAAACGAGACATGAAAAGAAAATTGCAAATCTTTGTAACATCTTGTTTTATTGATAAAAGTGAAAGAAGTGCACATCCGCTGCGTTAAGACAATTTATGTACATGATAAATTAAGTCTGTTGCTATCAAACTAAATGTATCATGCATAACGGTCCAATCTGAACATTTATGTTTAATTATTCACGCCGTCAGTTGCTTCTTAGATATCAAGACTTGATACATTTGTCTCGAAAAGAAGATAAAAGATACATATGTATGTGCGTATACTTGAAATTCATAACTTAATTTCAGCGTATGTATTTATAGTTCATAAAAGTACTATGGAATAGTAGCTGTGTAATATATTATCCCGTTAATCAGGTCATCCTTTAAATTATCTCTTATACTATATAAACCATGTTACAATATTTATATATTATACAGATCTAATTAAAAATCAACTCAAATCATAAATACGAACATCTGTATTACATTGTATTATTAAATAAATTAGACACTATTAAAGTTAAAATTTTCCAATGGATGTTCCAATACTTGTGTTAGACGTGAATATATTATATTATTGTAAAACAATTCCATTCATTTCAAAGAGAAATAAAACGACGCGCAAGATGGGTAATTCCTAAACGAAGAAATTATTCTACTCTCATCTTATCATTTCCAACAGGTTACTCAGGCTAGCACATGTTCAACGTCTACCAAATTGCGTGAATTACCAATTGCGCTTGTTTAAGAAATCAAAGGAAACTTTTTATTCTCGAATGTGAAACTGCGACGACCGTCGTTTATCGATCAGGATCTCGTTCCACGCAAAGCCTCTGCAAACTCCACCCACCCTCCCTGTACCTTCTTGTCGCAACTCCATTCTAATTACGAAGTCCTAGAACAGCCGTGACGTTTCATCGAACTGGATAACGTCTCAGATACGTATCGCGCGTATTACAGATAGTTTCCCGCGCTGGGAACAAGGATAAGCGATAACAACCTAGCTGACTTTTCTTATCGCCGCGTTCCCGGCTCGCCTGACCGACTCGTATTTTCGCGCCACTTCACGGCCGATCAAGACGGCCGCACGGCGAAGGGAACTGAAGAGGGGAAACAACGAAAGAGAGATGTACACAGGGAGCGTGACAATAAAATTTCCGGGCAACGTGGACGCGTCAAGTAACAAATTACTTAATTTCTGTAGCCAATCAAAATATGTACAGCGAGTAATTTGTTCACGGCCAGCGTTTCATTTTTCTCATAATTCAGATTTTTCCAAGTGATTCTCGTTATTGAAATCATTTTAACACCATGGTTATGAAAGAAAATCCCAAGGATCTTAATGTTTCTTTCGTCTAGATTTGGAATTTGGTGAAATTTAAAGAAATTGAAATGTGATGGAAGAAACTAAATGCTCTGATGGGACAGAATATTTTTACGCAGAATACTATGTTAAAATAAAAGTGTAACGAAAGAGCATACATCACAGTGTCATGTTTAGTATCTTTTTGTCGACAATGTTCATCTTACTCGTTTGAAAATATTTCTAGATACGTAGAAAGAGTAACCACTACTGTGGTAATCAACGTAATGATGAAAATCCTAACCACATCCCACATCGGTAGATGTTAAAGTGACAAACACGATGTGTGGTGTTTTCTAAAATAAATAGAAAAGTCCGTCAGGCGCTTCGTCATTACCAACGCACACTTACAAATACGAATATAAAATAAAATTCTCTAGGTGTGCTCTAAAGTAAAGGACGATTAAAGTCTCAAGCGATTCTTTCGAGACGCGAGTGTCTTTCTGAATGCCTGACATTCGACCGCTGGTGCGAAATACTTTCTCGCGCAATTGTCCAGTCAACGTGGAAAAATTCACTAGGAAAGCTCACTCAGGGCGCGAGTTCTGACACGAATCTGGCAACTTTATCGCCGCCGCCTGTGTGTACGTGGGTTCCGCGTGGATCACGCTTCTCGATCGTAGGGTTCGATGAAGTAAATTATGCGAGCATATTTTCACGTACGGGGCCTCCCTGTTTTGCATAGCGATTAAGACGACGGTTTCTTTATCGGTCGTCCCTGCTCGGGGAACGGAGCACGTTAAACGGGGGAGTTCGAGGGCAGTCGGCGGAGCCCGAGCGCTTGTAAAACCTATCGAGATAAATAATCGCGAGCGATTAGAAATTTGTGAGATAATTATAATGACCGGCGCGGCGTGCGCGACGCCGGTATTCGCTCGGCTACGCTGTGCCCAGTATCTGAGCCAGGGAACGTTCTATT
>KQ435748.1:77206-90268 GCA_001276565.1 Melipona quadrifasciata
AGCACCTGCATTCTCCGGTCAAGAAGACTCGCCACTCCGAAACCCACGCTTCGTCGATAAACCAACGGTTGCATTCCTCCCTTATCGTCCTCGAACCACCTCCACCGAGATAACTAATGCAACTCTTACACGACGGACACGCGGATGCCTCTCGACGGTGTGCACGCATTCTCACGCGAGCGTGGCGTGTGTATCGACGTTTTCACGAGCCCGCATTTCCAGCGAAGAAAGGAACGGGGAGGGGAAAGGGAAGAGGACGAGAGAAAAAAAAGTACGTACATACGGTGCGTAGAGCCGGTGTTTTTCCAGCGTCGGGCTGGAACGCGAGGCGGAATTAATTATCCAACTTTTCCGCGATAGATAATCGGGCGATAATTCTGCTGGAACGCCGACAGAGAGAGAGAGAGAGAGAGAGAGAGAGAGAGAATATTTTCAACGCTGAAGTATTCACGTTTCACGTGATCTTTCCAGGAGGTTGAGTGATCGTTAACGCGAGACGTTGTGTACGATCCGTGTTTGATTTTAGAGGATACGAAAGATACAGGAAGTCGGGAATTTGGTTAATCGCTCGAAGACATAATTTTTCATTTGCAATTGAACAATAGAAATCTGCATAATCAGAGTGGGATTTAGAATCTGTAAAGTGAAACGGGCACGGAGTTGAGTAAATTGATCGATGAAATTCATCGGCCAGCCGCTTTCGAGCGGCTCGCGCGTCAACAAACGCATCTCGTGACCGAGAATCGATAAACCTTCGCGGATCAAAGTGTATCTGCTTTCCGCAACCGCGACGAGCGTGAGTGATACCTACGTGTTTCCGTGAAATCTCTGGCTCCGATGAAAAAAATGACCGGCCGTCGACGTTAATTTCGTAAAAAAAGAGAGAAAAAAAAAGAAAAAAAATACCCAACCTTTTCATATTTCACCGAATCGCGGTTGGAAATAATCAGAGGAGAGAGGGGGGGGAAGGTGGAGGGGGAGAAAAAAATTTACAGGCGAACCCGGCGAATGCACTATTAAATTTATAATCACGCCCGGTTCTATCTGTCGGTTGGCGAAGGGGTGGGTGGAAGGGAACGGGTCAACGTTATCAGATGGACGGAAAATTTATTCACTAACGGGCGATAAACGCGTCGCTCGGCATCAAGGAATTAACAAATTCCGAACGACCGGCTGCCGAACTTTTTGTTCGCCGTCGATCGGAATTTCTATCCGCGGCCACCGATCGATACGCATCTCTCTCTCTTTCTCTCTCTCTCTCTCTCTCTCTCTCTTTCTCATCCACCGTCAATTAACGACAGCCAGCCGATTTACATAATCGTACACATAAAAAATGCCTAATTAAAATCGCGTCTGCTAATTGCCACACGTGGCCGCATAGATGGCCGGGGAGCCAGCGTAGCACCTAACAGTCGGTCACGAGCGATCGTGGACCAGTTTGCAGTTACAGATTCGTCAGATCGGTCGCCGATAGATCGGTCCCCGTTCGGGGGATCGAGAGACAAAGAGGAAGGGTGGAGGGGTCAGGGTTCGATCAAACTTTCCCGAAGGTCACCGCGAACGGGCAAGTCGATTCCAGGTTGACCGAGGTAAGGTCGGCTACCTAACAGGTAGCAGGTTTCTATAGCGTGGGGTCACGAGGGACACTCGTTAATTCCGAATAACCGTCAGGTTACTTAGGGTAGGGAAGACCATTCGTGATGAAATAATCGTTGGCGTAACTTGTACATACGATTACGTCGCTGAAATCGCGACGATGGATTACCTGTGTGACAATAAAGAGCAATTATGGTCGCGTTTATGGTTTGCGATTTGTTGAAGTTTCTGGTAAGTGAATAAAATAGTCGTTTGTGGTACGAAATTAATTTGAAAGATTTTGTTACATTTATTTGGAGATTCATCTGTCCCGTGTCTTTTGGATTTCATTTGATATTCTGATGTTAAAAATTAAAATTCGTTTCACCGAAAGGCCCAGAAGCAACCGTTCTGACTAGCAAATGAAGACGACATTTTTGCCATAAAATTTTATTGATATGCAAACTTTTGAATCGATAGAAAACAAATTACAGGCGCGATCGCTCAGTAGATCCACTAGACAACGCCACTCCTACTCGAGGTCTAGCCCACGCCCCCTCGCGAATCACGTGACCCAAATCAACCAATCGCTAATTTTCGCTGCATTAGCGTTGCACCTGAATAGAATAATAAAAATACAGGACTCAGCGTCCAAATTTAAATACCGTTTCGATGCTTTTACATTGAAGAATCTTTAATGTTTGTGCCATCGGTGTAATTTTTTCAAGAAGCAATTTTTTAGTAAGTAAGTAATTACAAAAGTCTCGTAAAACAACTGTAAGACAAAACGATAGAAATGACATATCGTAGGTAACTTCAAAGCTACCTCATGCGTATCTCTGCCAGACTACTCGGCTTTTCATAACGATTGGTATGTTTTAAAACGTTATCAAACAGAAAATCGTATAGTCATTGTTGTTAATCAAGACATACGTACATACGAACGCAAGTGGCGGCGTTTAGTATCCATAAATACAAGGCGCTTCAACGCGGTCAAGTGCAACTAGGCTCGACGATCCAACTTGCAAGTTGGAATTCAGCGTGCGATTTAACACCACGATAAACGATTCGCTCGGAAGGGATTCAAGAGTCAAAACAAGGGGTAGCAGAAAAGACTCGATGAGGAGAGAGGGTGTCTCTTAAGTCACCGATCCTCTCTTTAAATTGCATTATCTTTACGAGAAACATTGCGATTTACGCGGTACTTTCAATCTTCTTGTTTCGTTGCACTGATTGTGAGTCTCGTCGAAAAGAGAGAGAGAGAGAAATAAAGCATTCGTGAGAAAGTATACCGGCAGAAGGAAGATTCTACCTCGTCATTTCATTTATCGAGATACAGATTTCGATCTGGATTCGATGCAAATGATAAACCAAGTCGATCGGAAGCGGTTAGATCAGCATTGGAGCTGGTTCAGCCTCGTCATCCAGTTGGAAATTAATCGTTTTGTAAAATGAGATATACCGACGTCTTATAACGTGCATATGCACTGTTGATTATTAATCGTTTTTCTGAATTGAATTAAGTTAGAAGTCCGAGTCACGTTAAGCAAACTTACGCTCGTCGATCATCATTTTCAAACCCATTAACCCATTCAATGGAACCATCTTCAACGCTTATTCATACTGTATCGTATAAATTTAATATCTGTATAAATTTCGAGATGAATTTCAAATTTGAACAATATTATACGTGCCGGTTGTATCTTATTGCACGCAATATGTATATATATATATTGGCTTTCGTGAACCACTGTATATGTATTTATATATAATTTATACGTCACTAATGAAATTTTATCCACGTATGAAATAAATAACAGCAAAAATATTTCTGATTAATCCTATCACGGATTTCAATCTTACACTCAATTTAGGAAACAAAAGTGTTAATGATAATTTTTTTAAGAAGTAAAACGTTCAACGTAAAACTCGGCCAAAAAATCGTGCGTACTAACAAGGACATTCTTCGTAACAATGTTTTTTTTTTTTAAGTTTCAGATACTCTTTTAATTTCTGAGACATTTCTTTTTATTTCGAGAGAAGGACGAAGAAGCGGGATATTCACCCAAAGCCAATCTCCTCGCAGAATCGTAACGGACAGAACAGAATCACGGAACGAAGAGTCCACGCCCGAGCATCAAGTTTATTTGCGCAGCACTCCGATGATCCGGTGTCGCACACAGGTGAACGCGTGTTCGTGGTGACGCGCGCGCGCGCATTGGAGAACACACAGGAGAGAGCACACTCTGTGCGAGACGCACACGAGCACACGATCGGGAAGCTCGTGCACGCGGAGTGGGACGCGAAGGCAATCGGTGCGCGCGGTGGGAGCGCCGTGGTCGAATCTAATTAAATATAATTAGCTGCGATTTGCATAGATAGCCGATAGAGACCGGACGCGGTGATAACCGCGATAACGGGCGTGCACGGCCGATACGTGGGACGATTATTGTTGCCAGCCCTGGGTCTCCCTGCCGGAGCAGACATCGCCACGATCATCGTCAATTCTCTCTCTTTCTCTTTGTCTCTTTTCCTGCTCTCCGCCATTTTTTTTTTTTTTAATTTTTCTCTTCGATCTGCCTTCTCCTCATCTCTTGCGAAATATCGATAGATACTCTCACCTAGAATCGCACCCTACGAGCGTCATCTTCATCTGTGATTATCAGTGGATGTTTTTCAGGTTTTGCGAAATTTAAAATGTTTTCTATTTTCTACTTTCAACCTCTAATCTCGCTGTTCTTCCGCGTATTCTTTTGACGTGAATAAATGTTTCGGGAAATATTTAAATTTTTGATTCGTTCTTGATCCAGAATTATTTGACAGAAAGTGTTTGAGTATATCGTGAAGTATCTGAAGCAGTGAAGAAGGAGTGAGGAGAACAGCAGGTTGTTGAGGCTGGGATTCTTGATCGATACAACGGAGGAAGAAAAAAATGTGTCATGCGGAAATGTGGAATTAAATGATTAAACCTATGACTACTGGTATGAGTAAGTTACTTTAATGACGCCGACCGGCGCGTGTAATCCTCTAAACTGAAACTTGAAATTTTATCGAATATGTACCAGAAGAAAACGTTGCTCTTTCTTCGTCTACGACTTTGAAACTTGAAATTTCAACGAATATGTACCAGAAGAAAACGTTGCTCTTTCTTCGTCTACGACTGAGTCACAATTTATCAATCCTGTTCCGAGAACAAAGATCAACTTTTCCACATCTTCCAGCTCCTTTTATTAAAAACTTTGGCTCCGTGATTTCCGGATTTTCAGCAACGCGACGAATCAGAGATCAGAGATCACGCATTCTCTCTGTCACTTACGTTAGTCACAGCTTATCAACTCTAAACACGTAACAGAAACAAATTTCTCCGTACTCGATCGTTCCACGTAAATAAATTTTAGCTACCAGTGAAAATTTCGATATCTAAACTCACGAGCTGCGACACTTTGACTCTCGATACGCAATAGATCACCGCTGATTATTCACTCTCCTATCGCAACTCATCAATTTTATCCATGCGTCGAGAACAGATCATTGCACGTTTGATCGTCCGACTCGGTGCGATGGAAAATTTTAAAATACCAGTGCACGCGCGCGCGCGCATACACTGGCGTGCTGAGATTCTTCATTTTCAATAATCCGAGAAATAGATAAACAAATATAGATTACATCGCTGCTCATTAATTCCATCCACGTTGCAGAAACTAGTTGCTCCAACAGACTGTTACAGTTCCACGCGGGCGAATTCCATTAAAAAATCACAGCGAGAAGAACAAGCCACTCATGTGTCAATTGAGTACGAAGTCAATCAGTGCGAAGTAATAAAAAAAAAAAAAAGAAACACTCTGTCGAAACACACGAACAGTTCCTTTCCGATACCTTCCGCAGCAACCGTACGTGGCACCGTTTCACTTTCTTCGTTCTCCGCCGACACGCTTCGTCCATGATTCGAGTCGTTCCGTTTTCCTCGCGCGAGGTTATTATTAACACCGTCACTATCCAGTGAACGCGTGACGGCTAGGCATCCCCGTGGTTTTTACAGCGTGTGTCGGCCGCGCGGATCGCGGCTTGTATGCGTGCGTGCGTGCGTGCGCGTGAAATCATGCGTGCAAAGCCTGTTAAAGCAGTAACCAGCAGGAGGCGGAGGCGGAGGAGGAGGTGTAGACGGAGGTTGGTGGAGGGCCGTGGACACGATAGCGAGAGCAAGGGATCGGATATCTGTTCGCACGTCATTACCCCAGACTGCAGCAGCAGCAGGATCCAACGTAGGATCGTTCATGAACAGAGAGAGAGAGAGAGAGAAAGAGAGAGAGAGAGAGAAAGGGAGGAGGGGGAGGCACCTTCGTAGTCGCTCGATCTTCCGTGATCTATGGATCATAGCCCGTTTAATTCTGGCCCGCCGCGAAAATCTATCGCCTAACCGACGGAGGGAAGACGCGACGCGTATTAGATCAATGACGCGGCGTATCTCAGCTGATCTCACGGGTTATTGAAAATCGGAAACCGCGGAATGTGCGGAGAAAAATGATACATATGATGGGGAGAGGAGGGCGACGAAGCTTGAATTTTTAGAATTTTCAGCGGAAAATGTAGAGCAATCGTAGCTTGTCACTTGTCGCTCGTGTAAGTAGAACAAGGAAGAAATGATTTAAAGCAACGCGTTTCGAGATTTGGACTGAAAGTTATTTTTAACTAACTGCTACGGAGCATTCCGTTGCTTATTATCTATTTTTTGTTAAAGTTTCAACGTTAAAATTAAAGTTTCTAGTAAAATTTTTCTTTTAACCCTTTTGCTTGGTACCACATTGGCAGCTATAATAATCCAGAATTAAATTTAAGAATTTCAATTTAGAAATGTTTTTCCAATCTAACCTAATTTCATTAACGAAATTAACAAGATTAACTATAACCTAGAAACACAAAGATCTCTCTGTCTCTCTCTCTCTCTCTCTCTCTCAAGTCCGCGAATTAAAATTCCAATACAATCCATTTCTCTTTTAACCCTTAACCGGGGTATCGCAATTAAAAAATTTCTAATCCACCCTAGTTCCACCGAAAGAAAAGAAAATTCAATGCTCAAAATCTCACCAGGTGGAATGCTCGTCTGCAACGTAATCTGACGATATTACTCGAGGCTTGATTCTTCTTCCGTTCGAAAACCAAATGCAAACACTCGCCCCGCTCGCAAACGGCAACGGCCCCAAAACCAGAGAGAACGTTTCTCCATCGGGTCACGTCGAAACGGCAATCGTGTTCACCAGGCATAGCTAGGTTTCCTGTAACGCAACGAGTAACCGGCGGCACGGTAGCGGGTTGACTCTCTGTCGCGCGGGCCGATTATACCTCTGCCGGCTGCTCTCATGGATGTCTCGATCGCGTCTGGTACTTGTACCACTCCCTGTAGGTACGTTGTAGTAGGCCTAGTAGGTAGTACCTACTTTAGTTGTAGGTCGTACAGTCGGTATACCCGTAGCCCCGGCAAACGCCGCGTCGCTTCGTATCTGCTACATATCTAGCAACGTGTGCCATGCCTTATCTCCGCTGCCGTTCGTGGCCGTATTCGCGCACGTGCGTGTGTATGCACGAGCGTGTACACACGCGACGACGAACAACCAGAGTTGGCCGTAGAAGCGAGAGAGAATCGACGACGAGAGACCGGCCGACTTGGCCATTCGAGTTTGTATTTGGCGGGCTTCGCATTGTATGGATATCAAACGATTCTGCAGAGCTAGTGCGAGCGTGCGACGACGCTTGCCTCCGAGTGACTTACCGTCGTTTTACGACTCGTTGCCTTGTGCCTTTCTTCTCCTCTCTCTCCCTCTTCCCTTTAACTGGATATCACTCAGCCCCGTTTTGGGAAGACTCGGCTCCATCGCGTACCCCGTGTGTAAGACGATACGTGTAACTGTACGATGAGTTGTGCTTAATGTGATTTGATAATAATTTGTCTTTTCTGTTTTCTTTTTTTTTTTTTTTAGAGAATATCTTGAAGATATCTTGGAAATTTCTGTAAACTTGGTACAAAAGGATAGCGGACGTTGTAAACTAGACTGCAGATTTTGAGAAATTTAAAAGTGCAAAATCGAGCAGAACGTATGCACATTCAGTGCTAATTTCAACATGTGAAATTGTAGAAAATTCCGCAGTCTCGTTATAATCACAAGAGCTAACCAGAACTGTAGTTTGAAAAGTATCATCATTGAATAGCGTGAATCTCAAGGAAAATGCATTTTTTGGCTTCGTCGCAACTTCTCCGTTCCTGGTATTTCTGATCGCTGAATTTCTCCAGTTAGATCTTCGCGCGAATCATTCGACACGTGTTTTACGCGCAGGGAGAATTGGAAGATGCCGAGTATGCGAAAAAGCAAATACGAACGTTTCCCTCGTCGGTTTCTCTCTCATCAGATTTTTCCCATCGGAGCTGTGTTTGCGGGCACGTCGGAATGCGTTTAATTAATAGACGGCCTCGTTATCGAGAAACGATTATTTTCGAATATATTTTCAATTCGCATCGCTGTGGAAAAAAGATGCGCAACCGCGAAAACAAATAAATTTCCTCGTTATTCGTTGTTCGTTGTTTTTGAACGATGAAATACCATGAACGATGAAATGATCGTTATCCTATGCCAACGTTCGAAACGAAGCTCTTTAATTACTCATAATTATGTCGTGCTAATAAGAAGATTAGAAGGGGAAAAAGGCTCTCGACTCGCGCGCGTTATTTCGTGTACGTTTTATCATGCTACCTCACTCCGTTTATTGTATCATCGCGTTACCAGCAACGAGCAACCTATTTAAGCTCCTTATTTATCACAACGAGAAATCTTCGTCAATGATAAGACGCATGCGAAGAGAAAAAAGACCGACGGCGAAAGGTTCATGTACTTCTGCATTACGTTCGAAAGGACTGGAAATGTGGACATTGAAAAGCGGAAGGGTCACGACTTCAAAGGGACGGTGAGAGTACGAGAGCAAACTGTACAATATAGGTCATAATCGCTCAGAACCGATGGTGCAACGTACCTGAATTAAGAATTTTGCGTAAAAAGCCGGCATAGTTATAGCCGGCGCACTACCGTTAGATTATCGTCGATGAAATCGGCTTAATATCCATAAAGTGTCACGCACTCCCGAACGCGGCTTCTCGTATTTTAACATGGTTTCGCTTCGAAATAATATCGTCGATACGACGAAAAATTACAATTCTAATCCGCAGGATTGTCACCTTCGCCTACTTTCTCTCTTTCCTGTCTCCCTCGTGTATCTCTCTCTCTCTGTCTCTCTTCAATTTGAAGTTCGATTAATAGCAACGCACACGACAGTGCCCCGACACTTGTTAAAACGCGATTCAAAAAATGTACTGTTAGGCTAACTACGGAAACAATTTTCGATATCAATACACATCGCGAGGCACTGAATCGCGGAAACCGAGAATACAACATAATACGTAGAGTTAATTCGGTTACTATGTTTATTTGCGTTTGATCATTTACATTTAATAATCGTTTATCAGCTCCAACGCGGTGGAACTAAGCAACTAATTACTTGTTTTAAACCCCCGTAACGCTCGTGTTAACACCAAACACAAACGCGCGTTTAATTTTAAACGCAATTATCTCCTCTTTTCGCTGTATAAACAAGAGCACACACGCGCAAATCTACAATGACGCGGCCGAGTTTGCCAAAAGCTTCGTTTTGACAAACGTATTAATCGTTTGCAGCATGGAATGCCGTCCGAGAGTGCAAGAAACGAATTTGAAAACTCCGACAAGTGCAAACGTTTCTTTTCTTTTTTTTTTTTTAATTGTACGAGTACGTGCACGTCGAAGTGTCATCATTTAGCCAACTCCTCGACCAGCTTGGAAAATTCTTTCTTTCGAGATTGCTCGAAACCGTCTCGAATGCTTGGCAAACACAACGCAATATAATCTCTAATGAAATATTTCGTAAGAAACACGATTTCTTTGTTGGAAAGGTAGGAGACAGACTTCTCTGCGTAGGAGAATAACAAAAGAAAATCTTTCTCTCCGCGTGAGATATTTTTAGAGTTTAGAAGTCGAGCTTTCGTACGAGAGGAATAATTAAAACGTCTCTCTCTGAAATAACGTAATAACATGAAACGAAGGCAAAATGGGGGCGAGAAGACGACGTGGGTGGAAAAATATCACGTGCGAAAGGACAAACGGGAAATATCGCGAACAAACACGAGCATAGAGGAACGGTGGAGGCTATAGTGTCAACGTGGTCAGACAAGAGGGTTGGTATTGGTGATGGCGATGCTGGTATTCGAGGGGTATAGCAGGGGTCGAGGCTTAGGAAGGACCGTAGGTGGACGACACAGGGAGGAAAGGGGGCGCATGTGCTAATGAACGCCATTAAAAGCAGCGTTAATTAGATTGCGCTAATCAGATTGTCCCGTCCGTATCTGCTACCCTTTTTTTTTCCCTTCTTTTCTTTCCCTTTTTTTTCTTTCTTCCCTACGAGACCGCAACATTCGTAGCCGATGGTAGGAATGTGGATAGGCTCGCACGAAAACCTTCGTCGCGATTATTCGCTTTTTTCCGATTCGCCGCCACCCCTTCGCTCTTCCTTCCCTCCTCTGTCCCTCCTCCGCCTCGAGCGCGTCGAGCTGCTCTTTCCTTTTCCTTCCGTGAAATACTGCGTGTTCTCCGTGTGGCCCGTCTCTAATCTCCCCGACTCATCTAATAATATCTCTGCTCCTCTTTGTCCAGCAATCTAATTAAATTTACAACGATCGAGTTTTGAGCCGAGAACTCATAATGAAGCTAACACGTGTAACGCTATCGACGTATTGTATTAATTAGCATCGAAATGAATTTCGCTCGGCTCGAAAGACGGTTGGCAATCGATTTATCGTCCGGAACGAACGACGCTTGTTGTGAACAAGGTCTTATTGCTGCACAGATAAATCGATGGAAGTTTGATAAAATAGCATTTTAAATCATTAACTGGTTTAATTGAGGATAACGTCATGGTCGCCTCCATCGTGAAACTTGAAAGATTTTTCAATGATGAATTAATCCTATCCTCGAAATTAAAGCACTGAATACTTTGGTTGGTACATACAATTAGATTCTGTAATTGTTCCAAATACATAAGCGAAAAGTTTGAATTAGTTCGAGTATGACGTTCAAAAATTCTTCGAAGTAAATCACGATAAAACTCGAATCTTGTAGCTTTGAAGTTTTGGTAAGCTTTTGGCATAAAAGTTCTTCTAATTAAAAAGAATTCTAATTTTCCAGCTGCTCTAGAGGAAGTCTAGCGTTAAACGTCGAATCGTGTTCGAAACTTTGCAGTATCAAAAGATGTCCAAACTCTTAAATTAACACTTAAGAGACAGGATGTAAATTTACGTCCTTTCATGCTAACTTCATAAGACGGACCACATACTTTTTTGCACATATTCTTCGATCGTGCCACATTATTTTTCTATTCTTATATATCTGTGATTGTCATTTTATTACCGTCAATATCTAGTAGTATCTATTCGTCGCATTTAGCGTACAAAATTTCTTTTGAGATGATAGTTTTCAGTAATTTCACAAGTGTCGAAATGCCGAACGTTAAAATTTTTCAGTGGAAATCTGTAATTTGTTCAATACAGAATAACATGTCCGGAGATAATGATTGTGATAATGACAAAGAAAGTGACGATGATAGTGATTCTGCCGGGTTTCGTTTTACAAGAATTGTAAAAAAAAAATTAGATATGAAAATAAACAATCTCTAGAAATTTTATCACGATGCTATCATAGTGAACTCGTCTTGCGTTTGTTCCTTAACCCTCTCGCTCGGGGCGCCAAAAGTAAACACATCGATCGAATCATTTTCCGAGTTCTTTTCCATTTTAACAAATAGAATCTTTTTTTAATTTTCTGGCAACATTTTGACAAAAGTCTGGAATGTTTCTGTAATTTTTCAAAAAATTTCCAAAATTTTAGTTACATTATTTCTCATCGTATAAATATTCCACTGTCGAACAGAAAGAATAGAAAAAGTTCGTCCGGATGGTTAAAGCGTACTTTTAATATGCGATTGCTCCAGTTATGTCAATGTATATATTCGCTCGTAACGAAAGGTTCAATTCTCTCAAAAATGCCCGGAATTGGAGAAACAACCCGTCCATTAGTGTCAATACTCAGACACCCTAAGATTACGACGTCCTAATGACAGAGAGCAAGGGTTCGCCACTTTACAACGAACACATCACACCGTCGCCGATGGAGAAACGATGCGTATTTCTGGGTTGAGTCGCGTGACTGCCGATACGCCGGGCTCTCTCGTGTACATTTTTCTTCGATTCCACGCCTATTCGGTAAATAGTACTTTACCGAGTGGCCGCATAAATCGACGACCCAGTGGCGCGTTGCCTGCGAATCCATATTCATCGTCCCGAAGTGCATAAAATTACGATATAGACAGCTATAGGTGGCTTGTACGAGCGGTATTCCGTGTGCGTCTCGTCAGTGTGTTTGTGTGAATCTTGGTGTGTGTGTTACGCGGCGTGTTGCGGCCAGCTTACGTTCACGTGTCAACGTGGACGGGCTGAATTATGGGTTCCTCGATAAATCTGATAGCGATTAATACCTATGAGAAGCGACTGAAGGAGAGAGGCCAAAATGTATATATATATATAATAAGTGTACGCATAAATGTGCATATAGCCTTGGGTATATATCTTAATTCGCTTCAATTTAAAACTCGCGATCCAAACGGAGCCGCAATCCTTTTGGGGGACTGATCAAACGACTCGAAGATAATTCGAAGAGGGTGCAAACGAGCCGGCAATTCTCCTCGTGATTCTTGATTCTTGATTCGTTCTTTCGTTTCGCACGAAAATTCGAATTTGTCGCGGTGAAATTACTCTCACGTACAATGTTGGATCTCGATTCTGTCGTATCTTTTGTTCCATCGTGGATAATCAAATCTTTTCGTATTCTATTTTTATACGTATGTACCGCGTAAATATTCTTAATTTTTGGTTTGGGAACAACCAAAGGAATAGAATCTACGAAAGAGGTTTATTTGAAATATTGCAACAAGCGCGAATATTTTACAAAAGTAATTCAACAAGTGGACTCTAAACAGTTATTTATCTCTAGATTTTACAACAACGTTTTACGTTGTTAAGTTAAGTTGGATATTTCGCAAGATAACCAAACGAACGAAATCTAAAAAATGATTTACTGGAAATATCATAGCCGAGGAGATAGCTTAAAATGTTCTTGCATATTATGCAAAACAACCGCGGTCTAGTCGTAAGAGTTGGCAATAATGGAGCGTGGCAGACGTGAGTTTCGAAAGAGTTTTTATTTATGAAATACGCGCATTAGCGATTGCGGAGGTTCAACCGAGCGAGATAAAGAGGCACGTCAGGATCTGGACAAAAGTTGGAACGTGGAAAAAAATGGGAAAAAAGAAACAAGAGAAGAAAAAAAAAAAAAAAAAAAAAAAATTCGTGAAAAAAAA
>KQ435748.1:120442-158889 GCA_001276565.1 Melipona quadrifasciata
CTCTCTCTCTCTCTCTCTCTCTCTGTCTGTTGCTACAGCCGTGACTCTCCCCTCCTCCCTCGGCTCCCCACGGCCACCCTCGATTCACCTCCTCGGCCAACGATGTCAACAGGTGGGCAAACGCGGATGCGACCTAACCAACGGGCCTGCGTTCGCCTGCTGTCGATTCGATCGGCCACAACCTCCTCTCCATCGTGGCTGTTGACACCCGACGTCGACGACGACGACGAGTCCGTGTCGCCGCGTTCCACGCAACCGATAGGGAAAAAGTATGCGGCAGGAAATGGCACTCGCGTGACACACAAAAGACGATGGCCGGCGACGATACCACCGGCCGAAAGAGAAACTTCACGCACCGACTGGCACAGCACTAGTCGTAAAGTTACGCCATTCTGATCGCGGTATTCCCTCCCGAATTTTCTTTACAGTCCCGCTTAGAGGTTTCCCTGCGTGAACACGATGCGACGTTTGCCCAACACTAGAACTACCGAAGATGGTCGAAATAACTAATGTTGTGACTTTTGTTACATAGTTTATAGACGTGAAACGGTGTACTTTTAGAAATTTACCACTGTAACTACCATAATGGTCAAAATGATCATTTGAATATTTTTGTTAAATGTTTTACAGATATAAAACAATATATTTTTGGGAACTTGAATGATCCTTCGTAAAATATATAAATAGAAGCTTGTGTACCCTATAAAGACCTACTATAAGTTATTTAATTGTACTATAAATTAGACGTACTATAATTGTGTACCATAAATATTTTCTGTTTCATTTATTTTAACGTCTCTGATGGAAATTTTTATGCTTTGGTCGTCGGTAATTCTAGTGTTAATAGAATAGAAACTTGTGTGTTCCGCTATATTGCAAAGTTTTTCTATTTCTAATGTTTCTGATGGAAATTTTATGCTTTGAAATTTTTATACTTCGTCGGTAGTTCTAGTGTTGACGTTTCGCGGGTATTTTCCACTTGGAAGAGAGCGTGAGTTTCACGCGAGTCAATTTCCTTGGATCGAAAAGTTGAATTGTTTTAATTTTATCTCGGAATTTGATATATACGTGAAACGAAATTGTGAAGTTTATTTTTTAACAGCTGGTTCCTGTTTCATTATTCCTAGTGGAATGAACCTCGGACACGTTATAAAATAAAATAAATAGAATTGACTTTCGAACATGGAAACTTCCCAAAAATATATCAAGGTAATCCCAGACTTGTTAATCCAATTAACGAACCACTGCTATCTTCAGCAGTGAACGATACTAATTGTCACGACGTCGATTATTAATCGTCCGTCGTATTTATTGAGGTAGATCCCTGCTGAAAGCAACAAGTTGAATTGCCACCGATCGGCTTGAAATATCGGTTAGTTTGCATTCCGCGGCATTCCGCGATTCCTCGTGCTAAAAATAGGTTTCGATCCGGAAAGTCGGATCGGTCGGTGCTGAACTCCGAGGTACGAGGATCTACGCGTGCGAGTGAATACGCGCGCACGCGGTATCCACGGTCGGTATCGGACACAATAAATCCGCGTCAGTGAAACTTTTCAAGCCGCTTCTTTTCGGCCGAGATTAGATCCCGTTCGCGGTCCCGCCCTCGACTTACTCGCCAACGGTAATCCGAATAAACACGCCTGAAGAGCCGATACCGATCGATGATCGGAGGCGCTTATCGCGCGATCGGATCGCGCCGCGGCCAGGCACGAAACGTTTCTTATCGAAACACGACGGCAGACAGTAGAGAGACTGGTCTCGCGACGCCATCGACGAGGACAACTGATAACGTGTTTTTCAGAGCGAATCAGCGTTAATGGATGTTTTCACGCGAGCTCGCGCGCACGAGGCGTGCATCTCGCGGTGCAGATAAGTTGTGCACATCGCGCGGAATATTGACAGACATCGCATCTCTCGCGACTTTTAACTCGTTTCATCCGCGTATACGCGCGGGCTGTATAGCCCGCCCTATCTTTCTCTTCCTCTCGTTAACAGCCGCTTCGATTCTCTGCTTTCTCTCTTACACGTTGGAAAGCTTTTACCGCGACTGTGTAAGTGTGCTCCAGTCGTCTTCCTTGCCTTCTGCAACGATATCGAGGGGAAGACTGATACCCTCGCGGTGATCTCTGGGACAAGACAACAATGCAATCGGCATTGTCCGGGCGTCCGATCGTTGGAAAACACACGCTCGTTATCAAATTGCGTTGCTACGAGGCTGAACGGAGAACCAATGGCCCGATTCACCGAAAATTTCCCTCGTCGCGCGCGCGGTCGTGAGGGATCGATCGCACTCTGTCGATCGAATCCCACCGAACCAGGAAACCGATGATCGTCAAGGAAGAACACCGAGGTTGACCCTGCCGTTAACACCAATGTTAACAACTATCGAAATGGTCGAAATGAGCAATTCGCAATTTTAGATGGATGTAAAACAGTGCATTTTTTTGGAGATGATTTTTAAAACGTGTAAAAATTTTACAAAGTGCAATATATGTATTATAAAGTTTTTCTAATGTCTCTGATGGAAGGTTTTTACTTCAATCATCGGTAGTCTTGTATCAGTATTCCACACTATCTAAATAAAAACACATATCAAATTATCAATAACGTGCTTGTTTCTCTCCTCTCGATCCTTTCTCTTTCATTGAAAAACGTAACGTTCGGAAAGAAACGAGAGAAAAAAGAAACGAGGACCGTGGTGGAAGGATCGAGAGACGGCCAAAGTATTTATACGCAAGCAAACGGAACTGACCGATTTGGTAATCTAGGAAGAATTTCTCGGGCCGACTGGAGCGTGTTATTTTTCGTTCACCTTCGACGAAAATGGGCGAGGCTCGGAGAAGGCCAAGAAACTGTTTAAGTGCATACGGTCGAACGACGCGAGGATTTTATTAAAAATGGCCTACAAGTTGTTGGCCGTCGATAGGATATCAGTTGATGGTCAGCCGGACGGAGATAGCGGTAATGAGCGACGAGAGGAAAGTTTCCATCGGGCGAATAACCAGTAAAAGGAGTCGCGGCAGAAAGAGAGAGAGAGAGAGAGAGAGAGAGAGAGAGAGAGAGGGGAAGGCAAGGGAGACCGGATGATGGACTGATTACGCTCCACGGCCGAGATAGCAGCTCGATAGAAGAGAACTTCTACGAATTCCAAATTCATTTCCCGAAGCTGTTCAGCGCCGGCGCTCGCCCACCGATATTTCGACGATCACGATGGAATTTGAAGAGAGAAATTTGTAAGCGTTTCTAATTTGTACGCATCGCTTTACGTCGATCTGTTGCCAATTAAATCTGATGTTTCAAACAAAGAATGACAAACTGAGACTTTACTCCGAAAACAGAAAAGTTGAAAATTGTGAAATTCTAAAGTGACTTATTTAAAATAAGACTTAGTTAAATGTGCAGTGCTGGTAAAAGAGCTTCAAATGCTTGAAAGACCGAGGATTTAAAGGGCGAAGAATTAAATTTAATGTTTCAAACAAAGAGTGACATTGAGACTTTGCTCCAAAAATAGAGGAGTCGAGAATTATAGAATTCTAAACTAACCTGTTATGAAAAATGAAATTTAATTGAATGTGTAAAAAGTCGTCGGCAAAAGAAAAAACTTTGAAAGCTCCGAGTCTGAAGAGAAGATCGGCCGAAGATTTAAAGGCGAGAAAAGACACAAAGGAACATTTCAGGAGAAATAAAGTGGCAGATTAATAATCGATAATCCAATCGTCGGATTGGAAAATTCAGGGGCAGACTGAAAAGGCGGAAAAAGGGAACGTGAAAGCACGAAAACGCTGGTGCGTTATTAGCGGGAAGATGCTGCGATCGCGCACCCCGTTCGACAAAGAGGACTCAAATCTGTATCAAACGAGTCGGCGGCGGTGCGGCATTGAAGTGGGCGCGCGGAAGGGTTGCGGATAGGCGCGTGGACAAACGGAGGACGCGCAACAAAGGATCCGGGGGCAGGGAGGCAAAACGATAAAGGGAGACAGAACGATTCTGCCGAAAGTTAAAAGGGAATCCATCCATAAATAAGCGCGGCTCTCCACGGGGTTTGCCTTGGCGAGCCGTGGAACGGCCACGGATCAGCGCGCGATCTCCAACGGAATAATAATGCGGGTAAAATAAAACCGGCCTCCCCCTCGAACACTCAGACAGGCTTACGCACCGAGTCCGAACACACGCATCAACGTTGGATAGAGCGTGTGTGTAACCTGTGTCCACACCGAGAACCCATATAATACCCCCATAGAGAGATGGGAAGATCAAACACTGAAATTACAGCATTGTGAGCATTCTTCTTGCGGCCACTCTTCTTCTTCTTCTTCTTCTTCTTCTTCTTCTTCTCCTCCTCCTTCTCCTCCTTTGCTTCTTCTTCTGATTCTGATTCTTCTCCTCCTCCTCCTCCTTCTTCTTCTTCTTCTTCCACTTCTTCGAGTCTGTGCTTACCGATAACGGTCTTCTTCTCTTTCTTCCTCTCTGCCTCTGTCCCGGTCGCACGCGTAGCGAACAACGTTTTACTTTCTTCTCGCTCCTCTTCTCGTTCTTTGCCTATCGCCCCTCCTCACCCTTGTTCGCATAAACACACACTTGCCGTGCCTGCATAAGGCTCCCTTTATTATCAAAACCCGGATCGCGTGCATATTGCATCAGTGCACCGAGAGAAGACCGCGTTGCTCTCGAGCAGACTCGACCCGCTCCGCGCATCTCTCTCTCTCTCTCTCTCTTTCTCTCTTTGTAGCATCTATCCGTGCGCATCGAAGTCGTAGCCGTAGCCACGCTCGTTTACTCCTCCTCCTTCTTGTTCCTCGTCTTTTCATGGGGCGAGTCCACCTTGTGAAGGACCTCGTCCTGAACGATCACCGCGAGATCACCGGCTGTAGAACACATTTGGCAACAAAACACGGCTCGATGACGCCATCGAAATTACCGTCTCCACTTCTATCCGGTCTCCGACAACGCAAGAATAAATATATCATAGCCGTACGAGCACAGATTTCCCTCCTCGGATCAGATAAGAGTAACAGGTGCAACCGAGAGAGGACAAGGTATCGATCTCTCGAACGTGGATGGAATTTAACGTGAACAGCACGCGCGTTTCTTTGGGAATGTATAAAGGGATAAAGTAACGTGCGTTCCCGGCTGTGCAAGCACGAGATCGATACATAGCTGCGAAAGGAAGTCGAGCTGCGAACAACCGGGAACAGTCTCGTAACCATAAAATTAAACGCTTTATGGGTCACCGCGCGGTAACTTGCTCTCCAAATGTATCTGAGAAATCCTCGTTCGTGAACGAGGGTTTAAAATGGATTAATTTCCAAAGAAAGGAGGCAGAAAGGAGAGAAACGAAGCACAATCGATTCAAACGGACTTGAAACTATGAAATTCTCAAGATATGGAGCAACTACGCACATAATAGGTCCGGTCCATTGGAACGGAGAAGAAGAAAGTGCAGGGCACAAACGGCCGCGCCGGTTAATTTCCAAACATAGAAAGAGAATAAAACTCGGAGGCAAACCAGGATGGATATCTCGTGGCATTCCTTCCCTTATCCGTGACGCCCGTTCGATCCTGACGCGAGCAACCGTTTCTTTTCAGGCCCCCGGTCACTTATGGCGATTTAACGGATTTAACGACCACACCTGTACCGCTGTGGCTCTCCTCTCCCGGTCCCTTTTCCGTGTAGCGACGCCGTCCGATAAGAATCGGGCCGAACTGTGAGAATCGACGACGACGACCAAGAGAGCCAGCTACAACCATTCGAGAGATCGATCGCTTCTCGTCGTACTCCGGCAACGACCAAGACGACGACGACGACGACGACGGCGGCGGCGACGACGACGACAACGACGACGACGACGACGACGACGACGACGACGACGACGACGACGACGACGACGACGACGACGACAACGACGACGACGACGACGACGACGTCAACGACGAAGGCACACGGAGGCGCGTTTCCATCTCGCGGAATGCATTAAGCCGGACGTCGTCCTCGCGAATGGAACCAAGTGAGCGGCACGCAGACGATTTTTAACCAGATAGGATTCTGCCTCCATCTCTTCCCCACCCCTTCAGCCCGCTGTCCCGTCTCTCTCCAGCAACCATCGGAGGAACTCCCGCACATGCGAGGAGGCGCATAAAGTGAATGCACACTGTTGAACCAAGAGAAAGAATAAACGCGGCCCGACCGAAGGCTCCGATCCCGAAGAAATAAAAGTAAAGTCCTTTCTTTTTCTCTTTTCTTTGAAACAGGGGGAGAGACATTTTTCCTCATTGTGAGATATCGTCGATTTATCGGAGTGATTAGTTCGTGGGGGAATCGATTTTCGGGGAAGAAGGGTGATTCACTCGAGACGTTAAATTCAGGAAAATAGTTTTGAACTTTGTCCGTTTAAGTTCGTTGAACTTGAGACGTCATGTTTTCAATCCTATTTCTGAAATATCGACGATGCATAATTAGTTTACAAAAAGAGGCAAAGGTTGGATCTATTTGTATAGGACGTTGACTTTAATTCTAACTTTGCTTTCAGATGACTGAGATGATAAATAAAACGCGGTGCTGAAACAGTAAATATCTAACTAACACCGAGGGCGAATATATAATTATTTCTCACGATCACAAAATATCATGGCGTTGAGTTATCGGCATGAAACATCGGAGCAGAAATGACCTGTCTATATAGCGGTAGACTATATACCTACACCTTCGTGCGTGACTAAATACACACACGGGGTAAAAAATTATGAAACCAAGGGGTTCAAAAATATTTGCGATACGATCGGCTGTTAGACACGTAACAGCCGAGTCAAATTCGATTAATTCGCTCCTGGCTCGACAAATGTCGACAGACTCTCGCGGATATCCGTTCGTGGAACATGTGGACCGAGTGAGTTTGCCTCCAGGGGGCTGAGACAGAGGGGGTTGAAAGAAAGAAAGAGAGAGAGAGAGAGAGAGAGCAACTCCAGACGATGCGGAGACTGATAAAACTGCGAATGATAACGCTGCTGCCTCCCCCGACTCGGGTTGCTTTCCCCGTCCGCGCCCACAGTCCGTCTGTTTCTGACTATCCGCGATAATCTCGTGCTTCCGCATGCGGCGGAACAGTTTCGACCGTAAAGCTGATCCTGCCGCGTGGAAAATGCTTCTGACTTTCAATCGAACCGACTTGCCACGATAAGCTAAACACTCTGATTCGGAGCATGCATTTTCTGACACAAAATTTGTCATTCACGAAGGAGGTCTTGGGAAATTATTACGAATCAAGAAGATGGATTCGAAACGAATCGGACTAACAAGAGAACTCTATTTGCAGATATTATTAGCAAACTTGCTGTAGTTGTACAAGAAAATTAATAGCGTTGCTAGTTTCTAACTTGGGATTTTAAATAAGGTTCAATCGTAAATACAAAGGTGACAACAAGAACCATACTCCGCAACTGGACCATATTTCGGCGATTATTCCTAGTCCTAACCATAATTTCATCATTACTGGACGACACGTACGGGAAGCCAAACGCCAAACTTCTTCGAATCCCTAATTATCTGATCGCATTGATCCTTGAACCGGGTAACCGAGTACGACCGATAAGCCAAAGTATCATCGGCAATCCCACGATATTCAGCCTCGATACGCGGTTACGCGTCAACACCAATAAACGTAGCGGAACGTCAACGAGAAGGGGTCAAACAGCAGTCCATCGATACGCGGCCGATTGCTGGAATAAAAGATTCCTCCCCCTGGTACCACCACGGGGTAGATCGCTATCGATCCCGGTGACCAAGATCGTAGTCTCGAATCAAAGCGGTTAGCAGTGGGCTACAAGCGTACCCATACGCCACGAACGAAGAGAGCAACGTGTAAAGGTGCGCGATGCTCGCACAGCTCGCGGGGGACGTGCATCTTCTTATGGCCGACGAGAGAAGACAGTAGTCCTTTCTCGTGAGAGATTCGCAGCCGATAAAGCGGGCGTCCCGTTCGCTTCGTGTATCGCCAGAGTTCTCTCGCTTCAAAACCCTTCGACTACCTGACATTTCGCGTTAAAGTGCTCCCTGAGTGCTGAATACTCCGGAATGCTCCCTCGCTTAGCTCGCCGCCAAAGATCGGTGGAGAGACTCTGTTGATTGACACAATTAACCGTAACTATAATCGCACGTTGCAATCGTAATTTTTTTAATTGAACGATCTAGGAGTAATTCAAAACGTGTCTTAACAACTTGAAACAAAATCACGATTTTTTTCTCGATTTTGAAGCGTTTTGTCACTCTGTTGCTTCCCTTAGTTTATCCAGCTGGGCGCGGTATTTGTATGAGTTTGATTACCCGGAAGCAACTCGAAAAATAAAATTTCTCGATAATCGTATCAAACAGAGAGCAAAACTTTGTACAAGATTGTAAATCTGATTTGACATGCTATAGAGCTTGTTCTTTACTTTTGTCTCAGGTTCGTTTCCTTTGGAGATTCTTATGCAAAATCCACTTTTTATCTCCAAATATCAAACGATCCGCCTTGTCGCGTTCTCCGTATGATTTTGTTCGATGAGTTGATGTGTGACACTCGTACTTCCGAGTCTCTTTCTCTCATCCACTAAATTTCGAATCATGTAGTCGGAAGCCTAACACATACCTGTATTAAACGTAGTTTAAAATACAAAGATCATAAAATGCAAACGTTCGAATAATTTTAAATTATCCGAAGACCTAAATTATTGAAAAACCCGCGAACGGCGTTTCGTCAGAGGAGATCGGTTTCGAGAAAAGCTTGGAGAGGAGCGCGGGACATAAACATCGGTGGCTGCCTGCCATTGATTCCTGCTCTTTCCTGTTAGCGTTAGGCTACGCTCTCCGACACGCTTGCCGATATCTTGGCCGATAAGATCGAGTCTGCATGTCGATGCTGGCTGGGAGAAGCGCGACGAGAGATGCTCGCAGCAACCGGAGAGATCGCGAAGTAACCCGGGATCTCTCTGGCGGGAGAGGTGAGGCGGCCAGGCCGAGAAAGAGGCCCAGGTAACACGGTCGCGCGATCGACTAACGCGACGTGGGACGCGCCGCTGACACCTCTATACAAGCGCCAACGTTCCACCTAATTAACGCTGCGGCCGCGTGCAACGCCGTTGTCAAAATAACACGGCGATCGGTCTTGCCGATCGACACTGACACGTACCATTAACGGGCCTATCGGGTTAGATCAATTAGGGGGGTCGGGAGAACAACTCGTGGGTTTGGGATCAAGCCCAATATGTATACGTACTCACGAGTCAAGAGGAGTTTTTTTTCGCGAACTTCGGGCATCACACTCGAAGGTAAAAATGTTTCAACGAGCATTCATTTCGTACAAGTTAGTCTGATAAATTTCGACGCAAGTAACCAAGCTCGAATCTTGGAAATCAGAATTTCTACGGAGCGGCTCGCTGAAGGAGAAGATCCAAAGATCAGATATCAAAGTAAAATTGCATCATACGTTCATTTAAAGCGAGATTCGTTTCTTTCAGTTCTCACATATGCATATACCGAATTAATGAAGAAGCATGTACGTTTCGTCAAGAATTTCTGACACTAAAACTTCTGCTCGTTAAAAATCGCCCATTGAAAGATTCCCTGGAAAATGTATTGCTTTCGTTATAATATTATCTTCGCCTTTAATTATTCTTCCATCGCGTTAAATCGCAATGTACACTTAAAGCGATCTTAACAAAATGCAAAAACAAGAATCAGAGCGAATCCAAAGTAATGCTTTCATTCGCGGAAGTACTGATACGAAATATTCGAAACAATCTCGCTCGAAATACTTTACGTTGAAAATACTTACAAGCAGTTCGAAATCGACGATTGTAATATTGCTCAAGAGGTGCTCGATCTCTTCGCAGAGAACTACGATGAAACAAGAGAGGAGGAGTGCATCGAACGCCTCTCTATGTAAATAAGCCGTTCCTTTTTCCTACTGGGATCAATGAGGTGTTATCCGCGACGGGGGGGAAAAGGGGGATATATAATGTATGCCAGAGGGAACTTTAGACGCGCGAGCTTGCTGCCGACGCGTTATTTATTTGGGTCACGCATTCCGCGCCGTGTACACGCCGCGCGCTTTTGCTCCTTTTTCCAGTTGTCCGCGCAAGTTAAGCTTTCCGTTTGCTCAGGAGTTGTTGAGTCAAGGTTGAAGGCTCAGCTGTGTAACTCGCGCGCGAAAAATCTCGCGCGCGATGAAGATAAAGAGTGGCAGGTCATCTTTCGCGCGAGAGCGAAACGAACAATTAAGGGAAACCCGTGAATTGCTACGATGAAAGCGCCACGCGATCTTGTAAACACGATCTTCGTGCAATGTCACGTTACACTGTGCTGTAAAAGTATGCTTCCTAATACTAAGACCAGTGACGTGATCCTAGAAGCGTCATGTAGATTTTTAACAAAACCAGCTCTTTGTGAAAGTGTCTTATGAAAATATGTGTCTTGTGAGTATTTATAATTAACTCATGATATATATATATATATCTAATTAATAATTAGTAATGTAACGATATAAAATAATTACGATATATTATATAATACAACGCAAAGTCAGAAAAGAGGATTGAATTACGAAGACGAATGAAGAACAGAATCGTGTGACGACAATGATCGATCATTTCATTATTTTACACGCCTCTTCGAATGTTCGAAGTTAGTGAACAAAATCACGTAGATGCTGTTAATTCTTGACTTGTGAAATTAATCGATTATCGAAAATATCATTAATTATTGGATAATTAATTGCATTTTAGCTATGATTCGTTGCATAAGATTGTACTGTAACAGTTAATTGCATAAAGACTCGAGAAGTTACATTTTCTCTTCGTCGAACACTAAACGAGATAACAACTTGACAACGACTGTTGAGACTCGTCAATAGCAGATAAATTCTTAAATCCTCTCATGCCAAATATTGAAGCGTGTCTACGGGGAAAAAACTCATTTAGAGTCGTCAGAATTGTGGGTCATTTTGTTCTCATGACTGGTTGGTGGTAGCCAGCGAGCTCGACAGAGGCGCAGCAATTTGTCTTTTCCTCCTTCGAGGGAACCTAATATCAATTTCTCAGCGAAGACTGATTACGTCGAACCCACGCGATCGGTCTGTTCCTTCTCGTTTCCCGACGCGACACGTCATTCGATGCTCGTCGAACAGCGCTGTTTAAAGTGCGAGCACGTGGGTGGCTGCGGCGGCCAGAGGTGAAGAAGAAGGGGGCTACAAGAGAGAAGGTGAGTTAGAGGAAAGAAAGAGGACAAGAGAGAAGGAGGAGCCTGGCGCGAGAAAGACGAACGGAGAAGGAGGACATTTAAGAAAGATTGAGGAGCGGCATCACCTCATTCCACCTTCTTATCTATGCATCTCAAAGAGGGAATTCGTGTGTGTACATATATATACGTACAGTCACCCGCGAAAGTCTTTATACGCCACATGTGTGAAAAAAGTACGCCATTTTCTACAAAACATACCGTACATTATCGTTTCATAAGCTCCGTAAGTCAGACAACGCAGCACGTCATACCGCTTTTAGATTAAACAATAATTTAACCAACTAATTAGTTCGCCAAATAATTATACAATTTTGAGATACTCGAGTGATTTGTAAGTTTCTGTTGCAAAATTCCATTTGATTTATATTACCGAACTTACTCACTGCTATAGCGGAGAATTTATCAAACGGACGAGGGAATGCGGTAATTTTGCAATGAAATTTCCAGGTGTATTTTATTTGAGTACAAAAATAACTTCTTTTTTTTTTTACGTACGTACATATGTGAAAACTTTTGCGTGCGACTGTACGCGTGTGTCTCTGAACAAATAGATAGGCGTGTGTACATTTACAAACGACTGATAGAACACACGCAAATGTCCATCATAAGGCCGACAGAGCAGACGATTTTACGACCGATATCTGGCGTATTCTATCCGGAATATAAGCGAGGAAGAAGCTTTTGATGATACGTTGACGATCTGTTCGAGTCATTTCTAGGCTGAGATACATGGCAGTACATGGGAAATTATCAGGTTGTAGTTTCGAGAAACTTTATCGGAGTGTCGGAAGGTTTTATCTGCAAGATACTGCAAAATTGCGAATTCTGTATTATACATACGGGTTTTTCGAGCTTGAAAAATTGTACGTAGAAGTAACATAACTAAAGAGAATTCACTTATGATGTCATAGTCACTACCCATTCAACAATTTAGCTTCCCAAAGTCTCATTATTCGTTACTTCCAATACTATGAACAATAAACTCCAATATTCCGTAGAAAAATCTAACATGATCCTAATGCAATTTTCTAAATTAAGAAATAATTTAGATTTTCCAAATTTCTAAATTGAGAAAGAGGGGATAGAAGAGTCGTATTTAAGACTTCAAACTCCTGCGAATCTTATGACATAAATTTTTTCTAATCCATTTAAAAGAAGAAGATAAAAAAATCCTTTACAGCACTGCATCTCATCCTGAACTTCTTCAGGTTACTCCAAAAATTCACTATAAAAACTACCAAATCAAATTTGTAATCTTCCATGATACGGAGATTTACGACGATGCGTTTTTAGAGATTCGAATGATATTTCCGCCAAACACGTTTTGCTAGTTTTGCTAGTTCAATTTTATAGCAGGATAAAAAAAGAAAACGTTCTCAGCGATCAAATAATTGAACACTCATTCCGTCAAAAGGGACGAGATAGAATCTCCTCGTACATCCAACGACTCGAAGAAGCAAGATCCCTGGTTTCCCAAGAACAATCTACGGAACAATTTCACCAACGACTCTATCGGTACGCTGCATCGTACCTTAACAACCGAGAATCTCGACCACACGACACGCCGGGAACACAGGAAGACGGGGGAGATTCGACGCGAGATCAGAAAAGGAGGTTGAATTATGAGGACAAACGAAGAACGGAATCGCGTGACGACAATTATCGCAAGGCTTGGCCAGGCTTATGGATAGAGTACCACGGTGACTGACAAACGAACGACGAACCTGCGAACGTCGAGTCACCAAGATTGTGGAACGTGGCCACGCGAGAACGGAACAGGAGGGAAAGGAGTTTATACAGGGAAAGGAGGCGCTGAGAAGGTGTTTGCCGAGCAAATACGAGAGGCGGGCAATTAGGTTTCTTCAGACACGGGAGGCGCGCGCGTGCCGTTATTTGTCCGGCTAAACAAGATATTATTACGAGCGGCGTGCACTCGAGACAAGACACGAGCTGAGATCTCGTACTCTCGTCGGGGCTGTCTGGTATCGCTTCTGGAAACAAATAAGAGGCCTGACCGTGTTACGATGCTCACGAGCCTCGTAAACTTTACATAGAACATGTCGGTGATTTTGTCGTGAATTATTCCTCTCAAACGAGCGAGCACACGCGTCAGAAATCCGATATTCGTAACTATTTATTTGTGATCGTTAATTTTTTTCTTTTTTTTTTCTAATTAAAGCGATTGTTTGAGATTTCGAGGATTATTATTATCGATAAAACATTTTAATTGTGGGTGAATTATATGTAGGTAATTTCGTAATCGATCATTGTTAAACGACCAAATGTGTACATCTTCGCATAATTGATTGTCCGCGTGCTAAACTTTCTTTTATGTGATTACCAGAGATCCTGAATATGTATTTAGACAAAATACAATGGAAAAGAAAAGTTCTTCGATAGAGAGACGAAAGAAAGTTTTAAACTCGTGTATCAGGAAACATTTCAGATAAAAATGAAATTTCGCGCCCTCCTGCGAGAAGACGATTCACGACTTCGAAATCGTTTCGTAGAATCTATAATTCTACCATCCAATTACGATGGCTCATTTGCCGCGCAAGAAACCGGGTATCGCTGGAAACGATTGCAAGTCTGGCAGTATCAAAGTTGCACCGAATTGACATTTTAATGATAAACTCGTTAATAACAATCCATCACTAATAACCCGTTTGAAGAATGTTTCTTCGAAAACTTCCAGTGTGAAACGAGAACGCACGTTGTCGCAAGAAAAATCAGCGGCCCTTATCTGGTGGCGCTGCTCCGTTCAAAATTATTAACTCCTTGCGCTGGCAACTGGTTCGCGGACCATAACGAGTGACCGAACCGTATACAATAATTCGTCGCTTCCTTTTTCTTTTGAACTCGTCGGTATGATATCACTGGATAGAAATTATGAAAAAGTAATCAACTCATCATTTGTTTTGCCTGGGTTACATTTAAATATACCTAAAACTGAGAAAATGTTGCAATTTGGAACAAAAAAATTCTCGACGTGCGTGGCACGTCATTCCGGCGCAAGAGGTTAAGAAAGGAGGCGCAAGTTCGACGAAGCTTGCAAGACGAGCTTTCTCATTTTCATGACGAGGGCGAACAGGACCGTAGCGTGGAAAGGGAAAGGAAGGAAAAAGAAAAATTAAATGGCTCGCGTGCATTGTACCGAAGACAACGGGGGCCGACGAAAGGACGTGGTGTCTGCGGAACGCGGCGTTTATTCGATCGGACAGCGTTCGTTCTGTGGTTTAATTGCCATCGAAGGGTCGTCCTTAATTTCACATTATCTCGATCGAGAGAATTTCGAGGCCGGCACTACCACGAAATGACCTAGGCGCCACTCTTATCTGAAGAGGCACGGATAAGCCCGATGATTGAGAAGGAAAGAAGCACTCGAGATAGCTACGGCGTCGGGAACCAAAAGGAGAAAGGAGGGAACGAAAATTATTGAGAAATGACACACACGCAGGTACCGATATACGCGTGGCCCCCACCGTGCTTACCACTGACTATGTAGATTCACATCTCGTGTCAACCCTTTGACATACAAATCGGAACGTGAAAATCGATATGACCAAAGGATGATATTTATTTTTCATTTTGACATTTGCGCAACTTAACGAAGATAATTTTCATACTCTTGCCACATCAAGCATGTAGAAAAGTATTTTTTTACATCCCTATATACGTCTCATTGTCGACTTTAGCTTAGGAAACGCACGACGTCTCCCAGTTTTCGTGCACATTATTTGCACGTTTGATTCTGGCCGATTCCGCTTTGAAACTTGAAACCCTTCGACATGTTCTCTCTGCAACTACACAGTCCGCCAATTAGATACATCTATCTAATCACGTGGATCGGTTCAAAGAGAAGAAAGAAAGAAGAAACGAAAGGAAATAAGACGGACGGAACATGTTGTCGAAGAGGATCTATCGCGCAGAGATCGTTCGCGGAATACTCCAGTTGC
This sequence comes from Melipona quadrifasciata, assembly GCA_001276565.1. NCBI lineage: Eukaryota > Metazoa > Arthropoda > Insecta > Hymenoptera > Apidae > Melipona > Melipona quadrifasciata. The sequence goes on from KQ435748.1 coordinate 135,668, forward strand.
GAAACCGAGACAATTATCTGATTCGACCTGTGGCGAACAACGAAACAACAACGGCCAAATCGTTCTGACCGAGATCAGATGCGATCTCTTCTCCGCGGTCTCTCATCCCCCGCTTTCCATCTGTCTCTCCTTCTGTCCCAGTAAAACGTAAACGAAAGAGAGAGAGAGAGAGAGAGAGAGAGAAACTGGGAGAAGAAGAAACTCTCGTTGTTCCGATCAGTTAACGCTAATGAGCGATATATTTGGAAGACTGGCAAAACTGGCCAGAGCGACCGTCTCGTACATGCCTCTTCTCTCGCGTACCACCAAAAACAGTATGCGACTTCAATGCCACTGCGCTGGCCCTCCTTACTCGTTTAAATAACGAACAATAATTTTAATTGACAATTTCACTTGAAAAAGCGACGAGGACGACCAAAAGATGGCCTGAGTAATCGTTAACTGTGAAAACTTTGGACGAGTTATCGCGGCTGGCAGAAAGGGTAATTATTATCGAAAGTTTTCACCTTGAGAAAAGAAACTGAAAGGACTGTTTGGAGAGAGAAAAAAATTATCCGGCGGAAGGTTGACAGATGGTCGACGAATCTTTAATTCGAAGTGTCTCTGGCCAAAGACGATCCTCCAGGTTTATACTTGGCTCCGAAATGGCGGCGGCCGACCAGGAGGAGAAACAGTTTTTTGCGACAGACAATTACTACGCAAATACGCAAATACAGTTTCAACGAAACGAGTGTTACCCGTATTAGGTCTCGTACGTCAACGTGGACACAAACACACAGAGGCAAGCGTAGTACAAGCATGTATCGCGATCAGAGGCGAGAGAGACGAACCGGGCACCAGCTACCCTTGCTCCCGACTGTCCGCTTTATCTCAAGACTTGAGAAAACGCAGACGCTTCGTGGCGAGGCTAATCTGCTTGGTATCGGGGCCCTAAAACCGCCGCCAGGAGGCCAGAGACAACGGTAATAGGACAACCATGTATACTAGAATGCCATGAGAAATTCGTTATACACGTACCGAGTTGGCCAAAAAGTAATTGCCTTTTTTTCCCCCCCCCAATGAATGTATGTATATCTTAAGAAACACGTGTGCGTATCTTAAAATGCAATTAATTTTCATTTTAAACCGCAATTTCATTGCATAATCTGATAGCTGATTGTTCAAGCTTGTTTTAGTAAAAGGAAATGCACGATTTCGTTAACAACTGTTTGCTCGTTTAGCGTCGGTGTCAAAATGGAAAATCAAAAAGGGACATTTTCGTCCCTATTTTGCAGTACTATTTCCGAAAAGGAGAAAAAAGAACACCGCGCAAGTTCATAAAAAATCATCGTACATGGTGAAGAAGCCTTCAAACTACTGACAGTGTCAGAATTGGTTTGCTAAATTTCACTACTGATGAGAATTGTCTTTGAAACTTTTTTTGGCGAAAAAGATAAGAACCTTTTTAAACGTGGAGTCATGATGCTGCCTGAAAAATAGCAAAAGACAATTGAGCAAAATGGTAAATGCATTGACACGAATATATCTAATAATGTCTTTGCTTTTCATGAAAAATTCAGCTTTCATTTGCACACAAAGAAAAGATAGTTACTTTCTACAAAAATCTATACACAAACATATATCGGTGGAATAAAACGGAGCATTATTTGTGTCTCATTCTCTCTTGTCTAATGAGAAACAAAGAATGTCTAAGAGAGAAATGAATGCAGAAGAAAATATAAATGATACAAAATAGATTCGTGCCTTTTCGATGATGATGTAGACTAATAGAATTATATAATACACATGATTTAATTTTCAAACTAAAATATACTTCATCACAAGGAATCTATTAATTGATTTCAGATGTTCTAAATTCATCCAAATTCATTTTTTTTTTCTCATTACCTCAAGACATTCGATTGCAACTAAAGGCATTTAATCATTTAATCTGAACTAAAGGTATTTGATCGAGCGTTATCAAGTTTTCTAGCATTATTATCTTTTTTTATTCCCGAAGGGTCCAACTAATTAAACAAAAGAGAAAGAAAAGGTAAAATGCAGAAGTAAGACGTCGTACGCTACAGATCGAAGTCGGACGAAATTCTTACGATAAAATAAGAAAAAAAAAAAAGAAACAATAATAATACCAAAGAAATCCATCTCCGCGGGCCACATAAATCCCTCCGATCTTTCATCCTACCTGGAGTCGCGACTACAAAAATCGCTGTTAGCGAGATCAACAGTGCTCTAATCGATCGCCCGATCTTCGCAGCCGAAAGAACGTACGTACACACAGAAGAACTCCCGAAGCAGAGGAGCGAATGTACGCGATTAAAGCCGAACAATGCCGGCTCCGAAAGATCCCGTAGATTCGAGAGCAACGATTCGCGTAATTAGAACGGGACCGCGGTAGATGATCAGATTCTCCTGCAAGGCTACCACGATCACGACAAAAGAACTCGAGCGATACGGTTTTTGCTCGCGAACGCAAAACACGCCGATACAGCGCGCAGTGCGAGAGGGTGAGAGATGGGAGGGGGGGGGCCGAGAGGGAGGGAGTTTCGTTGTATTGTTTGAAGCCGCGACCGAGATTATTCATATCCACGCGCGTCCGCCGACGGCGCACTGTCGATTAGTCGTCGCGATGCTTTTGATCGGCGGATCGTACGAACGTGACGATCGCCAGGTTGAAATCTCCTATCACTAGCTATCAGCTCATTACGCTAATATTCACTCGGAATGCCAGACCGATACGGTATCTCGATCGTGCCTTTCGCGATTCGCAAAGGCCTTTTTGCGGCTATTTGTCTCTCTCTCTCTCTCTCTCTCTCTCTCTCTCTCTCTCTCGCATTCTCAGTCTCCATAACTGTTGCATACAAACACACGTGTGTAACAGTAACGACTGTGCCATTTTTGGAGCTCGTGTGTGCTTCGCCCAATCCCAATAGCCAAGCACTCTCGCGAAATCATATCCGCATTTGCGATCACGTCACGGCTTATCGACTCGATTTCGTTTCGAACACGATACACACACTACGCTCCTCCTCCTGCTCCGAGTGGCTCGAACGCTTTTCGAACAGATGTTCCTGCTCGTGACTCGGCTCGCCGCGCGCCGTTTTGGTACGCCACGTCGCGCGTGAGTTACGCGGGCCATGATTAAATAACAATATCGCTGGCAACCTTGACTCGTTAAGCACGAATCGTACAAGAAAAAAGGGGAAACACGAGGAAATCGTAAATTCTTTCGGCAACGAACTTCCGCTCCACGCGTTACATTCCTGGTTTAACGGCTATTCTCCGAAAACAGCGGAGGAGAGGAGAAAAAGATAGAGAGAGAGAGAGAGAGAGAGAGAGAGAAAGAGGAGCTGGACGCGAGCTCTTCACTTAACACGAAACACATGTCGACCGCATCAAGCATGTTCCCACCACGAATCTATTAAACGTTGTTATCGAGGGTAGACTATCAAAAAATTCTTGGAACAAACGCGCCCGGTCACGAACACAGCGACGAAAAGGAGAGAAAGAGAAGAGAAAAAGTTGGAGAAGAAACAAGATGGAGTAGAGAAAAAAGAAAAGTGAGAGAAAGATAGAGGGAGAAACCGAGGGAAAAGGAAAAAGAGAGCAGTTGTGTGTGCTGTGAGTATCGGGAGGTACATCGCGGTTATCGGCGTAAAGCCGCGTTTACACGCGTGTAAAGCTGGTACGAAGGCTGGTTGACACCGGCGGAGTCGGAGAGGGCCAGCGGAAGGAAGGCTCGGGAAGGAGGCCTAACACACACGCGAACGGGATAAGGGAGAGAAGAGGAGAGCTCGCAGACACCATTCCAACGATGCCAGGGCCGTGTCGTAACAGGCTGGAGTGACACCACAATGCAGTGTAGCAATTTGTAGACTCGCCCTTCGTCCTTCCTCCCCTGGTGTCTCTCTGGTGCCGCACAGCCTCCAGCAACCGCCTCTTCCTCCGCTGTATTTATGAGCTGAGTCAGGAGAACGCCTGTATCGGTTCCTCTCGCGCCGCGGTTAAGGCAGAAAGGACGATGCAGAGCGCACGGAACGAGTACACACACGACCTTCCTTCTCCTCTTCTTCTTCTTCTTCTTCTTCTTCTTCTTCCTCCTCCTCATCCTCCTCCTCCTCTTCTTCTCTCCTTGCCTTCTCTCGAACCGAACCCGCGCACCGATCGACGACGAACGTGTATACCGTCATGTATACCAACAGAGCAAGAAGTGGAGGAAACAGAAGAAAAAGAAGAAGGAGAAGGAGAACAAGTGGAAGAGAAACAGAAGAAACTATAGTAAAAGGAAGATAAAACGACGGGGAACGAGATAGAGAGAACGCGAACGGGGGTGATGAAGAGAGAAGGCGGGTCGAACCGAGGGGGATCGCGAGAGAAGAGAAGGGCTAACTAGACGAGATCAACGCCGCGATAGTTGTCTCTCGTGCGTTTCTCCGTAAAGAAGAAGACGCGAGTAAAGGGGGAGGACGAGGAAGAAGGTGGACCGATGGCGAGGAGAGACTCGACGAGGTCGAACAAGTTGGCGAACGAGGAAAACAAGTGGAACAGAGAGAGAACGCAAGGGGGAGAGACATCTGCGGCGGTTGTGGATTCATGCGTTTGCGAGGAATAAGGGACCCAGGAGGCGAGGAAGATAAGGAACGCTGATGGACCTTCTTCTCTCCTCACTTCGCTTCTCCTTGTCTCTTTCTTCTTCCTTCTTACTTCCTCGCTTCACCTTCTTCTTTTCTTTCTTTCTTTCTTTCTTTCTTTCGTTCTTTCTTCCCTCGCGTCCACGTATACGTGGAGGCAAACGTATAGACGCAATACACACGTGTCCTGTACGTACAGTGTTCTTCTTCTTGTCTCTCTGTCTTGACTATTCGTCCCCTCTTCTGGTTCTTCTTCTTCCTCTTCCCTTTCACGTCACCCGCTCATTGCACACACCGGCGAACGATCGACACTGATAGCCGCAACGACTGTTCGCGGGTAACCGGCCACGGCGGAATTTGCGACTTCGCTTTTGTACTTTCCTTCAGGATCCGGCCAGAGAGGGAAGCGTGCCCCTTTGTAACCGATAGATTCGAGCACGAGATTTCGGGAATCTTCACCCGGCCAATTGAATTCCTTTCCTGCCCCGGCTATAACCGATTCCGAGAAACGTAATTAACTGTTCCGCGTTTGACCACTCTCTCTCTCTCTCTCTCTCTCTCTCTCTCTTTATACAAATCGCACGGAACACGGGGGCAGGTGGCTCAAAGTTCTCTCGTCTTTCGCTCCTTTTCCTTCTTGCTGAGATTTTCGAACACTCGGAGTAAGATCTTGAGTCGGTTCTTTCTCAATCCTTCTTGCGTACAACTCTATTTTTGACTAAAGGGTCTCTGTTGTTTCACTTCCAAATTTATACAAAAGTTTCTTCAAATCGCCGTAAATACAGACTTTTTGGGATTTCTACTTCAAATATATAGTAATTACATCATTCGAACGAACAGTGAGACACGAATGACGATCGCAAAGCAAAACAACAAGCGGATTCGACAAATCCCAGTTGCACGTAAGTACACGAAAGGAAAAACGAATTCAAGTAACAAGGAAAGCATTAGGGCGAGCATTACCATCGAGAAGACACGACGGCAAAGTATGCTAAAGAGGATTAAGAAACGAGAGAGTCGATATTGACGCTTCGATAACGGTTGCAACAAGAACCGGGGAACCGTACGGCACGGCCCTCCCCCAGAATAGTTTTAACCCCTAGTGTCCAGGCGATGCTGCGCGCAGATATTATTTACTGGCAACACGATTCAATAAAACATAGTATAAAATCATTGGTTATTAATTTGACGGCTGTGCACGACGGGGGGTGATTGCTGCCTCTCCACGGGGCACCTTTTATCCCTGGCATCGTCGATTACCAGCATGATACGAGCCAGAATCCGGCCTTCCTCTGTACTATGCCACGAACCTTCAACACCGAAGACTCGATAACTGGCGACATTGCATATTTTCAACGGAAAACAATCGAGATATTAAGGGAGAAAAGTGATATGTTGCTTATTCACACGTCACAGCCTTAACCCATTGTGGTCGGTTATACTTTTCTGATGGTAACACTCCAATTTGTACAGACTTCATTTGTTCGATGAACTCTTACCAGAATTCATTTATTTGAACTTGTGATGAATTTCTATCGTATAAACGAAAAACTGCTGCTAGAGTTGTTCTATCATAGCAACTCCAACTATGCTTAAACTACTTGTCTCGCAACAAGTTGACTGAAAGTTTTGCTGCACCGCCAACTAGTCAAAACGTAACGAATAAAGTTTGCAATAGCTCTTGATAAATCTATTCACCGACAAAATATCGAGAGGATAAAAAATTAGATCTTCATCGAGTCACACGGATAATCAAAACTTCGTTTTCCAAATTATCGCCGGATCAACGAATTCCTAATTCGTACTACAATTTACTAGCGTTGGCCATTTCCCATTAGTCGTTAACAGAAAATTGAATAACCCTTTCCGCCTATTCAAATTCCGTTAAGCGTTCGTTCGATCGTGCATCCCATTCTCGAAACGCAACAAAACCAAGAAACCAACAACGATTCGCCGGCGATCCCTCGGCGATCAACGCGAATTCCCAGTTCGCTGGAAACCAGGAACCAGTAATAATGAGTCGGCGATGACGCGCCGATATCCAAAAAAAGGCACGACGATTTTCTCAGTGCTCCCGGCGAAGATAAAACGCCAACGATAAAACAGACTCTCGCAAAACGAACGAGCAAATTTTTCGCGAAGTCTATTCAACGTTTAGCGGAGGAACACGCGCAACTTGAAACCGCGAAAGAAAAACGTTCGCGGCTCGTCCGTCCGATACGGGGCGATAAGAAAAATCGGCTGGTGACGTCAATTATTTTTAATCTATCACGTCGGTTATCGCGAGCGAGAACCGTGCCTCTTCCGCGAAGGACATATCACGCCGTGTAAGCGTTTTAATCGCGCGCGAACCTCCTTCCCGAAATCGGCGGACTTTTGTTACGCAACCGGTCGAACGTATTTTAGAATCCTCCGCGACGATAAACGGTAGATAAGTTAATCTTTAAAGCGATCGCGTTGCACCGTCGCGAATTTCAGGCACGTACAAACGTACTAGCCGACGGAAAGCCAGGAAATTTTAACGATCACTTTTTAAAGAATCCTTCTATAAATAAATAAATAGATAAATAAATACGCGCTACTGTGCGTAAGTGCTTTCGCTCGTTTTTAACAGTTATTTGTATAAAACTTGTACAAAATCGTTAGATTAGTGGTTTAAATAAACAACTGGAGCAACATTTGAGAATATTAAATTCGAATTTACGAATCGTCGTTATAAATATGTAAATACCATCAGTTGCATATAAAGTATATTCATAAAATTAATGTCACGTTATAATAAATCGAAACGAGAGACAAAACAGATTGCATATTTTGCAGTTGTACTTAAAGGAGAAAAAAGAATGAAGACGAGATTCTTCAATTTATCCCGTAGATTCTTTTAAATTCCACGATGACACCGTTCAATATCATAAAAATATGAAACATCAATCGAAACGAGTCGCAATGAAATTCTTCGACGCAGAAATTTCTAACGCCTGTTACTCCGTTCGTTCGTACCCTCAAATTATTTGTTAACGTTTCATTTTCCAGTACTCTCGCGCGTCCATCTCGTCGTTCCATTACCCAAGTTGCCTTTAAAAACACATACGCAGAAGCAACGAGTCAACCAAGAAAGGCCTGCTCGTTTCACGATCATTCGTTATTAACTCAATTACCGATGCTTCCAATTAGCAGTCACGCGCGCGGTCCAACATGCTACGCAATAATTACGCGGACATTAATGTCCAAGTGACAAAAAACCAGTCGAACATCTTTAGGAAACTTTCACGAAAACCTCGAAGGGAGAAGAAAGGAAAATGGACGATTGGCGGCAAGATACGACGCTGCGAGAATTATAAACGCAAGACTTGAAATCGTCTTAATGTTCGAACGAAAAATTATTCGACGTAACGCGGACTAACGTCCCCTGGCAATTGACTGTACAAGTCGCAATAAATCTTGTTACTATTCAGATGTCATAAATATTTGAGAGCTGCGTGATTTTTAATCGTGAATCCTAAGAATTTAAAAATTTAAAAGAGACAAAAATTGGGCAATAGATAACGACGAAATTTACGGACCTTTCTAGACGAAGCACACTTGCTCATTTTGCGCATAATTCATAATTAATAACAAGTAACGTGAGACAATTTATTTTAAACACTGACCGCTAAATTCGATGCTCTTCGGACGAAAATGTAAACTCTATTTAAACAGTTTTTCCTTTTTTTTTTTTTTTGAGTAATTCTAGTTAACAATTAAGAATTCTCATGGGTTCAGAAACTCAAAAATTAAATGACGGAAAAATTGTGAAATTTCCCAGTGAGACAGCCGTTTTAACACACTGTGTGCGACAAACAGGATAGAAAGAGGAGAGGAGAGGAGAGACGCCCGGTTCGACGAGTTGCGGCCACGTGAAAGTGGCCGGCGACTTTCGTGATCGCGGGGCCACGTGATCCAGCCGCGGCACAAGGGCGGCGAGGGACGAAGGATCCCGCCGGGATCGGCACCCGCGATCTCGTCTGGCCTCGATCGGTTTTACGCCGAGATCGAGAAACATATATACAGCGATACGAATTCGTGCAACCGAACCGATCCCCGTGTGCCATGATCCCCGTTTTGCCAATTCGATACCATCGACAAAGGCCCTGCGAGTCGTGGAAGCTTTAATTGGTGGCTGCGGGTAAGCAAGTGTTCCGAGTCTGCCTGATTGCGTAAGAATTCGCCGAAAAAGATATTAGAGTAGAAGAAATAGAAAACAGAGGTTTGATGCGCAGAGTGTGATGAAAGAGGATTTTCAATCTTCTGGAGTATTGAATACTTTGGACATGATTTATCCTTTTTTCATGCAGAAGAAGCAATTAAAAAGAACATTTGGTATAGTTGCAGAATTTGTATATCGTTGCTGAAATCTAGCAGAAAATAATCTTAAATATAGGTAACTGCAAAAACCTTTGATAAGCAAATATAAATATGCAATGCCATTCATTTTATTAAAAATCTATCATTTCACTTGCACGTATATCCCTTTCAATGTAAAATTTTTTACATTTTTCTAATAAAAGGAGCTAACTATTTTAATATCTAAAGTTAGCAATATAGTGTACATATTAAATACTGAATTGATTCTTGGCCGCCATAGTGATCTTATAAATAAAGCTACTGTGAATTAAATATATCTTTTATTTTGTGATAAAAATTTGCAAAATTTTTATCTGTTTATATAGACAAATAAAAAACAGTAGGAAAAATAGTAGGAAAATAGAATGATTGATTGTAACACCACTGATGTAAATATTAATTATGCCGCAATTAATACGACAATATTCCATAAAAACAATATAACAAACGATAGATACGATGAAATAAACTCCTATCATTTCTAACGATTATACATCAATGATAATATTCGAATAACTACTTTTAATACGTTGGTTTTTATAATTAATAACAGTTTGTGATATATATAATAAAATAGAGACACATTTCCTAACCTCAATATGTTTTAATAAGCGTTTATACTTCAACACACACTGCTGTTTAATAAAATGTTAAAATCCAACGATTTCTAATATTATTTTAATTAATTTTAGCATGCAGTTGTTTCCACAACGCATTGACGTACGGATATGGTTCAAGCACTATAACCACGTGATCTGCGAGAATTCGAAAGATCAGCTGACAACAAACTTATCGAATGACAACTGTTCTTTCTAAGAGAGAAATAGCAGCTAACTTAACATTCCAATCGATCAAACGATACAGACAATATTACAAAAAATATCGTACGCACGATTGATTCCCTAAAACCGAATAATTTGACATAACCCCAACTTCAAATCGATGTTCGTACGTTCCCGCCAATAAGGAGTCGCAATGTGAACGCTGATTGGTTGGACACGCGATGCAAAATCAAACTCTCGTTTGAAGAGATATATATATATATATATATACTGACAAAAATGACGGGAAGAGGATTGTTTCCGAGAGAAATAAAACCGATGCAAATCAGTCGAAGCAGTTTGCGTAGCGTGTAAGTGTCGACTGGAAACGCGGTCTGACAAGCAAAGACGCCCAATCACCTGTCAAGCAACGTGGCGGCCGGCTAAAAGCACGCCGTCGAGAAACCCGTTTTTCCGGGTAGCTCGCCGCGCGTGACGAACACGATTGAACATGCGTTATGCGAGAAACACGGACGAACACACCGAACACGTAAACGAAAGAAGCGGCAAAAAGTCATGGGAGAAAATGTAGGAATCGCATATCGATTACGACTCACGTTTCAGTGGTTTTGGATTGCTCTGCTTGCGGCGTGACATCCTCTGCGTTCTGCCATCACCAAATCAACGTCGACATGTCTGACATCGTCGCAGCTACGCGTGAGAAGACGAAGATCAGTCGTCCCAAATCGTCGTGATGTCGTCGACATATAACAAGTGACACAGCACACGCAACGAGAATTAGCGTTAGGCGAGAAACAGGTTGGTTTGTACGACAATAAAGCCAGAGGACAAAGAGATAAAAAAAGCAAAAAAACAACGAACACTTCGACAGGCACAAAGATACGATTTTTATCCGATCACCGAACAATATGCGTCGCTGATAAATGATACTTCCTCCTTCGAACGGTTTTCGACTGTTTTTCAAACAGTTCCTGCGATTCCTTCTTACCCGCGTTCGATACTCGCGTTTTTTCACGCACAACTGTCGATAAAAAAAAAAACGTGCACGCGCATTACGACGTACTCATACCGCGGCCGCTGTCAGCGAGCAACTAAACAAACGCGATACCAAACAACCCCCACTCCTCCAAATGCAGCGTGACTACGTGCTAGAAAGCGGGAGAACTCGTGAGAGGGGAAGCTCCGCCCACTACGCGAGTCCGGCTTTCAAAAGCGGGAAATTTTAAAGATACATTTACCGGCGGAGAATGTTTGTCGAGTGTTTCAGATGGCGGTAGTACGCCGATACACGAAACATCGATTTATCTGAAATTCAGCTTAAAGGAATTTCTGAAATTTCTGAAAAGTACTGATATAGAAGAAAAGATAAAAATTGCGAACACCATTCCTTTAAATTGCAAAACAAATTTAAAGACACGTATAAAAATATTATATAAATATATAAATAAAATATAGATTAAAAACAATCGATCAACGATGTTAACGTTGTTGATATTTAGCTTGTGTTTTGTTTTCAAAAATCCACTTTATACACAGCAAACAATTTTTGATGAAAAATAATTATAACTATTAGTTGGTAACTTTTACAACTTCTTTAGCGACATCTATGACAGAACATCGTAATTTTAAATTATAGCGTTTCGTGTCCCACTCTGAAATACCGACATTGTAAAAAAGTCATTTGTGACCAGGCCGGTTATCTTATCCACTTCCGCTTGGCAATTAGATAAAGGGATCACAAAGGGATCACAAAGGGAACTTCGCGAATTATAACTTAAATGAATTATTAATCTAATTTAATGAGACCCATTTTGTTCAAAAAAATATTAAAATATTGCGCAACAAACACTGACTCTACTGACCGCGTTGCACGCGGTCACAAAAATTTTCTGAAAATAAAACTGTTTAGAAGGAGAAAGGCAAATAGTACGTTCATTTAGAAAATACTGTTATTTTTCTATGATTTCAAACTTGAGTATGCATTAAAGATATTAGTTGGAAAACATAAAGTATTTCTCAATATTTACAGAAATATTTATAGAAATTGTATTCTGATCGTTCGTTATTAAAGTGATGCATATTAGTAATACAACGCGTCGTACATTATTCGAAAATGTTTGCACAAATCAAACTTTCGTAGCTAAGTGTTAATTTAAAAAATCTTACATGTATGAAATCTTGCTCTGTATGATTTAATTATGCGTCAGTATTCGGAAAAAGTATATAGTATAACAAAAGTATGTAATATAGCAAAGTATAATATAGTAAAGTACGAAAACTTTAAATTTGATAATCTAATAGAAAAACATACATTAATTTGAAAATATACACCATTAAGCTACCACGATCTCCATATTCGAAACATTTAATCTTTTCCATTTTCATCCTTGTATAACGTACAATTACAAAATTACCGTGAATTGTATTTCAAATATACATAAATTGCATAGCAAATGTTATCTAGAACGAATAAAATGTTACCAACTTTCCGTGGAAATTCAACAAATTGTTCATTAGTGATCATGGTGTCTATGCATTCTATGCTATCTTTGCAACAAAGGAATAACTTGCACAAAAAGAAACCAAAAGTAAGAACAAATATGTCAAATGGAGGAAAATATGTAAAAGTGAATCGATAATCAACTTCAGATTCTATTAAAAAAAGCGTACGAGACTAACTACCGGTAACCGTAAGAATGAAATCGATGATCGAAGAAAGATCAGCATGAAAAGCTTCAAAATCTTGCTCGATTTCGTTATCTAGATGCTCAATGAATCGTCAAGCACTCATGTATTAATTAAATGATACTACTAATGAAGTATAAATGGAAGTAAAAGAGTAACGAAGAAGCGACACCATCGAAGGGACGCCACCAATAGATTAGAAAAAGTTACGTACTAATGCGACGTAATGCGTGTTGTTATCACGAAATCCAGCAATCGAATGATTCTCCGCCACACGTCTCGTCATGCAATTGAGAAAATAGTAAGAGCATATAATAAAATACGTGTGTATATATAACAAAAAGTCAATTACAAGGTTACAATATTTCGACCGATTAGAAATGAGATTAAATTTTGGTATAAAATTATTAATAATCTCAGCAGTATTATGTACTATTTAAATGTTTATATAATATTATTTTCTTGATTGTTGAAAATTATATGTATAATTATTTGATTATAAATCTTACCTTGAGTTGAAGCCAAAAATGTACGCTTTACTTTAAAAATTCACAATACAAACACAAATCCAACAATTACTGATTTATATTTCACCTGTGAACTTTTGGATGATACTTCTTTCTGGATGAATCCTCCTTCTTTACAGATGAGACGTGCGCCTTTCCGCCATTATTCCCGTTTAAAAATCGATTGTGAGAAATATCGATCATAATTCGAGAATCGTAGGAAGTATGTTGCGTATTTCACTGCTGGGGCACTATAATCACGCGTTTCATATGAAATGTTAACTGGGAATAAAAAACTCTGGCCGAAATCAAACACACAAAATTCATGGGAAATTTAAAAAAAGGACGAAAATATTCATACACAAGATGAAAAATTATCAATATTTGAAACTGTTATAATTTCACGAGAAAAAAATTGCAGAGCAATTAACTTGATTTTATTTTAAAGAGTGAAGTCTTCACTTTAATAATCTTGAGTTTGTTTCGTTCAAAGATATTTATTTGTACATCATGCAAAATGTGTAAGAGTAAGAATACTTCTTTTTTCGAAAATTGTGAAAATTCAAGACTCACCGAAGAAAACTTTTTCCATCACTGAACAATTCCTTTTTATAATCAGATCAATCATAATCTTGAAAATTAAAAGCTCCCCTTTACAACGAGCTCTTAAAACTAGCTGTACGATTTTTTCTTGTCATTTTATTAAACTTCAAACAATAATTTATCAATTTTTAACAAGTTATAATAACAACAAATGACTTCGTATGTAAGTCACTGAATTCGTTTTAGTAAATAACTGTCCCATTTAAGAAAATGAATTTGACTCCGAAATTTCGAAAACGATCTGCAAAAAATAATTTACACCACACATTGTAAACTTTATACCAAACAATTTATAAAAATATTTCTTTAATACTAACAAGCTTTATAAAATCGTGTTTGCAAGATTCATTCAAACTTTGAGGTGACACACTAAAAACGTCGTCTAGTCTAATTCATATCTAATTATGTTGTTAAAAAATACATTTCGATCAATTTTTTCTAATACTTTTAAATATATACAAATAATCAAATATATAATGAATTTTTCATCCAAATTTTTGTTAATCACTATTTTAAATCATTATATTCCTTCATTGATGAAGTATCACCACTATTATTAAATTGTATAAATATTTCTCAAAACAAATGCAATACTGTCCATATTTTTTGATTTCAATTCTCATCACTAGTAGTGCTGCAGTGCAAAACGTGTCTAAATCGGTACAACAGGATGTGACACGAAAATGATAGGGACCTAGGACTACAAAATCGTGAAATTAAAAAAAAACATTGCATGTAGGTCTATTCACAAACGAGGTATATAACCTCGTCTGTAGTCTACTCATATATTTCATCTGCGGTTTAATTTATTCTCGTTTGATAATTGAATTGAAACTTTTTTATATACAGTAGATATCAAAGACATCGTGTGTACCGACAAATTATATTGTGCATTAACTGTTTACATGGACTTTAATGTATTCTATGTCAGGATTAAATATAGAATGCATGCATAGAAGTTAGGTTTTTCTATCCAACATAATCTTTTTCTATCCACTATTAAGTATACAATTATTCAGTTTGTCATATTTTCAAATACATTAATCGAATAATCTTATTTTTATTTTACAGACCAAGTATACATATATATTTTTTTATTTTACAGGTGAAATATTGTAATCATCGATGCTTATTTCCCAAAATTGCTAAACATTTTTATCTTCCATATTTATTTGCTTCTTCGGCGAATGAGAAATATCCTCAATTTGATCCAATTTTTACGTGGCACCGTTTCTTCGAATGTAAACAAGTCAAAGACCAATTATTTCCACTGCTATTGCTGAGAGAAAGAGATACGTGCTATTTTCGGACGACGCGACTGAACAGTGAACTCAGACGATGCACCAAATGCATCCGCAATCGAACCTCACGATATATCAAACACATCTCCACCAACAATATGAACAGTGTCCAGTATCGAGTATTTGGCCACTGTGTTCACGCATTACTTTCCATGAAGGATGTTATCTTTTTAACTGACACACCCCATCTTTTCAAATTCGTAAATACCACAAACAAACGAGAATTCAACAACAGAAACTACATACGTATATAATCAGACTATGAATTCTTATGCATTTATAGAAAATGTTAAGATGCAAATGTTTAATAGTTGAATGTAGTACCAATATTTTCTTATTGATAAAAGTATGAAATTGCATGACTATGTTCAATCTATACATAATATAGAATTAAGAAATTCATAGACTGAATTCTCTTATTGCCTTGATTACAACAAATACGGATAGATTTCGAACAATTTGAAGGTTAAGCGTTGCCAGAAATAAGATTGTATTTACGTATTACGAAATTGTCAACAATTGTATTTACATGACAAGAAACCACAAATGATGAATAAAGAATAAGATAATTGTAATTCTACCGAAGAGCTGTCTGAAGGTCGAACAAAAGAAAAGCCAGTGCAATGGCGAGAGCAAAAAATTAAAACGACGGAAATAATTCGAGAAGAAACTGGTATTCCCGATATTATAGCAAAACAATCACAAAAATAAATGCATTAATTCTATTTACACGGACAAATATACATAGCATTTTCTCGTAATCACATTGAATAATAATCGCTGAATAATTTAGCTTCAGCAGCAGTACCATTGTATTGGAATAAAAACACTGATGACGTAGTAGTACGCCCTAACGAACTCAATCGACGTATACACACAGCCGCAGGCGAGCCTTTGTGTTGACGCAAACCTCCACATTTTCAAACAAAGAATCTTGATCTACGTTTTTACTTGATAACTCGTATAGAGATAAACATCTGGGAGATTCTACGAAAACAGCATACTCGATTTTACCAACTTTCCTTGTTACGTGTAACAAGACAACAAAACAATTACATAGCATTAATAACAATATTATTATTCGATACAAACTTTAATATTCTATATACAAATTTATGCAAATTTATAATTTTATGAATGTAATTAATTTTTATAAGAAATAAAAATCCGCTTATAAATAGGTATATTTAATTTCAATTTGATGTTTTGACAATTTTGAATTTTCAAAATTTTAAGATTGTGAACTTTCGAAATTTTAAATTTAAAATACAAACTTTAACGAATTGTCTTTAACAAATTTTTTATAGATAAGCATTACATTACTACTCGATGCCTTCTCGACATATACTAAACATAGTTGCTATTTTTGTGCACGCATTTCTTCTTTGTTTGGTGCACATTTAAAATGCAACGTTTAGTCACCTCGGTTATATTATTAATTAGGATTGCAAAACAATATGATATGCTCCTCTATATAATACGAAGATCGGGGAAGGTCGTGCGGCCGACCTTGAGGCCCTCCACGGGGAAAGTAAGATAGCAGAGATATGGGTCGACTGTTTTGAACGAAATACGTTCAATGCAAGATACACTGTACATTTGGAGATCCAGTTTTTACGAACTTTCGTACCGTTAATCGTACCGGATGCTCCTCCATCGCGTCCTCTTGTTATTTAAATATTTATTTTAAAAATAATGTCAGCAATACTTTTGCGGAGTTAATACGAAACTAGCGATAAAGCATGAACAGAAGACGCACACATGATCATCGATCACGAGTTCGTCGAATGATTCTCTTGTTGTCTATCGTGAACATTGGTAGCCATTCGTCAAATCGGCGGTACGCGTGGCTGCTCACGAGAATCGATATAAGTTAATTAAAGACTGTAAAATTATTAAAAGCGACAAATGACGTTTATAGTTCGGTGCATTATACGAATAACCGATAGAGGAATGATGAAACACCGGGTAAAATTTTTCGATAAGAGCTTTCGTTATGAAAGAAACAATTACCGTGATTTATACTTAATTATTCTTCTAATTTTATCGCGTGTCGTCTGATTGTTCCTGGGAATCATTGTCGATTATTCATAGTGACATAAATAAGTATGGAATACTTATCGAATACTAATCGTGATACAAAGCGCAAGGAATGGCGAAGATATCGAACGATAAAATTTACTAGAAACGTAAGAACACCAAGAGAAAAGAATTTACATAGTAATATTCCATGCGATTGCTTGCTGCGTGATAAGAAGCCTGCTTAAAAAAAATAGCGATAAGAAACTAATGGAAAATCACATAGAATGTGGTTACATGGAATTGATTTGAGATCTTACGTTTCCACCTGATTCGATGTAACAAAAACCTATGGACAAACACGAAATTAAGAATTCATCCGATTAAGAAATTAAACGGGAAATTACGTTCCCATGTTCGATCGATGTGACAAGTCCTATTCTTAATGAATCGTTGCAATATATATTGCATACATATTGATAAGAACACGCAATTATGTGTCGCCCTATACTCAACACGATTAAGTAACATGCTGCTACGGGATATTCTATTTTCAAAGCCGATTATGACGTAAATTGTTTTTTTCAACGGCTTCGACTTTGAACATGAAATAATTCGAGTAATATTTTGAATAATTTGATTTCATTAAGACGATATTAAATCGAAAAGGATTATGAATCCTTATGTTAAAGGATTCATAATCCATAAAAAAAAAGTGTTCATTCCTTTAAAAAAAACGAAAAGAAGCTTATGCTTTAGATTTAAAAAAAAGATTTGTTATATCGAAATTTTTCAATTTTCATTGAAATCAATTAATAATTTCATTTTAAATCTGCTTAACGTTTAAGTAGATCATGTCACGTAAATTATACAATAATAATAGATAGATATGTTGTTCGTAATTTAATTAACCTATATTATGATTTTCTATGAAATGAAATTTGAAAATCATAAAAGGTTTAGAAAAGCAAGACGATGATATTTAAAAACAGAAAATAACGATTCTCACGACAGATGAATTTCGAAAGAAAAAGAGCCAAAGGCAATATAATAGATTAATGACATGCAATAAACATTAGTTGTCAGATTGTTGTTTGTAAGTTATTGGTTATTTTCTTGCGACTCCATTTTGTTTTAGTACGCAACCGTGATATGTGGGCCAAATCAGCATCTCCGTTTTACGTATATTTTCGTATTTTCAAGTCAAATTACTATACAATCATGTTAATAGATTTATCAAGCGGAAGGAAGTTTTCTAATGCAAGCATTAGAAAATGCGACTTCCTGTATCTATAAATGATATCCATTATGCAGCATAGTGTTACGTGTGGCCTTCGAGGAAATTGTGTGCTACGGTTGTGTTCGAAAAATCTTGAAAAAGAAGAATAAAATTACGCTTGTAATAAAATAATGTTTCGTTTAAAAAGTAATTTGTTATTTTTCTTATGTAAGTTATCTTTGCTTTTTTAAACAATTCAACTCTAAATAAACAGTTTGTGCCAATGCAGACATTCGATTAGACATCGAGCAATTTATTCTGCGAAGAGGGCGCTGCTGAAAAATGCAACGGGACTAGAGAATGATGGTAGAGGAAGAGGCAAAGGAGTCAAAGACCAGCACCCGCCCAAGCTGAATTCGAATTAACGAATTGCAAAGTAGACGACCGATATATTTAATTTTAATACATTTAATAGCAGACTGCATCAGAACGCTTCTTCGTTAAAATGCAACCTTCTCATTCTCTCAAATTTTTCTGTTAGCCGTTCAATCCTCCCTATATATCATACGCATTCCTTTCTCTATCGTTTCTTGAAGAAACAAAAAATATGTACTTAAAAAACGAGACGAGAGAAATCTAAATGCAATAATTACTAAAGCGGCTGCAAATGCGTCGGTGTAGACTTTCAGTATACATAGACTGAAGACTAACATGATAAGGATGTTGAGCGGTGAATGATATTCCTAGAACTGCAATACATACATTTCTCCTCGTTTATCTGTTGGTCGTTAAACATCATCAAAAAGATAAAAAATGGTAGCCGAATGTATGGAGAAACGAGTAGAAGTGAAATCATTGAAACGAACTATGTGCTGTTATGTATGTACAAGAAGAAAACCTCTATACCGCAAACTTACGAAATTCTCCCATTACAACGAGACAAAGGGGGAAAAGTGAGTGTGGCGAAACGACAATTCGGAGGCTCGCCGTGGTTTGCCAGGCAACGCGTTCTGCCAGACTATACCGATGAAGAATCGCAGGAAGAGGAAAGCAGAAAGACAGAGAGAGCGAGTCAGATAACTTTGCAAGAAGGTGTAGGAGGGTTGAAGCTGCATGACGCTTAGTGAGCGCAGCGATACCATGACGTATCGACCGAGCGCGCCACGCAGACTGACGTCATGATCACGGCCTCAGTCAGACCGCGAGCACGTGAACAGCACGCCGGTGATCACGCGGTCATCGGCTGATAATACTTCTCTGATTGGTCGGCTACGACGAGCCCCTCCACGCGATTGGTCCGAGTGAAGCGCGCCGCATGATCACACACACAACCAGCACGGTGTGTCGAGCTAACCGACCTGAGAAAGCTTCATTGCATTACCAGCCGTTCAACGGTTACGTCCCTTGGCCTTTTTTCACTCAAAGTACGGTATACGTGAAATCGCGTTTTCTCATCAACAGACGAGCCTCTTTAACGTAGCATATACCCTTACCACATTTCCTCTAAAAAAATGAACGCTAATCAAACGCCTCTTTCACCACCGGCCTCACCCCAATTCAAACACGTAAGTGAATGTTGAATTAAAAGTACCGCCACTGTAGACTGACTAACTGCCCGCGAAATATGAA
This sequence comes from Melipona quadrifasciata, assembly GCA_001276565.1. Taxonomy (NCBI): domain Eukaryota; kingdom Metazoa; phylum Arthropoda; class Insecta; order Hymenoptera; family Apidae; genus Melipona; species Melipona quadrifasciata. The sequence continues at coordinate 155,423 of KQ435748.1, forward strand.
CGCAGCTAGAAACGACGACCTAGTTCTGATTCATTTAATTCATTTTTTATTGTGATATATTGTCGATTTTTACTCGTATTTCGTGTCATTAGCATTGGATTTTTTCTTTTCCTTCGTTCTTTTCTCCTTTGTTTCGTAAATTTTCAAGAGATCCCGTTGAGTTTCTATTTGTAATTACTCTGATCGTTCATTGTTTTTTTTTTCTTTTCAGATTGAACCGCTTCAGTCTTCGTTCAGCGTTGCAGCACTTTTGGGAGAGAAGCTTCTACAAAAAACGAAGGCTGATACAAACGTGAAAAGAAATGACGATGGAAACGCACGGCCTGGTCTACCGCCAACTCCACAACCTTCTGATTCAGAGGAAGATGAACCTCTTCGAAAAAAGCGATGCGTGGAACAATGCGAATTGGCAAAAGTGAGTATTATATATTATTGATACAAACAGTTTTCTGTGTGTGTTCGTTGCAAAACTCTCTCTTTTTGATTTTTTTCTATCCGATCGACTGGCCACTCCAATGTACATAGACGCATGCGCGCATACTTTATAATGTTGTTTTGCAAGATGACCCCATTTATTGGCGTGCGTTCACTCTTACACCATTTTTGTTGCTTATCCTTCGAATAAATGGTTTATATACCTTCTGTCGGTAGTTAAAGAACAACGTAATTTCTATATCTTCTAGAATAGATGGCTTTTAAACGAACAATGAAAAACCTTTAATATTATTTTTAATAATTAAAAATATAATTTGCAGATTTAATAATTATAATATTTATCATAACTATAGTTATTTTAAACAAGAATTTCTTCGATTTATCTGAAAATTTTTATTAATCTAAATATCTAAAAAAAAAGAATTAAATTTGACAAATTTGTATTTATTTTGAATAGTTACTCTTAGATGGAACACCACCGCCAAGTCCAGAGCCAGCTCGTGTTTCGGTGATAATGCGTGCCAATCGAGATGGTACCTACAGTCCTGCCAACTTGATACCAAAGATTACCACAATGTGCTCACAGCCGGTTCCAGATGAACCACGGCAGACCTCTGGTTCACAGTCCGAACTGACTACGCGGCAAAGTATAACAGACCCGGAGAACGTACTGAAGAGTCTCAAATTCAAAATGAGTCTACGGAAAGAAGAGATTATTGTAAATAATAAAAACACGGACCGCGAGACTGCTCAACCAAAATTACATCCTCTAGCACCCAAACCTGCGCCGATTATGGTAACTGGACTTTTAGGATCGCCTTTGGTTCTTCCACAGGCTCCTCTTTTATTAGTGACTGCGCCAACAACTGCAACAACGTCAAGCGTAACTACACCGGAGTCAACTGCGCGACGGCGTGTTTATGAATGTGAGCATCCAGGTTGTGGCAAGAATTATTTTAAGTCATCACATTTAAAAGCCCATACACGGACCCACACAGGAGAACGACCATTCTCGTGTCCTTATGAAGACTGTAGCAGACGATTTTCAAGAAGCGACGAACTTTCGCGGCATAAACGAACACATACTGGAGAGAAGAAATTTGCTTGTACTGTTTGTCAGAGAAGATTCATGCGAAGCGATCATCTAGCAAAACACGTTAAACGACACACCAGAGATAGATCATCGTCTGTTAATGTCAACAGTAGCACTCAACCTTCTGTCACGCAAATGACACCCACACCTTTAAGAGTAAGCTTGCTTCCGATTATAGCACCGCGAATAACACGATCCACTCAACAAATGATTGCACCGCAATTAATAGTTTAAAAAAAAAATAGTGGAACAATGACCTGATATCGTTTGATATTTAAGTCGTATTTAAAGCTGTGAATCGAGCTTTACTTATCGCAGAATTAAGAACCATTCCAGCATGAGAAAATTAAGATTAATTGTCTGATGATAATTAAAGGCAACATTTTACCATAACGACAGATATTCTCTGCAAGAAAATTTATTCTAGAAGGATTTTCGTAAGTCCGCCAAGTCAAACAATAAAATTGGCGGGTAACATCTCGAATTTGAAATGTGAAAATTACAAGAATACGACTCCTTATGCTTTCTTCAATGTGTGCCACATATAATTGTGCAAATTGAATTAACAAAAGCGTACTTAAAGAGAAAAACACTTAAAGGCTCGAGGAGTGGTGACAAGTCATAAAATGAGGCTTCTTTTGCCGTCCGTGAACCAAGTACCTAAGTGTGTCTGTGATCTGTGATGCATAAGCGCATTGACCGAGAAAGAATATTTATTTAAGAATGCAAAGACAATTTTTATCAATTATGTATATAACGGCTATGCAAAAATATTAAGATTTATGCTATTTTCATTATCTTCAACTTAGTTATACATATGTGTATATTAATAAAAAATATATATAAATGTATATATGTAAATATAATTCGTCTAGTTAAGCGATGTACCAAGCAAAGTAAGACTTCAATGTTATGTCTAAAAATAAGTTTTAAATAATTTTTCTACAAAATCAGAAATTAATTAAACAACTTACTTTCATATAAAATTATTGTTAATGCACGTAAAACCAGTACACCTTACAATGTCCTTCCTATGTCCTTAAACATCTAACTGTATGAGTTAATTTATAAAAACAAGTCATAATTAATTTTATAATTAGAAGTTTTTGCTTGACCAAGTCTAAAATAAATTACTCTATAAATTATTTAATTAATTTATTTACTTGATATAATTATTATGTACATTGAATTTATAAAAATTAAAAAAGATAATCATTTTTTTCATAAATTTTTTTATTTCCAAACTTTACAACAAACTCAATATGGATTAAGATGATTAATGAAATGGAAAAACTTGATAATGCATTATCTATTGCGTTTCCACGAAAATAAAAAATAAATATGGATTGTAATTCAATATTTTAACTCCTTGGTTATTTTTAAGTTTCAAATATATTTTTATATTTTTTTAAGTAAAATTTAACATTGTATAGCTATAACTATCCCATACTAATGAATGGAATATTCCAGCCATTTAACTTCTAATGTAGATAACAAAATTCTTTAAATATGAAATACAGAATATTGGAATATTGGAATATGTAGTAACGCATAAATCTTATATCATAGTAAAAAGTTACCATCACGCATCATACAGAAAGCTCGATTGCTTGTGAATGCGTGCGTAGGACGCACGATTAAAATTCACTTTGTGCTCAAATTTGAAAACTCCAATATTTTCTAAAATATCTATTCTTCTTATTCGATGAAGCTCTAAGAATATAAAATCATATGTAAAAAATTTTTTAGAACAGAAGAATTTTATAAAGCTTTAATGTATTCGCATAAATATGTTTATTATTTAAATATTATATTTTAATAAGCTTTGTGTGTGCGTTTACTGTATGAACCTTTTGTTTCGTTTTTTATTTTCGTTATATATATTATTAATAAAAAATTTAATTTGGACGAAAAAAAATTCCATGTAAGTATTATTACA
>KQ435748.1:159619-177327 GCA_001276565.1 Melipona quadrifasciata
AATGATGTTTAAAATGAAATTAATTATTATAGGTAAAATAAAATTATTAGATAACAAAATGTATTCTTTTTTTCTTGAAGGTTTTTTAAAACAAGAAGGATACAGATAGCCAAAAATTACTTTTAGTTAGAATTGTTTTGTTTAGTATAAAATATCGAATCCAAATGAATTATTATATTTGTTATATTTTTATGAAATTGTAATTATATTAAATTTTTATGTTCAATTTGCAATAGAAATTTATTTATTTTCATCGAATTCGTCACGAACATACATCATGAATAGGGATTTAATCCTTTTTGCTCATAAACAAGCATATATTTAAAAGTGCAATATCTTCTAAACATTGCATCAAGAACAAGATTCCACTCCTACATCTTTCATAATTCATAGGAAACAAAAAATGGTAATTAGACGATAAATTTATTCGTGTGTAATCATCAATCAAGTAGTTCAACATAACAAACAGTTATACGTTTTTAGTAAAAACTTGTTATTAAAATTTCTTTTAATAAACTATATAATTCTATAAATAGCAAAAATTATATATTTTATGCTTGAAAATAGAGCATATATGTACATTTTATTCGTATCGAAGAACTATTTTAATCTTATACATTATGAAAATATTTCTATTTTAGAAAAAGTATGATATAAAAATCTTATAACAAATACGCAACTTGCATTGATGAAGGCTACCACAATATACGATATTTATAAAAAGTATAATATTTAAATGTTAAATTCTTGCTTTTTTTAGGCAAATATAAAACTATTAAAATATCAAATATGTACTTTCAAAACTTTAACATAAACACTCCTCATAAATCAACTAATTTTTCTATTTATAAAATTTTTTGCTTCGTTCAGATGCCATATCATATAGCATTTGACATGGTTTAAATGCTTCACCATAGTGACTTTGAAATTCTTCCATTTTTTGCACCAATTTATCAGCACCATAAGAGTCTATCCAACGGAAAGGCCCACCAGTAAATGGAGGAAATCCTAATCCAAAAACAGCGCCTACATCACCTTCCACCTGTAAAAATATTTATGTTTAATAGAACATAATAATAATATAATGATTTATCAATACATGAGAAATTTTGTAATACCGGGTTAGCCAAAATATTTTCTTGTAGACAAAGTACTGCTTCATTAACAAACCGAGACACCAATCTGAATTGACGATCTTCAAAAGACGTACTTCCTTTTGGTTCAAGTTTGTATTTCTTCAAAATGTCTAATGCTGCAAGATTAAGATTCCTGTTTTTAACATTCTCTTCATACACATATATTCCCTTGCCAGATTTTCTCCCTGAAAATGACATGTATTTTGTTATATATATAAATAAAATTATAAAAAATAAAATACATAATAAAAAAACTTAATACCTAAGAAACCAGCTTGAATCATATCATTGAACATATTTACATCTCCACTTCTAAAACGTTCACCTAATACTTTTCCAAGGTGTATAGCTATATGAACACCAACATCAATGCCAACTTCATCTATTAAAGTGGCTGTTCCAACAGGGAATCCAAACTTTTTACACATACTATCTAAATCTACAGGATCCACACCTTCCTGTTTTTATATTGAATATTATATTTTTGAATTTTCTTCTCTTTAAATTATGAAAAAGAATAAAAATATTACCTGCATTAACCTGGTGGCTTCAGATAACATAGCAGACAGAATTCTTGTTGTATAAAATCCAGGACCATCTCCAACAGTAATAACTATTTTCCCTTGTTTTAAACCTGTATCAACTGCAGTTTTAATAGTTTCAGTGGATGTACCTTTATGTGTTATTATTTCTAATAATTGCATTTTATCTACTGGAGAAAAATAATGCATTCCAATCACCTATAAATACATTATTCTGTTATATCAAATTAGAGAAATAATATATTCATAACAGTCACCTTATCTGGACGACTACTACCAGCAGCGATTTCAGTAATAGGAATTGCTGATGTATTTGTCGCAAGTACACAGTAGTCTGGTGTATTCTTCTCAATTTCTTTTATAACTTTATGTTTAATTGCAATATCTTCAAATACAGCTTCTATGACCAAATCTGCATTTTTAAATGAATCATAAGTTAATGTAGACTCAAGTTGAGAAAGATATTTGTCTTTTTGAACACTAAAAAATAAATTAAATAAATTTTCAAAATTAGAACAGAATTTGAAAACCTATGTTTTTATAAAACAGCGAACGCGCGTCATGTAATTTTTTTAATAAAAAAGTGAAAACTAACTTGGAGTATTTCTTTCTTTTCACTGCAGTATCCATTCCTTTCTGCACTTGATTAACACCACGGTATAAACCTGCCTCATTTGTATCTTTCATAACTACATTAAAACCTTTATCTACGCTCACTTGAACAATGCCTGCTCCCATAAGCCCAGCACCAACAACAGCAATTTTTCTAAAATGCATATATAAAATTAAAATTCCATAAAAGACTTCATTATTTTTATACGATAAATAATAATACATATCGAAATATACATACTTAATAGCATTCTTGGGTGCTCCAAAACGATTTCTTTTACATGCTGTTTGTCCAAAAAATAAACTTATAAGACCTTTACACTGAGGTGTAACTGCTAATTCACCAAAGGCTTTAGCCTCTGCTTCATAACCAGCTTTATGTCCCTTATCTATACCAGTACGTATTACATCTAAAATTTTTAGGGGTGCGGGGTACAACCCCCCGGTCTTTTTTATCACTTCATTTTTTGCCCTGGTAAATACTTGATTCTTCACAAACTCATAAGATAAAGCGAAATTCATAATTTTATCCATCAATGTTTTAGGACCTCGAACTACTTTTAATGTTCCACTTGCAATATCTTTTGCAGCTTTGACAGCAGTTTCTTCTAAATACCTCATAGTACTACAGAATATTTCACAGAGATATAATTTTTTTACATTTTATATTTTATATGAATATATATAAAATTAATAGCTCTTACTTTTCTTGTGGAGTTCCAATACCAGGACCAAGATGGTTTACTAAAATATCCACAAGTCCAACTTGTTTAGCTTTGATTGCTTTAAGATTTTTTCCAGTAAGAGTCATATCTAAAGCATTAGGAAGTGATGTTAATTTAGGTAATCTTTGTGTACCACCTGCACCAGGCAAAAGACCTAACATTACTTCTGGTAAACCCAAACTAGTTTTTTGATCATTTACAGCAAGCCGATAATGACATGCCATGGCTACCTATATTGATTAAATAAAAGTATGGATAATTAAAATTATAGTTTTTCTAAAAATAATATAATCTACTGAATATATACCTCAAGACCTCCTCCTAAGCAGCTACCTTGAATTGCAGCTACAATTGGCTTTTGGCTTTTTTCTATTGTCTCTAAAATTTTCTGACCACTGGAAGATATTTTATAGCCATCTTCTGGTGTTTTAAAACTTTGTACCATAGTAATATCAGCACCAGCAATAAAACATCCTGGTTTTCCACTTATTAAAACTACTGAATTTACAGTAGAATTATGTTCTATATTTTTTAGAACATCTACAATTTCATCCATTACTTCTTGGTTTAAAGTATTTACCTACATTGTACAAAATATTAATAATTTTGATTAATTTTTGACATAATATTTTACATTGCATTTACATTGCAATCTTTTACATTTAGAATTTTAATATCCAAATGATGATAGTACTGTAATTATATACATGCATATAAATATATTATATACCTTAACCCCTGGAGAATCTAAAGTAAGGACTGCTACATTATCCACAACTTTGTATTTCAAATGTTTTGCATTTGCTGGATTACTTATTGTTCTTACTGACTTGTACAATACTAAAAACAAAAATTATGTATAATAAAATATAATTTATAAATTAAAATAGATTTTATTAAAATTTTATATATATTAAAATATTTCACTATTTAATTTAATTTTAAATAAATATTTTCTTCAAATTTTGTTTAAATAAATTTAAATATATTTTGTACTTTATCTTATATGACATATTTAAGTTAAGATAAGTTTACTTGGGAACAAAGATTCATATATACGCTTGTGTAAAAGTATAACTTTTTCTTTATTTATATATAATTACCCTTTTGTGCTATAATATTTTTGTTAATATGCGATAAACTCGCAATTGCACCCAATAATCTATATTGTGCCATGTTTTTAAATCACATGCACACACCTTAAGAAAAATAGTATATTAAATCTGAACATGGAATGTCTGTACGCAAGTAGAAACGCCGGTAACTACGCATGCGTGCAACGTGGGTATTAACCTAACCTATACAATTTGCTATACTTTTCAAAGACTTTGACCTCTACTTACTGTACCATACTTGACATATATAAAAACAATTAATAAGAAAACAAGAAATGATTAAGATCGTTTACAAACATATAGCAAATATATACTTTGATATCTTAATTGATTTTTTTATTTTTATATTGACTTTTCTATATATACGCACTATTCTGTATTATATGCAATATAATCATAGATGCATACAAATGCAATAACAATAATATTTACAATAAGTATTCAACATATTAAAATTTGTACTTTAAATATTCTTGTGTGAATATTTTATATGTAATCAATAATTAATAATGTTAAGAAAATTGATCATTATGCATGTACATGCATATTATTTTTATTATATAATTTCATTCAATATTATTTTTATGTATTTAATTTCCAAATCTGTTTGTGTATCAACATTTATTAACAAATGTAATTTTCTCATAACATTCAATAGTTGACTCTCATTGCACCATCGTAGAATCTCGTTTCTAGTCTAGTCTCGTTCTTAATAATATATCTTACTAATATTTATCGATATATTATTGAGTCATGTATTATTACAAATAAAGAAACATTTATGAATTGAAATTTACAAATGTTTTTCTACTTTAATCGATTCAAATTATCTGCAGAAAATAATATACTAAGTTATTAATTCCAATCACGAATAGTATTGTAACCTTATACATATTTCTGTTCCAAACTAATAATTTTATAAGTGACATAAAATAGTGAATTCGAATATCACATAAAAACACATTATTATCAACATTTAAAACAAAATATACATTTTTAAATTAAATATATGATATAAATAATGACAAAAATTTTGCATCATTTCTTATCTCATTTAAAACGAAGAAACTACTTGATATGTAACATATATATCTATTTATAATTGTATTTTAAGTGATTTATATCTTTTAAAACATTTACAAAATGCTAGATGCCAGAACATCTTCATATAAAAAGTATTTCATTGAAACTGTTATAGCTTTAGCGAGTGTGTTTATTTTTTGCGAATATTTACTATATTATTTGGTACTTATCCAGGTAAATTACAAAAATATTTGAATAATTATGAAGTTTGGAAATTTTATATGTTGTATTTGACATTACAGTGTGCATGGCCAGTTTTAGAATCTCATAAAATTGATACAACAATTAGTCAACCCACACCAGAAGAAACTCCAGTGCATGCAATGTTTCTAGCAGATACTCACTTATTGGGTTCAAAAAATGGACATTGGTTTGATAAATTAAGAAGGTTTGACTTTACTATATAATAGTAGATAAATAATAAACTTTTTATACATTTTCAAAAGTAATTTCTTCCTAATATAATCAATATTTACTTTATATAGAGAATGGCAAATGTATAGAGCATTTCAAACTATGGTTACTCTTCACAAGCCGGATATAATTTTTATATTAGGTATGTGATATATGTATGTATCATAGAATATATATAATGATATAATTGATATGTAATACACCAACAATTTGATATAATTAATAACTATATTGACTATAACTACAACAGGTGATTTATTTGATGAAGGACAATGGAGTAGTTCAGCAGAATTTGACCAATATATACAAAGATTTCACTCATTATTTTCAGTACCTAAACACACTCATCTCTATGTTGTCGCTGGAAATCATGATATTGGATTTCATTATGGTATTGTAAAATATCATCAATTTTAAAGAATTAATATAATTTTCTTAACAAAAAAAAATATTTATTTAGTAATTTCACCATACTTAAATCAACGATTTGTAAATGGTATGAGGTCACCAAGCGTGAAAAGAGTTAGTATCAGAGGAAATCACTTTGTTTTAATTAATAGTATGGCACTGGAAGGAGATGGATGCTTTTTATGTCGTCCTACAGAAATTGCATTAAATAAAATTTCCAGTAAGATTACTTTTTGTTAGAAAAATGAATACTTAAAAAAATACAAACTTATGTATAAATAAAAATATTTTTCAGCACATTTAAAATGTGCAAAAAATATGGGAAATAATTGTAACAAAGATAATGCAATTTCAAGATATAGTAGACCAATCATTTTACAGGTCAGTAAATAATATTCCATAAAATAAGAATAATAATATAACTTAAATTATAATTGTAGCATTATCCCATGTATCGTGAGTCTGATGAAATTTGTAATGAACTTGATCAAGCACCAGACGAAATAAAAGATATCAAGTTTAGAGAACGATGGGAATGCTTGTCAAAGGAAACATCTGAACAAGTACATAAAATATCTTATAAGAATTCTTATAATTGAGCTTGTAAATTTCTATAAAAAAAATCAACTTACAGCTGTTAGATATATTGAATCCCAGACTGATCATTAATGGCCACACTCATCATGGTTGTAGGAGAATACATAGAAAAGATATATTAGAATTTACAATACCATCTTTCAATTGGCGTAATAAGAATAATCCCTCACTTTTACTAGTAAGTATTACAAATTTTTAAAAATTATTTTATTTTATTTTATGATTTTATTATTATACGCATACTTAAAGTAATACTTATATTATTTCAGGGTGTATTTACCCCTAATAATTATTCTGTATCAAAATGTTACATGCCTGTGGAATCTACAGAGATCAAAATTTATATTATCAGTGCAGTATGTATCTTTATATATTTTATTATAAAATGTAAACTAAGACAAAATCGATATTATCTTTTGAAGTTTCACTGAAGATATGTTTCTATTTATTCATATTATTAATATTCGTATTTATAAAAAAATGCAGTAAGATTATAAGTAACTATAAATATGAGTAAAATCATAAAAATATAAGCCTCGGATTATTGATATCTTTGTGTATATCTTCTTATATATAAAATAAAGATATTAGTTACATATTATTTACACTATTCATAGTATAAAATATTTATATTTATTTTCATTATTATTAATCAAATCAAATAGAATCTCAATTGCATCAAATTTTAAAAATTATACATGTTTCAATTTTTTTTTCATTATTTTATCAAACAATTATTTTCTTGGAACAGAAAATATGCACAAATATAAAAGACTATAAGAAAACTCGCAAATATAATCATTGTAACATGTACAAAATCTATAAATGTCTTATACATTTAGTCAGCCAATATTAAAGATTTTATATATAAAACATTGTAGCATATTGATTTACTAAATATGATACTTGAATAATTAAAAATATAGATCGATCTTCACAACTATATCAAAAATAAATGTTATACATAACTGATGAACATTCTGTAAGACTATACAGAACAATAAGTAACATATATTTTAGCTTTTCCAAATGTGAATGATGTAAGTAATTTAACATTATTAATGGTACATTATATGCATTTGATGGTGCACGTGTAGTAACAAATATTTATAGATGTAACTTATAAAATTATTATTTTATTGCAATAAAATAGTAATTACGAGTAATTACGAATTAATATTATTATATTTGGCATTGACTATAATTAATATTACATTTATTAGTATTTTTATACATTTTATTTTAAAAGCAAGTAATATTAATATAGTCTATGCATTCTCTTTATATGTATGTATATATTCTCTGCTGAATGAGCAGTATTTTGCTTTATGAATTATAAGTACTTTAATAATAATTAAATACTAATTTAAGATCTATTAAACAACAAAAATGAAAATCATGTACTAATAATGCAATGAACTAAATTATAATTTACTTTCTTTAATCACAATTTTTTTTGCTTCATTTGTATGTTTTACATATTTTTTGTTATAAATAAAATGATTCTATAATATTTAAAAATATTTAAAAATATTATTTGGTAAATGTATAATTAACCTTCTTTTTTTCAAATTAAATTAATCTAACAAAAATGAAAATAAACTATTGTACTGTTTTGGTTTCATATATTTAATTTAAAGAAATTAAACATTCTTTGTAACATTGAAAAATATGTTACCTTTCTTAATCATTAATAAAATCAATGATTAATTTGACTAGTCTATTTTTACAGCAGCATATATTTTACGAATGAATGCATAAGCGGCAAAGAAACCTATTGTACCTGTTAATAACCAAAACGTTAATACCATTAATCCAGTGTAACCAAAATATAAAAGTGTTGGAATCAGTTCGGTTATTTCTAATTTTGTCATAAAATAAAAAATTGAGTAGGCTAGGACATATACAGCTGATCCTCCACTAACAATAAAGCTTCTCCACCACCATCGATAATCCTAATAAAGAGCAAAATAAATCATGAGTATGTATGTTATAAATAAGATTGAAAATAACTATTTATTACTTACTTCTCCACATAATTGGAAATAGACCATAACTATGGATATTTGAGAACACGAAATGACAAGTATACAGAAAACGAGGAAGAGAAATCCAAAAAGATAATAAAATTGATTTTCCCATAGCGCTGTTAGGATGAAAAATAATTCTATAAAAACAGCACCAAAAGGAAGAATTCCAGCCATTAGTGTACTGCAACAATTATAATAAACAAATTTTATTTGTAACATAATAAAACATATATATTAATATATTAATATATTAATTCTATACACTCACCACAGTATTGGATTCATATACCATAACTGATCAGGAACTTGTCTAGGAATTTGATTTGTTCTAACAGGATGAGTAAAAGGTTGTTTACGATATCCAAAGAAATACCCAAGATATACAAGGGGGAGTGATATACAAAACCATAAACATAATAATGTCAACATTGTAGTAAATGGTACTGCACCAGAACTATGCTTCCCCCAAATGAAGAAATTTAAAAAGAAACAAGTAGTGAATACTATTCCAGGATAGAGCGTTGCTGTCTATGATAAATTGTATAATATTACAATATTGCATCATAACAGTAAATTTTATCTTGCCTTTCACAGTTTATATTAGCGCAATTCATCCTTACCAATAATGCTGTTCTTCTCCATTTTCGACCACGCATTGTTTTATAAAGACGTGCTGAAAAGTATATACAAAAATATTGCACATGTTCCAAGTGCACCTCTGCTAGCAGGAGAAAGCATTCCCAACATAGCAAAAAATGAAAATATATAAGAAAAGTAATGTAAAATACTTTAATTTATTATTTCACATAGAAATATAAAATCTTACATATTGTGATTAAAGCCATAAAAAATATTTGAATTCCGCTGCCTATCACAGCAGCAAATAATCGTGGATTTGGTGGTGGACGAAATACGTCTCCATGGACAAGTTTCCATCCAGTTTCTTCAATTGCTTCATCTAAACCTGCTAAACTATCACTTTCGCCAGCATTGTAACGTGCAATATCTCTCCTTAGAGTTCGAACCATGATCATTGTTAAAATCCCTATGTATAATAATTTTATTAAAAACTTTTATATATAAAGTTTAAAACAATCAAGAGAATTAAAAACATGTATAATATATATTTACCAGAAAGGAAAATGACTACAATAAGTGAATTGATAATTGAAAACCAATGAATTTCGACATCACTCATTCCTAGATATATATCCCATCTACTTGCCCAACTCACATCAGATTGTCTCCACTCAACAGAATATAAAAACAGAAGTTTGGTTCCTTTGGGATTAACAAACTGAGGATTTGCCTGAGAATGTGCAGGCACTATACAAGTAGCTCCATCAAACTTTAATTGATTTACATCAATTGAACGAGCTTCTACCTCAAATCCAACTACTCTAAATTCATTTCTGTGAAAAGTAAAAAGATAATTATATTTTTACACAACATTAACAAACAATCATATCAAATAATGTTATTTATACTAACTCTCCATATTTATGGTAACTTAATTTTAATTTAAGGTAATTATTAATGTAATATTGGTCATTCATAATACCACCCAAACGATATCCATGATATACAATTACATTATTTGTATCTTTATGAACCTTTTTTGTTGCTGCTGGTAAATTATCAATTAACCTAAGAAGAAACAAAAATTACTACAAACACATATTAACACAAATTATAATTTAAATATACACTTACAAATGCACAGTATAATCATGTTGAATACGCTCTATAACACGCTGTGACTCTTCTTCATTCCATGTCATAAAGTTGTTATGTCCATGGCATAATAATCTACAGCTTATATCTTCAGCCATTAACACTTCATATGGTGTATTTACAATTCTACGTAAGGAAAATCAAATTACTTTTTACAAATAAAATAACAAACAAGCAGTCTCACCTGTCACCACGTAATACTTCTCCTAAATTTTCTGATTTCCAAATAAAACTTCCATTTTTTGGTCTACAAAATGGGACAGAATAATATTCATATGGTAATTGTGTATGAGTACTGGTCATTTTAACTGCTTTAACATCAATTTTCTGTCCTTTTTTAAATTCCACAGGGGCAACACCAGGCACATAAAAGCCATTTGTTTCAATTAATAAGGATATTATTACAAATATTGCACTACTTTTTCTTAATCTTCCCTGTTAGCAGAAATACGATATACGTGACAGATTATAAGTCCAATGGAACAATTAAAAATATAATTTATTTATAAATATGTCATCTAAGTACAAATGTTTATGCATACATTATTTTACAACGGTGATACATTTTATTAATTTTGACGGCACTAACGCTTAAAATACTTTTAATATAATCTGTAATAATAATACTCTGACAGGATTAATGGTACTTTACGAATACTGTCGTTATGAAATTACAAAATATATCGAAAAAGAACCGCCACATCAGTTCAATGAACATTTCTATTTTGTGACATTTAATTTTAATACCTTTTAAACGCGTGAAAATAATAAAATAAAAAAGACACTTACCATTTCTTTAATATTGTTGTCGACAAAGGCGCGTCACGCCGAACCACTAACTTTATTTTTAATTGCTACTCGAACAGTTTCAACTGCGTTCACGTCAAAAACGAAATTTACTTCAACATGAAGTTCGTATCGAATCAAACATATGTTGGTAAAGTACAAGAATGATTTCTTATAAAATTCCCTAGCGCTTATTTTTACTCACTCATCATACAACACGTTCATCTTCATGTTACATTTATCAATAACAATATTTACTAATGGAATCGTTCAAAATAAGAAATACTTTTAATTTCCACAACTGTGTGTAGTTATCCATGTTTTATCGAGTTTAAAACAGACGCAAAATAAAAATTGAATCCTTCTCCTACAATGATTTTAACTTTATTACAAACGATAATATTTATTTTAAATATCCTTTTATTTAAATCATTTCATTTGATGTTATTCTACTTTGTGTATAGAAAAAGTATATAAAATTTTCATTATAATAATCGTATGTAAAAAGTATTCTTACTGCGTTTATTCTTAAAATTCCCGCGATTTTTTATCCTTGCAAATGAAAAGGAAGTGAATCTTTTATAAATGCAAAGTGTTACTTAATCGACGATTTAATCTATTTTATTTTTGCATTATAAATTCTTAATATATAAAAATGATTATTTTTAAGCAATAAAGAATTTAGTTTTGATAGAAAATTGAAACATTTTTACTACATAATAGAAGGTGTTTTGATCAAGCTTTTCCGAGCGAAAAAATATACCCCCGAAAAGGAAAATATCGTCCCACGTGGGGACTCGTTTAATTACAAGTTACGTTATTTAGATATGCATCTGTTCGTTTAATTTTTATTTCAGAACAATGGTACAGGTGAGTGGAAACTTTTAAGTATATTATCTTGTTAAATTTTCACGCAGTTTGCCTAAATCAATGCATTTTTCTATCAGGTCTATTGGAAATTTTTGATTGTTTTTTTTTCCGTTGTCATCCATTAGTAAATAGGAAAGATGGCAGCAGATTATTGCGCTTTTTTCCTGTACATTCACGAGTCCGACATTTTTCTTAAAATTAAGCCTTTCTATAAATTTTCGGGTGAAATTTGTATGAAAACATTGGTTACGCTTCAGTTTTACGAACAAAATTTAGCGCGTATTTCATTTCTTAAATAAAATGTGATTAATGTTGAAATAAATAAAATACATAATGATTTTTGTATATTGAACTTGTGTCAAATACGGTGAAAGACCGTATCGAAATTTTAAGTGATATAGAAATTTTAAGTAATATTTTTAAAGAATATTCGAATTCATGGAAAATGAAAGTTTAACATTTTGACATGAATGAATTATGAATATACTGTTTATTTATAAATATTTTTTTCTTTTTTAAATAATGAGGGTACATAATCTTTTTTATGTAACGTGTATATTTAAATTGTCCTATTGAATTGCTATTTTTTAATAATAAAATGTTCTGTTTGCAGGCAATTGATGAAATGGAACAAAGAGATCTCCCACAGGCATTTCGTTTGCTTGGGGAGATGAATGCTAATGTCTTGCAAGTGAATCAACTTGTAGACAATATGTTGGTCCGTGTTAAAAATGGGGAAATTTCTACGGACAAGGGTCTTAGTTTTCTAGAAATGAAGTATCATATGTTACTTTCTTATCTGATTAATTTGACTTATGTAGTTTTGAGAAAATGTTCAGGAGAGCGTATAGAAGGAGATCCATCAATTGATCGCTTAATTGAAATAAGGACTGTCCTAGAAAAAATCCGACCAATAGATCACAAACTAAAATATCAAATAGATAAACTTGTTAAGACTGCTGTAACTGGTACTATTAACAGTGATGATCCAACTAATTTTAAAGCAAATCCGGATGCATTTGAAAGTAATGATGAAGAATCTGATAGTGATCAAGATGGTAAAGTAGATGGTTTTAAATCAACACAGGCAAGAAAATCTAATATTTATGTACCACCAAAACTTGCTGCGGTACATTATGGTCAGTATTTATGAATGTAAATCTGTGTATACACAATTAAAATAATATAATATTTAAAGACAGAAAAATATAATACTTAAATATCTTATACTTCTTATTTACAGATGGAGATGAGACAGACGTTGAAAAAATTCGTAAAGCAGGAGAAAGAGCTCGTAGACGTGCAATATCTAGTGTTGTTTTAAGAGAATTAAAAGAAGAATATTTAGATGCACCTATTGAAGAAAAACACGGTTTAGGAGAGAAACAAGCTAGTCTAGGACGAGAGAATAAACGGAAGGTAGAATACGAAGAAAATTATATGACGCGTTTACCTATTACTAAACAAGAAAAACACAGACGTCGCCAGATAACAACTCTTGGTACACTTGGAGAAGAAATTACAACTTTTGGGGAATCATCTTCTGTATCTGCTAAAAAGAGAAAAGCTCAGAAAAAAAGCAAAGCTAAAAAGAGTAAATAATTTAAATTTACTAAACACATTTAAAATTTCTTAATCATAATGTGATTTAAATTCTTTTTTTTTTAATAGGTTTCAAGAAAAAACGGCATCATTAAATCGAGTTTATAAAAATTTGAAAAGCTGAGTTTCGTACAGCATTAATAATTAAGGTAAAATGCAAATTTACTTCAATTCTTCTTGACAAACGCAGATGCCATTAATACTCGTTAATAAGTTAAGCTAAATAACTCATAAACAACTAGTAATAAAAAAAAAACAATCGTCAACGGTGAAATAAAATAGCACGATGGTAATTTATTACTACATAAGACATACTAATGGTCGTGTAATGGATAATTATAGTTAATAATGATTTTAATCTTTAATTGTTGTCTAAAATCAATTTTTATCTGTGGAGTTGAAATGTTCCATAAGTCACAAAAAATGATATTCTGATGATATTAAATACGTGAAGAATAATGTCAAGGTACATACGAGCTTAACTTATAAAAGAAAATTACGTATAATCGTGACACCATTAATCAAATAATGGATTTCGGCTCCAAGATCTAAAATTGCAAGTTAAACGTACAAGTTGAAAGCAGAAAAATTTTCTGCTTTATTTTGAGATATTCTCCAGCTATAAATGAGGAAACCAGTAACATAGCAGGAGGGATAATATTGAATTAATTGTTACAGAAGCGTAAAAATCACAAGACATTCAATGCAAGAATTAGAAAATTCAAGTTTAATAAAGAAAAATGACTTTAGAAATTGCAAATATTCTGTAATTTCTAAAAATATTGTTCATCGTGCGATATCGCGTGTCTTAGGATTTTCTCGCTATTTTAGAGTAGTGTAGTAGTTAATAGTTTTACTATTATATGTATGTTTCGTTTGTGTTTTCCCCTGGTAAACTGTTGAGGCTATTATATCTTGATGTGAGTCATATTTTATGTTAAGTTTAATTTTTTACAATGTGTTTATGCATTGTATTTGTTGTTTTAACTTTACATTGCTTTGGTTAAGTTGTTAAACTTATATTAAAAGTAATATAAGGATAACACGAATGTGTCAAAATTCAAAATTGATATTGTCAATTTCTCAATTCCTATTTGAGTTTACTGTATTTAGTTTCTTAGAGAGGGGGTATGTGTGATATTGAAAGAAAAACTAAATATACGAAGACTAGAGCGAAAATCACTTCTGCAATAGAGTAAAGAATTTGTACAATCAAATTGTAAAGAACATCCATATCTTATGCTTAAATAGGTTCCATTTCTTAAGTATTAGATATAACTTTGGGTATCTTTTTGAACCCAGAAGCAATGTTTCCTTTTAAGGTAAAGGAAGAATGATGTCAAATACATTTAATATAGATCATACATGGATATTTGTATCCAGTAGTTGTTCCTGCAGAAGTGATCCGCATTACCTTCAAAAGTACTAATTCGCTATATGCTAACCAAGGGCTCAACCATCCATAGATGTTATATTTTTTACAAAAGTGTTCATAGATTGAGCCAACTTGGTAATGCATGATGTTACATATGCCCTCTCTTTTTCAATCTGTGAAGACGATTAAAATGTGATAAATTATTCATGAAATAATAGTTAAAGAAACTAACGGAATAGCACAATTGCTGGGCATTATTTACAAGTGCTAGCAAGCCTAATGTCAGCAGCCTTGTCGTATTTGGTAAATGAAGTTGGAATACTGAATAGCGGGAAGATTTTGATTAATAACGTCAAAGAATACTTACAAAATCTCATACTCGATTAATGTACGATATGTACAAAATAATTAATGCAAAATTACAATCGGTTTCAAAATTTGCCCGACATTTAGTTTTCTCATACTTTATACATAGATGATAATTTTTGAAGCACACTTACAACTGAAATAACTGTAAGTCCAAAATACTAACTCGTGTGCGTGCGTGTGTGTATATTTATATATATACATATATACATAGTGTATATTCTTCATTTCTACATTCCAAACTGTTTATAAATATTCATTCAAAGATATCATACTAATTGCAATAAATAGAGAAGAAATTTGAATTAAAAAAGTTTATGGCTACATCTGTTTTACTAGACATAAATTTTCCTAATATGTTTTACATATTTTGGACTTATAGTAAAAGTGTATGGGTGTGAAAAATATTCATATGAGACACATATCCACACACAACATATAGCAGCAAAGTAATAGGGTTACATTGAATACACTACCTCAAATCAATAGAAATATGGATTTACAATAATACAACTGCGTCAGTTGCGTTTACATTGTTGTGTTATTGTTTATTTATACATTTACTGATATGGTAATTTTGTTGTGAAATATGATGGAACATATTATGCCTTATAAAGAGAAGTATTTAGAGTTTGTTATCTTTGACCTGCTCAGCAGGTATGAATTTTTTAGCAATGTACAAAGAAAGCACAAAGTATGTAAACGTTACTGTGGGCAGGGAGTTTAAAGTAGTCCTTCAAATCCAACAACGCTGCCGAAAAAAAACAAACTGAAAGGAGAAACAAAATATCTTTGCAGCAAAAACGAGTATAAAATGATTTATTGACTACATTTATAGTCTGAAGAATGTAATGTTTCATTTATTGATGAATTTTCTATAATTTATGTATTAAGACAATTTAGTGTATGTGAGAGAACGAGAGCGAGCGTGTGCGCGCGAGAGAATTACCTGTATATTACAAATGGTTATTATGAATGAATTATTATTATAAATTAATATTATTATAATTATTATGATTATTATTATTATTATATTATCATTATCATCATCATCAACATTATCATCATCATCTTCATCAACATCATCATCATCATCATGTAGAATGCTTCTTACTGACTGAATAAAATGTTTTCAATGTCAATCATTTATTTATGCAAATTTAATCCTTTTAATCCGTATGAAGTTGAATGCGAAAGATTAAAAAACACGCTAAGCATCAGCTAACTCCTGCTGGTGAATTTTAAATATCATGTTGGTATCATTGTTTTAAATGACACTTGAATATATATTCGGAACGTATGTTAACGACATATCTTACCGATTTCTTTCAGACGATCTGCCTGTCGTTGATCTGTGGCACGGTCGACGTGGTGGTAAGTGCCTTAGTAGTTACAAAAATTGTAGATACTGTTTCTTAAATATAGCAATTTGATTAGTGTTAAGTGTCAAGTTTCTTTTTGCACATGATATATCATAGCTAGCACAATCTTAGATTTTACAATGTTAATTAATATCCATGTTAATTACTACCTTAATAAAATTCAGCATTTGATTTCTAGGTGAAGAATTTTATTTATGTTATTTGCTTTGTACTTCGCAAAATTTCAATAATTATATTTTTCTCTTCTTTTTTCATTTTTATTTTTTGCTCTTCCCTCCCACTTTTCCTCCCCCACTCTTGTTTTCTCCTTTCTTTTGCTTACTATCTCTCTTTGTTCTTTATACATTTTCCTTCTTCTTCTAATGTGCCTTACAAGATGTCGAAAGTGCCAGAGGCGCTCGCATGGGGACTGTATAAATTATTTTTATCGCTACGTAGACTACAATAAAATAACCTACTATTATAAAGACTCGACGTTTCGCATCAACTCCAACAACTGTAACAAATTAAAATCCACGTTAGTATATTAAACACTCGATTTTGTCCCCTTGCTATTGGTTATTATTTTCTTCATAAACGACTCTTTTCCGTAGTTATTTTTAAATCACCCGCGGCGCAGAATTATACATTGAAAATTTCGAAGAATATATTCTTCAAAATGATTAAATTTAAGATAGTAAAATATGCCTCCCATTTTTGAACATCAATCTCAAAATGTCAAGTTATCAAAAAAAAAAAAAAAAAAAAAAAAAAAAAAAAAATACAAATAATAATTGTATAAACTATATTGATCATACAAATAATATTGTCTCTATCACATTATGAAGACTTTCAATAGTCTGTGAAAAGAAATCGACTAGAAAATCCTACATCCAAAATCCTCATTTTGTGCTTATGGTTTCTTAAAGGTAGTGTCTGAAATGTATACTTT
>KQ435748.1:209161-251759 GCA_001276565.1 Melipona quadrifasciata
TCTAGAACTTTCTCGTCCTTGCGCTTCTCTCGATAAAATCGTGGCAGATACTTGAGAATCCAATTCGGCCGCTCGAAGGGCTGCTGCCCCAGAGATTGTTGAATCGCATGCCGATCCAATCCAGAAATGAATTACACGAATTATCGCGTTCGATTTCATCTCCTTAACCTGTTTAAACGATGGAAATATATATAATTCAATGATAAATTGATATATGGTGGTGTAAGTCGGTAACTGTAATTAACTATGGTATTGATTACTTTGAATACTCTTTAAAAATATATATTGCTAAATGAAACTGTAAATATTTATACATTTTAAAGATAACAAAGATAAAAGAGAAAAAATTACGGGCATTCCAGGGTAAGGTAAGGGGCCGTCTTTCGGCGACACTGCGTAGATGATATACGCCAACTCCGAGAGGAAATATCCCATATTACTTCCTGTAACGGCCGTGACTCGTAAACCCTGAACATTAAAGAAAACTTTATAATTCACGACTTTTATTTTTTATAATTCACAATCTCTTGAAAAGCAGTTAATTAAAACTATGCGACATGTGTAATTATATGTCTTGTAACGTAGCGAACAGTATAAATTACGTTGCATTTTTATTTTATTACGGTACCTCGATTTTCCAAATGCGAAACGTACTACTGTTCCTCGGAACATTCTTAAAGATTTCACCGTTAGAATCATCGGAACGGCAGGTTCTGTCGTCCTGAAATCACACAATTGACATTTCATTGTTAGAAAACAGTTATACTTCTTAAGTAAATTTTAACGTTATACTTCTTAAGTAAACATGAACGTGTTTGCTAATAACGTTGCTAACGCGAACTTTAATTTCAAGGATTTTAAAGTCACGATATCGAATTGATACGGTCATATATGCGATATCGAACGAAAATAACAAACAAACGATATGAATATTCGTAAACCGAATAGACGAAACTAGCATTTCAGTCTTTTTTTTGCGATAGAACTATATTAATCTTCGTTTTTTCGTGTAGCTGTTCACGAAAGTATTTGAACGTTTAATTATCCATTACATTAATAAGCTACGGTATTTCAAGTTTTACCAACATATAATCACGATAAATATATCTCGTGTTACAGTATCAATGAAATTTTAAAGACTTTCGCATATTAATAATATATATGTACAAAATTTTCATAGGTGTCCAAATATTTTTAAGAGCATTCTGCGTTCTTTTATATTTTCCATAAATTAAGCTATTGCGATGATGAACATTGGCGCGTTACGCTTTTCTCACGCTCTCTCTCATTTAATTCAATTCGTTACTTCTGTTGTAACATATTTTTAATTACACACCGGCTCTTCGATGTTTCCAAATAGATCTGACATTTGCCACTTCAACTTTCGAATACGATTTTACTATTTGTCTTTTTACCAGTCGTTGATCGTTATTTTTTTAATGAATTACTTGTCTATTTGAAATTGATCGAGCACTTGTTTGATCATTCCTGATCTCGAAACTCGGAATCACGATACGAGCGTGCGCGCTTGAATTTCGCAACGGAGAAACGCGATCAGTGCTCGTACAGAACGGTTGCTGGCAGAAAACTGGGGTATGAGAACTCACGGGAGCGAGGTCCTCGGAAGGACTTAATCGCAGGTGATCCGCAATCGTGCGTGTGTATGCTCGCACACGCGGCTGTGTAAACTTGCTCTCCTATGTGTTTGTCTGCCACTGCAATTGAACGGCCGAAAGAAATATTAATGTAGGCGAAATTTTATCAGAAATTAATTGCCGTATTCTTTTCACAGCGGATGATGTTTCTATTGGATGTAAGCATTAATAAGTGTTACAGAGAGACGGATGTACACATATTGTTTCTGTATTTGTAGAAATAACGCAAATAAATGCGATGGCACAGTTTGTAGCACGAAGAATATTCATATTGTATGCTTTGATACTCGATGAACGGAAAATGAATAGTTGCTGAGTTTTCTAGAAAAGTATCGCGTTGTTTTAACAATTGATCTTCTTCTCGTTATTCAGAATTTTGATATCTCAAATTTCAAATAAAATGCGAGCGCAAGTGGCTTTAGCAAATTGAGATTTCGTTAGACGTTAGATTTTATTAAACACTGATAGCAAAACTTTATTTATTTCTCTGGTTATAGAGTTTCAACATTATTATTTTGTTATTACGATATGATAAAATTGATTTTAAGAAGACTAATAGATACGCAATGGAATTTTTCAATGAAAAGAGTGAAACAGTTGTGACAATTGTGTTTATAACAAACGTTATAAAGTTCTTTAACCATTTGAAACTTTCTAATATGGATAAATTAAATTATGAAGCGCTTGTCATAGGATTAAGTTACAGATTCCATCGTAGACATTCGTTCCGATTATTTTGATTCCCTTGCGCTCTTTTCTCGCGCGACTGTTTTGTCTCGACGCGAACAATTTTTCACCGCTCACGACTGATTTGTTAATTGTTTCTACGCTTTCCATAGACTGCACATTGTCCTGTCTTGGGTACAATGTGTTTCAACACCGATGAGGTAACACGCCGCTATCTCCGGGTGTGCGCCGATTGCCGTTAATGCGCTAAGCTGCACGTTCGTGTAGGTGATGCAAAGTGCAGCGTTCGCACGTATACAGCTACGCTATTGTCTTTGCAGATGCATCTCCACGTTCATTCATGTCCACGCCCGCGCACACGTACATACGTTACGAACGGTACATGTGTACACGTGTTATTCGAGCGTCGTCCGCGACGATCATTTGCGGCAGGAAGTGGTGACTGCACTTGCTGCACGCCCACCGACCTGTGCATGGTCGATCTACCACGAAGTAAAGCTGTTTCGCGAGGAAGTAAAAATTTGTTGCTGTCCAACTTGACGTTTGTTTCACCGGATTTATAGCGCAGAAAGATTCTTTCCTCCATGTAACATTTTCCTGTTCATTCGTGGAATTATAAAACATTATTTTATGTAATTGGAAAGATGCAAGATGAAAAGCAATAATAAGACATGAAATACAAATAATCCGTTACCGTTTAGCTAAATTTATCGTGTGGAAAAAGAATTCTCCCCTTGGTTTCGTTTTCTGTTTAGCAGTAATAACATTTTGCTGCTAAGAATTATAAAATATTGCTCGAATATTTCATTGGCAAAGAACGAACGATCGCTTATTCTTAACTGTCAGGAACTGTCTCGATTAGTCTCGCATTTTTGGTTTCGCATAGTTTCTCTGTAGACTTACCCGTCTGGAGAAGTCCATCGTTCTTCTTTCCCCGTTTTTTCCTGTCACGTCATTTAAAGAAGTGTACGTACGGACGAATCTGCTGCGATATGCGCGAAGAAGCAGGAGAGAAGGCGTTTCCTACGAGGTAACACCGTCTAACTGTACGTGAACACAACTGATACCATGCGTTCCTCGCTAAAAAGAAACCGTACCGGTGCGGACTCGTCCGGAAGTCGGCCCGGAACCCCGGCCGGCCAGCCGTGACCAACGAGTACTTGCTGGATATACGTTTCAACCATGCGGGCATCGCCTCTATGGCATACACATCTCGCTTCAGCGCACCTGTTCTATACCTTTCTAACGTCATTCTGACATGTTGAAGGTCCCCTATCGTACTCTTTTTTTTTCCCTCTGGGTTCGAATAACGTTGGTAATTATCTTCTAGTACAGCGAAAGATCAAGAGTCCAAAAATGCGATTCTCTATCAAGGATGATATCACCTATTTACAGTACAGAGAATCAAGTTTTAATTTTTCTTTTAACAACGAACGAATATAATACTATTGACTATGAAACACTTACATTTGAAAAAATATAAATTTATCACAAGTTTTTAAATATGAGTATGTAACTCCACTCATAATGAGATCCTATACTTCTACAATTTGCGAATAATAATTTAATTCACAATTTGTTGTATTTATCAACGAGAAAGTTCAAATTATTATAATCCATTGCCGCCTAATGTTCATATTGAAGTCGTGTGAGTTTGAAAGTTGTTCATTTATTATAATGTTACCGAAAAATATTTTTCCATGCTAGGATGGAATCGGTACATGTCAGTTGATTCTAAAGGATACAAGAAATTTTTGAAATTTTTTATATATGATAATTGTAATTTAATAATTTTATATGACGTGATAAGGAGCTGATGGATTGGAGAAATGACGAGTCCGATCATTCAAGCGGTTTGTGACTGTTTCGTCGAATGTCGTGTATTTTTTGGTCCCATCGATATTAAACCGCGTCTTTTCTTTTGTGAGTAGTTGAAAATTTTGCACGGGATGAGAGAAATTTTTTGTCCAAGACTATGAGCGATATATGTTTGTCAGTGACATTAGGATGTAACGTTTGCTCTCAAGGAGTACAGGTTACACAATTTATTCAACATTGAAGAATTTATTTATTTGCGATACAGTATAAATCATTACCTTTTTATGAAAGTTCAAAGTTTCGAAATAGGCGAATTTTGGGAATTGTAAAGAGTCAAGGAGCTTTACATCGGCCCTCGAACGTTTGCAACTGGAGGCGGAAATTGAATCTGGAAATGATACGATACCGATTCGACGAACAAGCGACGCGCAAACTGATCCTTCCGATGATGTTAACCAAGAGCTATTTGGCTTAAACGTCAGAGATATTTTACCCTATAGAAAATCTGTTCAACATTTAGATATCTTGAATTTTCAAGTACGACTTGTAAAGTTTGATATCTGATATTGCATTATTTATAAGGTTGTACATTTTATTTAGGGTGTTATGCATTCACCAGAAGATATCGCTCGTTACTGGAAAAAAGACTCACGAATGTGGCTTTGGAAATCTGTGAAACTCATGCGAAAAAGGAATAAATTAAAATCATCTAACATATGTTCAGCAAATAAAGAAAATGGAGAAGAAAAATAATTTGAATATTAGCTACAATTTCAGACGTAAAGTATTCTGATTTAAACAACTATTTTACCGTTCATAGTATTACCTTAAATCGAGTATACTTTTCGGATAAGTTTATGTATCATTGAATTATGTATCATTTTATTAATAAAATATTTTAGTTTTTCTATAATGTAACTTTTATCCGTTATAACTCCGTTGTGGCAATTCGTGCGTAATAGAAATGCAATAATTGTACGTATTTTACCTATATAATAATAATGGATTAGCAAAATGTTTACAGTATTGTCATATTTTTCTTTAAAATATGTACAAAATATATGATAAATACATAAATTTATTAAACGAATACCAATTGCTTTAACCGCAAGTTTCTATAGAATTCAATTCTTGTCTGTTTTCAAGCGTTTCGCCCATTTCAAAACGTACGAAATCTAAGACTTCAGCTTGCTCGTTTTGCAATAATTCTTGTATAGACGAAGCAGGATTAAACAAAAACTCTTGATACAGCATAACAGGTTCCTCTTCTATATTGTCATTGGGTAGATCGACTTTTGGATCACCAACTTTGGTTGGGTTCATGCCTAATATTAAAGTAAATATTGTTACAAGCATATACAAAAAATAATAGATTAACTCAAAGATAAATATAAATACCAATAATGTGTTGACAAAGTTGCATTCCCAAAACTTGCTTGTTTTCGTCAGACTTTAAGGCTACCAATGCTCCATATCGCCCAAATGATGAAGGTACTGGATTTATAGGTGTAGGATGTGTGCAACCATATAGATATGCACCTGGTTGCACACTCATGCACAATGCACGTCTTATACTAATGTTTTCTCCTATAAGTCCAATAGTTAAAGCAGAATGATCGCTCAAATTTTTTCCATCATTAGCATGTAAGTTATTTATTAATTCTGTAGATAATACAGTTTTTTTGACCAATGAATCCTGTTCAATCGTCATACTGTGTTTTAACACAGTGTCAAGTATGATCTGTGCTAGATCATGGAATTTCTTATTTCTCGCAACGAAATCTGTCTCGCAATTAATTTCTACAAGTGCTCCATGATTGCTATTAGTTATTATTGCTATTAATCCTTGAGAAGTTTCTCTGGATTTTAATTTCATTGCCTGAGACCATCCTTGAGCCTGGGCTTGCTCCTTTAGCCATTGTTCAGCCTATAATATTCAAAAAATTAACAATGTTCTTAAATAATTCATGGTTGTCTTACTTTTTCCACGTCATTCTCATTTAGTTCTAAGGCTTTTTTACAATTTATAAATGTATATCCAGTTTTCTTACGTAATTTGCTTAACAGTGTTTTCTTTGATGTATAACAAAGTACATGATTTGTATGTATTGAGCGAAAAAATTGACGTGAAAACATCTGAAACATGGCACTCACTTATATTATTTCACATAAACAAAGATTGAAAAAATGTTGCATTAATGAGACCTAACCTAAAAATGTACCGACTTTATTTTGCATCATTCTCTACTTAGATATAATAACAATTATAATCAAATAATCTAAAAAGAACATTTTCCTTTGAGATTTTTATAAATCCTGCAGAAATCAATCAATTTCGTTGCCTGGAAACTACAGTCAATTGCAGTATTGCTCAACTCACAATCTTATAATATTATACATATGAAAGATTTTTAACGCGTTAAAAGTATTATATTGTGATACTATTCTTTGAACTACTAACATTTTGAAAACAAATATTATTTCGCAATATATACTTACCGTGTATACAGTTTAAAGCCGAAAATGTGAAATAATTATTACACCAAGTCTGAAAGTGGCGCCGTCTGTATTGATACAAAATTCTGCTGCAAGGTAGTGATAAACATTAATTTTTTGACTTACATTTCATTACTCAACTTTTAATTTCTCAAAGTGACATATTCATTGTACAAATACACGTGAAATAATGTTTCAAGCACGAAGTATTTTCAATATTTCAGTCACTTATATAGCAAGCAATTCCAACATGGAATGCGATTGTGAGGAAGTGACATTGTGCGAGGGTATTTCGCGTCCGATAGTTCAAAAAAAGCGCGCCAAAGATGTTCCGAAGGTATCAAAAGTGGCTGAAACAACAAAAATCGAGCCATTATTTTCTTTGCCACCGAAATTAATGGAATGCATTAAGTGTAAGAAACTGCAAGAGAAACGAAAGCAATTTAAATCTGAGGACACGTACACCGAGAAACGATTAAAAGTAGAGAACTTTCGTAGGTCAGCAAAGCATTTGAATTTCTGCCAAATTTTTTAAAATTGAAAAGAAAAATCTTAATAATAAAGAAATTAGAGCTTGAGATAACGTTTATTTGTAGATATGTGGTCAGTTTGATTGTCAAAACTGAACTACCGAATATAGATATAGATTTAAGTAACGACGAAGATGTGAACCGATACTACAATTATATTTGCAATGGAATTGACACTGTTCACACAGTACAAATTCAGGATAACGTTATAGAGAAGATATTACTTTTAGTTCCATATTATTTGAGAGTCCGGTTTACTTACTACACGGAAAACTTGCTGATCGAGATTAAAGATATTTACACAAGAAATATTAAAAAGGCAATACTGCAGTATGCACTTCAAGATCCTGTGGAAAACTTTTTATTCGAGGTTTATTCAATTGAAATTCCAGTTGGATTTTTTATACGTGATATATTTATTTTATAAAAACATATATCTTTTTAGCAAAAGGAAAATGGTGGAAAGTTGCTTCACATGGAATATGTTGTACCTGGTTTAAAAATCAAGATTCGAGAATACCGCGAAAATTTACAGAAAAATTTATTTCTGATAAACCCATGCATGAAGATGACTTTAGATTATTGGGTCTGCGAATATCGGTAAAAAAATTACTTACATTTATCACGCTTCCGCTTTGAAACAAGATTTCATCATTTTTCAGCGATTTTCGATTAATCGATTTAGAAGAAATTGCTCAATATACAGAAAGTTGGGATTTAATAGAATTTATCAAGATGATTAATAAGCAAATTGCAAGAGGGAAGAATGTATTGAAGAATTTTTGGTACGATGGAATACAAGATATATTTCTTATGGTAAAATTTTATAAATTTTCATTGCAATGTCTGCTTAAATTATACTTCATATAAACAAAATTAATGATCATTTTATTTATTCATAGAATAACAAAAAATCATTAGTCCCGAGTCCGCTACAACGCATACGATTCAAAAGGTTC
Source organism: Melipona quadrifasciata (assembly GCA_001276565.1). NCBI lineage: Eukaryota > Metazoa > Arthropoda > Insecta > Hymenoptera > Apidae > Melipona > Melipona quadrifasciata. Next base: position 217,307 of record KQ435748.1, read on the forward strand.
TACGAATGTATTGCTAAAATAATGGAATCGCAGCTTCTGTCAATGTGTAAATATAGTTTGAAAGATTTTATGGATTTAATTGTTCGTGGCAAGGTACTTATAATTCGTTTATGCAAATTCCAATCTTGTAAACATATCTAAAGAAATAAAACTAAAGCATTATTGCACTTTTATATTTCTCACAAATGAATAAACACTCGCAATTATAATAAAACAAACCGTGTAATAATTATTTTTTTTATTGCCTGTAGCCAATTAACTGTGAATTTAACGTGGACATAATTGTTAGCTTCAAGCAGTTGACTTTCGAGCCATCGTTTGAAAAATTTAAGGAGATGCTTTGCAATATCCTCGACGAATTGTGTGAAGCAGTTAGATATTTCGACAAATTAGAAATACAGCTTTATTTAGATTGGTCTGGCGAAGAAGGATTTTTAGAAGTATAAAATTTTCTTTGCTATATATTTTTATATGATATATATTTAACACACATATGTGAATACATATTTCAAAATTCTTTTCAAAAACAGCCGCACATAGAGCATTCCAGAGTGCAACAACTGAAGCAGGAAATTATTGACTTAATCGATCGAGAAAGACTTATTCCAGAGCAGATATTAGTGGAATTACAAATGTAATTGTGGATCATTAATTCTTATTATATTGGGTTGGCAACTAAGTGATTGCGGATTTTGTCAATAGATGGTCTTAGCACATTCTTTTGTTTTGTCAACGTGTTCAAAGCACCTAATCTATATTGTTTTCTTGTTGTTTGGACTTTCGCCTTTAATTTAGTAAAAAAATTGTATCGATTAGTTATTTAGTTTCGTTTTTATCCCAATTTAAACATGGAAGAATAAGACGCGCATTTCAGACATATTTTATTGTATTATTTTCGAAAAGGCAAGAACGTATCGCAAGCAGACAAGAAGTTATGTGCCGTAAATGGGAATGAAGCCTTGAAAGAAAGACAGCGTCAAAATTGGTTTGCCAAATTTCGTTCTGGTGATTTTTCACTGAAAAATGCGCAACGAGCTTATAATTCGATCTGGCCGTCCAGTTGAAGTTGATGAGACCCGTATCAAGGCCATTATCGATTCAAATCGTCATAGCATAATACGTGAGATTGCAGAGAAGCTCAATATATCGCATACATGCATTCAAAAAAAATTAAAACAGCTTGGCTATGTCAAGAAACTCGATTTATGGATCCCTGATCAGCTTAAGGAAATTCATTTGACGCAACGCATTAGCATCTGCGATTCGCTTCTGAAACGCAACATCCTTTTTTGAAACGACTGATAACTGGCGATGAAAAGTGGATAGTTTATAACAACGTTAATCGGAAAAGAATTTCTGAAACGACTGATAATTGGCGATGAAAAGTGGATAGTTTATAACAACGTTAATCGGAAAAGATCGTGGATGATGCAAGATGAACCAGCCCGGACGATACCAAAAGCTGAGATTCACCAAAAAAAGATTATGCTGTCAGTTTGGTGGGATTATAAAGGAATTTTGCACTTTGAACTTTTACCAAGAAACCAAACGATTACGTTCAAACGTGTACGTTCAACAACTCGCCAAACTGAGCGATGCAGTTCAAGAAAAGCGGCCAGAATTGGCAAATCGTAAGGGTGTTGTTTTCCAGCATGATAGTGCAAAGCCCCACACATCTATAGTCACTCGTCAAAAATTATTGGAGCTAGGTAGGGATGTGTTGTCACATTCACCATATAGCCCTGACATTGCGCCTTCAGATTACCATTTATTTCGTTCCATGCAGAACTCCTTGAATGGTAAAATTTTTAATGACGCTGATGTAAAATCACATTTAATTCAGTTTTTTGCTGGCAAAAATCAGAAGTTTTATGAACATGGAATTATGACACTGCCTGAAAGATGGCAAAATGTCATCGACAAAAACGGACAATACCTAATTGAATAAAGTTATATTTTTAAGCAAAAATTTTCAATTTTCCTTCTTATTTAAAATCCGCAATCACTTAGTTGCCAACCCAATAAATTCTAATTCTCGTTGTTATTTAATAAATTGCATATTAATTTATATATCAGTTACGACGATAAGTATTTCGATTATTTTTAATAATAATTGTTATTACTATTATGCATATTATAGATACGAACACTTATACAATGACGATGAGTATTACATAGTGGAACGATTTGTAAAAGATGAAGGCAAGAAGTTAGAGGACTACAACAATTTAATAAAACATTATCACACTCTCATACTGAACTTTCCCGTCGAAGTTGAAAGGACAGTTTCTGCTGGATTGTTCAAGGTGTCTCGAAAAATGTTCACCGAGGCAATCGTCGATAACGTTTATCGTATAAAATGTCTTCTCACCGACACACTCGTCGAGAGATATCAAGACATGGCTAGGAAGTGAGTCTTCAATTATTTTAACAAACGTCAATGAATTTATTTCGTGGTTTCACGATCAATAATGTCAGATGCAATTTAGAGTTACAGAGCAATATCAAAGTATATCTGATCGTGCCTTGAGCATGCCCGCCAATGCGGCCGAACTGATGGAGCTTAAAAGCTTCATTAAGATAACCAGAGAAGTTACTTTAAAGACACTCGAGCAGAATCTCTACCAAATAATCGAGCATATTTTGCTGTTGTCCGATTATCGTCTTCTCAGTGACATCGAGATAATCACGAACAACGAAGCTTTCCAGTGGTACCATAAAGTACCCGATATTTTGGAGGAAAACGAAAGCATCGTTGCGATTAAGACGCTAGAATTTCAGCAGGCACTAAGAGGTTTGAGAAATTCGTCCAGATTACTCGAATTCAAGCAACTTGGAATCAAATGATTTCACTAACGAAAACGAGTCACTCGAAAAGATATTTCGAGTCACGTATGTAAAGTAGTTTCAACTTGCTTGAATTTAAATAAACTCGATTTAATTTAATAAAGAAAAAAGGAAAGAAAAAGGAAAAACATTTATTCGAAGAAATTGACGATTGTTTCTTGCTTCAATATTAGTTAGGTATATTAAGTTCAAAGAGGAATTGGAGCTTTACGCGAAACAAGTAGACGAGATCGAATATTGGGGAGACATAGCAGAGGTGTACAAGTATCAGAAAAGGACACAGATTTTAGAGAATCGATTGATTGCCGCTATGGACAAGATCGATAAGTTTAACGAAGAAGAAGCTTCGTTTGGCTGGGACATAACGCAATATCCACGTCGTAAGCAGATTGCTGATCAACTGAAGCCTTTCAAGCAACTCTTTGATGCAATTTGTGACTTTTTGACAAAGCACGACAAATGGTTAAATTCCATGATCGGCAGTTATAATCCGGAGGACATCGACAACGACGTAGGATACGCGTTCAGGTCCGACATATCTTTTACATTGTAACTAGATCGTGGATGTTTAAGCATTTCCAAAGATTCAAGAAGTATAACAGAATAATGAAGACTGTAAAAATGTATGAATTATCCAAAGTTCATACATTATTGAGTTCATTCACGAGTATTTGGATATTTTGGTTAATTTATAATACTAATATGTACATTTACAAAATTATTTATATAATATATAAAATTTACAGAATATGAAAATTTTACAAAATTATTTAAGAAATAAATTACTAATTAGGAATAATACATATAAAAGTATGAATATTCATAAGCATCCACAATATGATAGTAACGTTTTATAATTAAAAATCAAGCATGTCTTTTCAGCATTTCTTAATAGTTATTCAGTAATAGAAACGAAACGTTAATTTTTCCGTCAAAAATAATGAAAATTGTTTTTCACGAGTAGAACGATTTATAAACTGGAGAGAAGTTTTCATCAGCCAGCTTTGAGGCAGCTAGCAGCCAGCGTTCGGGAAAAAATCGAGGACTTCAGGGAACACATGCCGATCATATTTACGCTTGGTAATCCGGGATTAAAGGATCGCCATTGGACGCAAATTTCGGAGATCATAAACGTCCCGATAAAGGTCGATCCTGATTTAACATTGGCGAAGATCCTGGATATGAATCTTGGCAGATACGTCAGTCTGTTTGAGAGTATCTCGGACAATGCTTCGAAGGAAGCCACACTGGAAAAAGCCATGGATAAAATGGAAAGAGATTGGGCCGATTTGTACTTCACGGTGAACCCTTTCAAGGATACCGGTACCTACGTCATTGCTGGTGTCGACGATATACAGTTTCTTTTAGACGATCACATTATTAGGACCGTCACTATCAGGAATTCACCGAACATAAAACCCTTCGAAACAAGGATACTGTAAGAAAATCGATGAAGATCATCACTAGAACTACTATAGTGTAGTAATATTTATACTACTATACAGTAAAGATTCTGTCACTTTTGTGCATGTATATGTATAATTTCTTTTCTCATAAATTCTTACTTGTTTGCTATACATCTACCTATTTCTTGACTGATTAATATCTCTTGTAAAAAATATTTGGTCTTTGTAATCTGTGAATTGTGGATCATTTGAATTTGCATTTACTACATAATACATATAAGGAGAAAGTAAACTAAAAACCTATGAAATAAATTTATAAAATTCCTATGGAAAATTGGCGAATAAATCACTGTAACAACTCTAGTAGTTCCAGTGTTAAGGAATATTGTATACTACAGTTCGTTTAAGGCCTTGTTATGGAAAATTGGGACATAAAATATTTTTACGAGCTGTCACCTAATGTTATGAACAGGCGATGGGACTACAAACTCCATTTGCTACAAGACATTCTGGACCAATGGCTACGCGTACAGGCGGTCTGGATGTACCTGGAGCCGATCTTCACGTCGCCGGATATCCAACAACAGATGCCAGAGGAGGGAAGGAAATTTTCCGCGGTGGACAAAACTTGGCGTGACATTATGAAGACCGTTCACGCGGATCCTCGCATTTTCGTGGTCGTCGAAATCGATAAAATGCTGGAGCGGCTAAAGAAGAGCTACGGATTACTCGAAGACATTCAAAAGGGTCTGAATGAGTACCTCGAAAAGAAACGACTCTTCTTCCCGAGATTCTTTTTCCTGTCTAACGACGAGCTGCTGGAAATTCTTTCTGAAACTAAGGATCCAACTCGGTAATTTAATCGACGGAGTTTAATCAACGTTTAGAAACAATTCCCAAATGAGATAAATTTGTATCTGATAAATTCTTTGTATTTACAATTTCGTAACAAATTTTTGACGACAATCGACTTGATCTCTGTATTATATTTGGCACTTTAAACGTCTTAATTTAATTCACGCTTTAATATTTAGCGTGCAGCCGCATTTGAAGAAATGTTTCGAGGGCATACATCGTTTAAATTTCGACGAAGATCTCGAGGTGCTCGCCATGATATCGACAGAAGAGGAAGAAGTTAAACTGATAGAAAAGATATCCACAGCTGCTGCCAGGGGACAAGTAGAGAAATGGTTGATCGAATTGGAAACGATTATGCGAAAGAGTATACGAAAAGAGGTGATGCTAGCGATTCAGGCGTATCCTATCAAGTTGAGGAAGGTTTGGGTGCTGGAGTGGCCAGGTCAAACGATCCTTTGCGTTGGCAAAATGTATTGGACTCTACGTATAGAGGAATCGATGTTGTTCGACGTTGAGGGGTTGAAGAAGTATTTGAAACAATGTGAAGCGGAGCTGAATGACATAATATCGTTGATCAGAGGCAAATTATCGAAACAGAATCGCATCACTCTGGGTGATTATAGAATTTTTAATCTCTTCAGTATAAACGATCAACTCTATCTACGCACACGATTGATATTCAATTCTTTTCGAGAAACAAATGGCTTATTTCCATAAATTTATTTATTGTGATAAAGAAAACAATACGAATAATAGTCAGTTCCAAGATAAATGTAATATGTACATTTACAATTTCAGAAGCGTTAGTCACGTTGGACGTTCACGGGAAAGACGTGCTTGCGAGTCTTTACAAAGAACAAGTGGTGAAGAACACCGATTTTAGATGGTTGTGTCACTTGCGTTACTATTGGCTGGTCAGACTAATTTCCTAAACAAAAACCGAAAATTTAAAAGTCACTTGGTATCTTTGAAAGTGACTGAATATATTCGTTTCAGGAAGAGAACATGTGGGCTTACATGATAAACTCGCAGCAACGTTACGGCTACGAATATCTCGGCAATTCTTCAAGGTTAGTGATCACTCCACTGACAGACAGATGCTATCGAACGCTGTTCGGTGCTCTGAGCCTTCACCTAGGCGGTGCACCGGAGGGACCAGCAGGAACTGGAAAAACAGAAACGACGAAAGATCTCGCCAAGGCGATGGCGAAGCAATGCGTGGTCTTTAATTGTTCCGAGGGTCTCGACTACCTTGCGTTAGGGAAATTCTTCAAAGGATTAGCTTCCTGCGGCGCCTGGTCCTGCTTCGATGAATTCAATCGAATCGACCTGGAGGTGTTGTCGGTAGTCGCGCAGCAAATTTTAACGATTCAACGAGCGATAAACAGCGGCGCTGAGAAGATCGTGTTCGAAGGCACGGAGATCTTCTTAGATCCAACGTGCGCCATTTTCATCACTATGAATCCAGGTTACGCAGGAAGGTCCGAGCTACCGGACAATCTCAAGGCATTATTCCGACCCGTGGCGATGATGGTGCCGGATTACGCATTGATCGCGGAGAACACGCTGTACTCTTATGGCTTTTATAACGGTAGACCGTTGGCTGTAAAAATTGTCACAGCTTACAAGCTGTGCTCCGAGCAGTTGAGCAACCAGCATCATTACGATTATGGTATGAGGGCGGTCAAATCCGTTCTCATTGCGGCTGGAAACTTGAAGCTCAGGTATCGAGCGTCGAACAATATTTTTAAAACTTTTACGAAACGAAGTTGTCACTTTTATTTGTGAGTAGAGGACAGTGATTGTTATCGACAATTTTTAGTTGTCGATAACCATTGTATTAGTTTCTAAAAGAAAGCTATAAAATTTTTTAATATTAATGGAAGAAAATATCTTCGACGCTAGTAATGTTAATAAAAAATTGACAATGATCCGAAGTAATCAAAAATATTTTAACTAATTCTTTTAATACCATAACTTTCTGAACTTACGATACAATTGTCACGATCCCTACTCAGGTATCCCGAAGAGTCCGAAGATATTCTTATGCTAAGAAGCATATTGGACGTCAATTTGCCGAAATTTTTGGTCCAAGATCTGCCTTTGTTCGAGGGCATCGCTTCAGATTTGTTCCCCGGTGTCGTTCTTCCACCGCCGGACTATACTCATCTGAATGCCTGTGCGATGGACGCGTGTGCTGCTGCTAACATCCAATGCACTGATTTCTTCTTGGAGAAGATGCACCAGATCTACGAGATGATGATTGTCAGACACGGTTTCATGATCGTTGGCCTGCCGTTTGGTGGGAAAACCTCGGCTTACAGGATGCTGGCCGATTGTCTTGGTTTGTTGGAGGATCGGAAGCTGATGGACGAACACAGAGTGGAGATAACGGTTATCAATCCAAAAGCAATCACCATGGGTCAATTATACGGCCAGTTCGATCCGGCATCGCACGAATGGAGCGACGGCGTGCTCGCTGTCAGTTACAGAGCTTTCGCGACTTCTACCAACCTGAATAGAAAATGGTTAGTCTTCGACGGGCCGGTTGACGCCCTGTGGATCGAGAATATGAACACTGTCTTGGATGATAATAAAAAGCTTTGCCTGACCTCCGGGGAAATTATCCAATTGGCGCCCACTACGAACTTAATTTTCGAACCTATGGACTTGGAGGTAGTCTACTATAATTCTTATTCTATTCTCTTTTATGGCAATAAATATGAACGCATTAACGAACAATTGTACAGCAGCTTCTATATAATTCTCCGATCCAAATTTACTATAACTTATTCCGTTCTCTTTGTGGGAATAAATATAAATAAAAGAAGCGAATAACTATTATATGATAGCTGCTATATAATTCTCCAAATCATGCTTCAACTAAATTCTATTTCTTTAGTTGTAAAAATTTCATAAATGTTTCATGAGTTCGTGCTCCAATTATCATCATCAATTTAGGTCGCGTCGCCTGCCACGGTGTCAAGATGCGGTATGATTTACATGGAGCCAGTCAGTTTAGGCTGGAAGCCAATTTTGCTGTCGTGGTTAAATACTTTACCATCGTCTTTCACGGAACACCTTAAAAACCACTTGCACGAGATGTACATGAGGTTTTGCCCTCCACTCTTGAATCTACTTCGCTGGGGAGTCAAGGTTTAAGTCACTCGTAAATTAATGCGAATAAATTAGGTCTCGACCTAATTGAATAAATCGCTCTATTTTACATTTTTGTTTTATCTCTTCGATTCTTGCCGCAGGAATTGATAACAATGCCAGACGCCAACATTGTTAGGTCCGTGACATACTTGTTCGATTGTTTCCTCGATGATTACCACGACGAGAAGTATCTTCAGACCTTGTCGGATCTAGATATGAGGGCACAAGTGGAGGCGCGTAAAATATTTACGTTCCAAAGTCTTTTGCTATCGAAGAAACTAAACGAAACTGACGAGTATCAATGATGTTTCAGGGTTGCTTCTTCTTCTCTTGTATTTGGGCGATGGGCGGAACGTTGATGGTAGACTCTCGCGAATGGTTCAGCGATCTTTTCAGAGCATTAACAGAGAGAGAATTTCCCGCCGATGTCAGAGAACGCTTCAAAGTTTCGGAGGAAACCACCGATCCGTCGAAACCGTACGTGGTAAATTTGCCAATGACAGGTTTGGTGTACGATTATAAATACATCAAAGAGGGTAGAGGCAAATGGAGACCGTGGGTGGAAGATCTTCAAGATGTTCCGGCAATACCGAAAGACCTACCGGTTAATCAAATAATCGTCCCGACGATCGAAACTGTTCGTTACTTTCATCTGTTCAAACTGTTGATCTGTCACCACAAACCTGTGCTTCTAGTCGGTCCAACCGGCACCGGCAAGTCCGTGTACATCATGGAGTTTTTATTAAAGCGAAACGATCCAGATATCTTCAAACCGCTTTTCGTGATATTTTCCGCTCAAACTACCGCCAATCAAACCCAAGAGATCATCATGAACAAACTGGACAGGCGAAAGAAAGGGTTGTACGGCGCGCCGCCAGGGAAGCACTGGGTGATATTCGTGGACGACGTTTCTATGCCACAGAAGGAAGAGTTCGGCGCACAACCACCCATAGAGTTGCTGAGACAGTGGCTAGACCATTGGACGTGGTACGACCTGAAGGAGGTGGTACCCATACACCTGGTGGACGTTCAGTTGGTTTGTGCGATGAGCCCCCCAGCGAGCGGACTCGACGTCACGCCACGGTTCAAAAGGCACTTCTTCACGCTAGGGATCTCCGAGTTCTCCGACGACGTTCTCAACACTATTTTCACCACCATCGTGTCCTGGCACTTCAAGAACAAGGAATTCCCGGATTTCTACTTCCCCAGCGTTGATTACATCGTGAGCGGGACTCTGGACGTTTATAAAGAAACTAGGAAGTATCTTCTGCCGACACCGGCCAAATGTCACTATCTGTTCAACCTGCGCGACTTCTCCAGAGTGATCCAAGGAGTGTTGCTGTGCACGCCTGAAACTGTCGCGGAACCTGTAAGTATCCAAACGTTGCCAGGGAAATTTTATTTTACCTGTGTACCTATTACGAGATCGTAAAGAATAATTTTATGATATTTATTACGAAATATAAATCCTGTTGATTCTTCGTGCAAAAATATTTGTTAGATTATTTCTGTAGATGAAACTCTGTAGAAGAATAAAGTTCATAATTAGAAAGTAGAAATTTGAATAATAATATAAAATAATATGAAATTTGGTAAATAATATAAAAATCTAGTAAGAATCAACATCAACAATATGCGACATTCTTATGTTGAATTTACTGACAAAGTTACAGGATCCTTCCATCCTAATTTCATAAAAATTCTGTACTTTATAATAAATGAGCATCATTATGCTGCCTACATGTAATTTTAATTAAGATACTATGAGTTATCGAACAAATTCAACCTTGGATATGAAGCTAAATTTCTTTGTTTCGTATTATCAACGTGATGATGATGCTTGTTTCAAATAAATGCATTCAATTATGACGGAGATATGTACGAAAACCATAGTGGCATTACTTTTCAAGCGAAGTTTAAAGCGACTCTGGGTACACGAAGTGCTGCGCGTTTATGGTGATCGGTTGGTAGACGACAATGATACTAAATGGCTTGTCGAGCAAATACGACAAACCATGTCAGAATATATGGACGACAACTTGGATGATCTGTTTCAAGATTTACTCATCGCTCGCGCTGACACAGTACGTTCTTCTTTAACGCACGCACGTTTTGAATATTACATTTCCCCGTCTTCTTTTTTAATTGTGACGTTAGGTAACGGAAACGGAGCTTCGAAATCTGGTGTACTGCGACTTTCAAGATCCACTGGCGGATAAAAAAGAGTATATCGAGGTTGCAGATTTAGATTACCTGGCGATACTGGCTGAAGAATATCTCGCGGAATATAACACGATTTCGAGGACACCGATGAACCTCGTTCTCTTCAGGTTTGAACTTTACACGTTACTCAACGTGTAAAGTAATACTTATATATTTAGCTAGATTACAAACGTATTGTTATCTTGCTGATGAAACAGTCGATAATTATTACGAAATCTTTCTTGGAAAGAATAACAGAAACGAGGACTAAATTCGTTTAATTCAGTATTTTGTCCTCCCCAGATTCGCCGTAGAACACCTATCAAAAATCTCTCGTATAATGATGCAGCCTCGAAGTCACGCGCTGTTAATCGGCGTGGGTGGTTCAGGCCGCCAGTCATTGACAAAACTGGCGGCTCACATCGCGGATTACGAGCTGTTTCAAGTGGAGATGTCCCAGCAGTACGGTTGCTACGAATGGCACGAAGACGTGAAAGACATCTTGAGAAAGAGCGCGGCCAGCGACCTGCACACGGTTTTTCTATTTCTGGACACGCAGATTAAGGAGGAGACGTTTTTAGAAGATATCAGCAATCTGTTGAATTCCGGCGAGGTTCCGAACATATTCGCGACCGACGAGGTGTCCGACATTTGCGACAAGATGCGGGTGATCGATCGCCAAAGAGACAGATCCTTGCAAACGGACGGAAGCCCCGTGGCGTTGTTCAATTTCTTCGTGCAGACGGTTCGCGAACACTTGCACATCGTGGTGACCATGTCGCCGATCGGTGACAATTTTCGCACGAGAATTCGAAAATTCCCGGCGCTGGTGAACTGTTGCACGATAGACTGGCTGCAGCCTTGGCCGGAGGATGCGTTGCTCGCTGTGGCGACCAAGTTCCTCGACGAGATCGATCTGACGAAGATGGAACGTTCCGCCTGTATCGAGATGTGCCAGTACTTTCACACGTCCACGCAGGGATTGTCGAAGGAGTTCCTGAGGAAATTGAAGAGATACAACTACGTTACGCCCACCTCGTATCTGGAGCTCATCAGCACGTTCAAGGACCTGCTGGCGAGGAAGAGGAAGGAGGCACTCGATGGTAAGAGAAGGTACGAGGCTGGATTGGAAAGGTTGGACAGTGCTCACAGGCAAGTTGAGAAGATGCAGGAGATTTTAGTCGCGCTACAACCGAAGCTGCTTGTCGCGGCCAAGGACGTGGAGGTCATGTTTCTTGACGTTCAAAGGGAAAGCAACGAGGTGGCTGCCATGGAACGAGTCGTCAAGAGGGACGAGGAGGCTGCCATGGTAAGGTGTTGCCGGCCTAAAGATCACAGTCACTCGATTTTATTTAGGAAGCTTCAGCCTTTGCAAACGCCACTCCAACGTTTCTTCACGGTTTCTAATTACTCCTCCTGAGATTCCTTTCCTTGCGTTACCTGGATATTAATGAGATTCCGAGATATGAAAATTGCGGGGAATGAAGCAAGTGTGCGTCCTCTCTCGCGAACCGAGATACGAAAATGTCGAGATACGAAACTGTAGCTGTAGTCGGTGTCGAATACATGCACTTACATTCGAAATATGCTACAAAAATTGTGACGTTCGACTTTTGTAATTAATTAATAGCAAAGGAAGTAACAGAGTCATGAAACAATATACCAACGATTGTTTCCGTCTTTTTTCTTCGTTAATTATTCACGAAGAATAAACGGTTTTCTGTGAAAATAAATTTATATTATCTCTTCCAGTTCGGTAAAATTATTTGAATTTTTTGACGTACCAATGACTTTTTAATATTAAAACGATATTAAAAATGTTGCCTTTTTGTAAGCTTCCATTCACAAGTTTTGTACGAAATCCTTGGTCTTGCATCTTTGCATTTTGTCAAAAATTAAAATTTCAATCTGTAGATCGTCGCGAGCGAGGCGAACGCCATCCGCGCAGAATGCGACGCCGATCTGCAAGAAGTGATGCCGATATTAAACGCGGCGAACGATGCCCTGAACACTCTGACTCCTCAGGATATTCAAATCGTGCGATCCATGAAACGACCGCCAGCCGGCGTTCGGCTGGTGATGGAGGCAGTTTGCATTCTAAAGGTTTGATCTTTAACTTCAGGCATCAAACTCAGCCTTCACAAAGGCCGTAGTTACTTACGCGAGCCTCGCTTATCAAAAGAATAAAAACATGACGTACATAAATCCCATCCTATTAGGACGTGAAGCCGGAGAAGGTTAAAACTCCGGATGGAATTGTCGACGATTATTGGAAACCGTCTCTTCGCTTGTTGAGCGACATGAAGTTCCTCGAGTCTCTGTTGACGTACGACAAGGACAACATTCCAGAAAGGATCATGACGAAAATCCGCACCACCATCCTGACGAATCCGAACTTCGATCCAGAGAGGATCAAGTTCGTTTCCACCGCCTGCGAGGGCCTCTGCAGATGGGTGTTCGCTCTGTCGGAGTACGACAAGGTGGCGAAGATCGTCGCGCCGAAGAAGCAGGCCCTGGCTCTGGCAGAGGCCGACTACAAGGAGGCGATGAGGCAATTGAACTTGAAGAGAAGTCAGCTTCAAGAGGTTCGTGACAGGCTGGCGGGGCTGGAGAAGCTTTTGGCTAAACGGAGGGCCGAGTACCAGGCGATGACGGACGAGGTGCGCGAGTGTGAGACGAGATTAAGGAGGGCCAGGGAACTGATTGGCGGCTTAGGGGGAGAATACACCAGATGGTCCGATACGGCAAAGGAACTGGGCGAACGTTATTACAAACTGACAGGCGATATTCTCATCGGTTCTGGGATCGTGGCCTATTTGGGGGTGTTCACCACTCAGTACAGACAGCAACAGATCGACAAATGGGTACAGGTCTGCACTGATTTGGAAGTGGTCTGCACGAAGGACTATCAGCTGACTCAGATTCTGGGTGATCCTGTGTCGATACGCTCTTGGAACATATTCGGGCTGCCCAGTGATTTGTTCTCGATAGACAACGCGATTATCGTCACGAATTCTCGACGATGGCCGCTGATGATCGATCCTCAAGGTCAGGCAAACAAGTGGGTGAAGAACATGGAGAAGAACAATAATATTCACGTGATCAGATTGTCGCAGATCGATTATATGAGGGTCTTGGAAAATGCTATTCAATTCGGACAGCCGGTTCTGTTGGAGAATGTGGGCGAGGAGCTTGACGCTGCTCTAGAACCGCTTCTGATGAAACAAACTTTCAAATCTGGTGGCACCGAGTGTATCAAGGTTGGAGATTCCATCATCGAGTACTCTCGCAATTTTCGGTAGGTCTCGTTCCAAATGAATCCACTCGTTGTGTGAAAGTAGCTCATTCGCGATCATTTGCAGATTTTACATCACAACGAAACTGCGTAATCCTCATTATTTTCCGGAAGTGGCGGTGAAGGTAACACTGTTGAATTTCATGATCACGCCGATAGGCCTGGAGGATCAGCTGCTCGGCATCGTGGTGGCCAAAGAGAAACCAGAGTTAGAGTCTGAGAAGAACCAGCTAATTATCCAAGGAGCTGCCAACAAGAAGTAACTATCAACGTCTTACCGCATCTCTTCGACGTTCGTCGAACGATCTTGTTTCCGTAGGAAACTGAAGGAGATCGAAGACGAAATTCTGGAGGTTCTGTCGACGGTAGAGGGGAACATTCTCGAGGACGAAACAGCGATCAGCGTGCTTAGTTCGTCCAAGGCTCTCTCCGACGAAATCGTCGCGAAGCAAACAGCGGCTGAAGTCACGGAGAAGTTTATCGACGTTGCGAGATTGGAATATACGCCCATAGCTGTCTATAGCACCGTTCTTTTCTTCACGATTGGTACGCGACTAATTTTGATGTGATTTTTCACTTTCGAAAGAAGATTGGATTGATCCAACTGTTTTCCACCAGCTGTCCTGACGAACATTGACCCGATGTATCAGTACTCTTTGATCTGGTTCGTCAATCTGTTCAGCAATACGATCGAGAACACCGAACCGGTCGAAGACATTCAGCAACGATTGAAGGACCTCACGAAGCACTTCACGTACTCTCTCTACGTAAACATATGTCGGTCGTTGTTCGAGAAGGACAAACTTTTATTCTCGCTGTTAGTTTCGGTGAACCTGCTGAATAAGCAGGGACAACTCTCGATGCCTCAATGGATGTTTCTGTTGACCGGCGGCGTCGGGCTTGAGAATCCTTTCGTAAATCCCACGGAATGGCTACCTTCGAAATCCTGGGACGAGTTGTGCCGTTTGAACAATATCCCGGAGTTCGAGGTATGATGAAATGTTGTATAACAAGGTCCAATAAGGTTGTATTCGTCGATCTTAGCAGTCGCGACTGGTTCACGATTGTAAAATTTCGCAATCATCGCGTCTAATTCTATTGAATTAAGTTTCGATGCAAAATAATTGGGGATTTTCAACTTTCAACCTTCTTTTTCTTTTTTCTTTGAATAATAAGATGTCTGATATTTCAACAAAATTTACCAAAAAAAGGAAAAAAAGAATGAAACGAGTAAGTGGGGATTATAATTCCACCAATTGTTTTAATTAATATTGAAGTAGGTAGTAGCAAATAAGAGAGAAAGTGATTTTCTCTATTTATTACGAGGTTCCTTCTCTTTTTCTTTGTTTAGGGATTTAAAAATGCGTTCGAGAAAAACCTAGATGGTTGGAAGGCTGTCTTTGATCACATGGAGCCTCACACTTTAACATTCCCGGCGCCGTACGACCAGCTCACCTTATTCAAGAGAATGATCGTGCTGCGATGTATTCGTCCCGACAAAGTCATGCCAGCCGTCCAGCAATTTGTAGAAGGTGAGAAATTTTCACGTAGATACACGCACATCGTTGAACGACGTGACGATCTAACGTCGTGTCGTCGTTTGCATATTTATTGTAAAGAGTTCACGCGTATGATGTTTTTTATAATACAAAAACTGTAATTCACGATCCTCGCAAAAGTATATGAAATCTTTAATGAAACACGGTTTCAGTCACTCGAAAGAGAAGAATTAAACCGTAGAAGATTTAAACGATCGTATTACGGAAAGATTTTTGAAATTTCGCTGGTGAAATGAGATATGACTATCGTGATTATAATATAAAATAATACAAATACCTCAATAAAGTTAAGGGCTGTTCTATGAAACGATCAGATTATCAGATAATAAATTTTATCTTGCATTCGAATTAGCTTCAAAGTTTGCCAATTTTGTTTTTTTATTACACTGTTTTTCATTTATTTCCACCGTAAGAGCGCAAATAGGCACTTTCGCAACTACATGCATCTATATAGAGAGAAAAGCCGTAGGTATTAAAATGAAAACGAATCCAGAAATAGAGAAATGATTTGGGTTTCGAAGTTTCATTCGACGTCGTACGATTTTCGATTAATTTCCGACAGAACAACTGGGACATCAGTATATTGAGGCGCCGCCCTTCGATCTGGTATCGTCGTTCACTGATTCGAACTCCTGCAGTCCCCTGATATTCGTGCTGACGCCCGGCGCCGATCCTATGGCGATTCTACTGAAATTCGCCGATGACCAGGGCTTCGGCACGAATCGACTGTTCTCTCTGTCTTTGGGTCAAGGACAAGGAGTTATCGCCGCCCAACTTATCGACGAAGGAGTGAAAAATGGCACCTGGGTGGTTTTGCAGAATTGTCACGTTGCCAAGAGCTTTATGCCGGACTTGGAAAGGGTATAGCCGAATTCTTCGATTGACCATTAAATGACGCGATAGTTTAAGAAGTATGAAAAAAAAAGAAAAAAAAGAAAAACGAGAAACCTTCTTCTAGATTTGCGAAGGATTCACTCCTGGAACCGTGCACCCAGATTTTCGTTTATGGCTGACGAGCTATCCTGTGGACCATTTTCCAGTCAGCGTTCTTCAGAATGGCGTGAAGATGACCAACGAGCCGCCGAAAGGACTGAGGGCAAATATAGTCAGATCTTTCTTACGGGTAACTACTTTAAAGTGAAAGTTTTTGAAATATGACTGTTTGGAATTTTATATAAAATCCTCGCAAATGCGCGCCATTTTTCACTTTCAAGGCTGATTCGAGATTTCTCTTTTAATAATAGAGAATTTGAAAGAAATATACCAATATTCGATACTTTTTTTCATTCGTAAGGATCCGATATGTGACGAGGACTTTTTCGAAACGTGCAAGCAAAAGGAGATTTTTAAGAAGCTACTGTTTTCACTGTGCTTTTTCCACGCGATTGTTCAAGAACGCAGAAAATTTGGGCCGATCGGTTGGAATAATCAATACGAGTTCAACGAGACTGATCTGCGGATCAGTGCGTTGCAATTGAAGATTCTCTTGGATCAGTACGATGACGTTCAATTTACCGCCTTGAAATACTTAACAGGTAAATCTGAGAAGAAGCCTTAGAGTTCTAATATATTTTTTAATTAAATCATATCGTTATTTTGTGATCGTAGAAAAAGTCTTTTCCAAGAGTCTTTATAATTATCAAACTAAACGTGGCTAATATTTAGAAACTCAAGTCCCTTTTTTAGAAATTCTTCAATTCATTAAAACTTTTCGATTTCACTTGCTTACAAAATTAGATCCGTAATTAATTCGTTCTACAGGCGAGTGCAATTATGGCGGTCGCGTGACGGACGAATGGGATAGAAGAACTTTGAACACGATCCTCGTGAGATTCTATTGTATGGAAGTTATCGCTCAAGAGAAATATCTGTTCGATCCTAGTGGCATATACTATGTACCTCAAGTCAGTAGTCACGAAGAATTTCTTGATTATATTAGATCTTTCCCGATGACCACTGCGCCTAGTGTCTTCGGAATGAACGAGAATGCAGATATTATCAAGGATCAGCAAGAAACTACGTTGATGCTGTCTTCTCTGCTGGCAACACAGGTGAGGATAAAATTGAGAAACTCAATTTTCATGTGGAATTTCGATATTATTATATTGTATTTCCTCTCGTTCAGCCTATTCAGGATATCAAGGTAAGTGATATTGAAATCCGATCATTAATTCTGCTGTTGCCTCTACATTTTTTACGTTCCAATCAATTGTTTCAAGCAAAGGAAAGACTTTTTACGTACGAACAAAAGTTTAGTATAAAATTGTTCTTTATTTAAAGTTCAAATCGATGCAGAGAATGTTTTAACAATAGAAAAATATAATTGAACGTGAACAAAGGGACGTAAATAATAATCAGGATTAAATAATACATGTATATTGTTAGTTTATTATTCACGTATTTGCCTGCTAGCTAAAAAATCTAGTAGGAAAAGCATCTTCAAAATATCCTTGTCAAGTTTTTTAATCTTTTAATCGCCAGAGGCAAGACCATTTTACTATGATGTATGAAAATCGATATTAGAAAAAATGGCATGTATCAAGACATATCCGAAATATCGAATAAAAATTTATTCTCCTATAGAAACAATTGTTATCACAACATCCACAACTGTGATAAAAAATTGAAACACGTTGAGCAAATATTAATGATGCCTCTTGAACTAAAACGGGGAAACAAGTTTTGTCATTAACTCTGGATATTTAGTAATTCCCGAAGCAAAGATTAAAATCAATTGTTCAATTGTTCAAACATTCTTTCGTAACGCACGACGGGAATTAACGGAAGAGCCGTAGCTTGGTACTGTGAGCACGACGCGTATCAAAAATACCCGTCGCTTTAGTTGCGGAAAATTTCGGGCTGTTGGTATCACGGTTGTGGTCGTTATCATTATCTTCGTTCATTAATTTCGAGACAATTAAGAGCGTGTACGCGGTCGCCTCGGCTCGCCTCGTGTTTCACAAAATATAATAGGACTCCTTAAATGTATTCTGCGTGACGAATCGCGCGGACGACTAACGAGGCTCCTGTGTTGCTTTCCCCCGTCCTCCAATTAGGACACCGGAGAAACGGAAATAGACGTAGGAAAATCACCCGACGAGATCGTCTACGGCGTAGCGTCTGATATTCTGTCAAAGTTGCCCGACGACTTCGATCTGGCGGATGCACTCGAGAAATACCCGACGTTATATAATCAAAGCATGAACACGGTGCTGGTGCAGGAAATGGGAAGATTCAACAAGCTTCTGCAAACGATCAGGAATAGCCTCATAAATGTTCAGAAGGCGATCAAAGGTAAACGGCTAAAGCTTCTGGCGGCCGGCCGGTGTGTCTATCGATTTTTCACGGCTTCGTGAACTTAATCTAAGGTCTGGTGATCATGAACCCGGACCTCGAGGAGGTCTACGTGTCGATAATTGTTGGAAAGATACCGAAGATGTGGATGGCGAACTCTTATCCGTCGTTGAAGCCGCTAGGCAGTTACGTACTGGACTTTTTGAAGAGGCTCGCCTTCCTTCAGGTAGGCGTAGAAAGATCTTATAGGCGAGCTGTGATGGGCAGAATATTTTCACAGATATATTTACTTTCATATTCTTTGGATCATATTTTGTATCTTCTGTATCATATCGTTTGTATCGTTTAAAAAAAAGTTGATTAAATACATAGATACACGTACAGTGATGAGTACGTAAATGAGGAAAGTTCTCCTATATTCATTCGTAAAGAACTATTTTCTTTCGGTGAGTGGTCTGATATTTTATCGCTATGCACACAGGCTTTGTCACGTATTTGAATATTTGTCACGATAAACTTTCGTGGATATATTACACGTGTCACATAGAACTTTTTGAAACTTCATTAACGCCGTAACGAAACACGACCGTCATCGTCATGTCGCTAAAGTTTCAAATAAGTATTCAAGTATTCAAATAGTTGCTTGTGAAATTTTTCATTGGAAGTATTCTTAGCAAGAAGGAAATATTTTGTTTTAGAATAGCGATAATAACTCGTTATCTCTCCGAGAGACATACTACAAAATATTTGAACCCATGAGAAAGTTACATTGCTTGATCTTTCCGTTGCAGCTGTGGTACGACGAAGGACCACCGACAACCTTCTGGATCTCTGGTTTCTATTTTACGCAGGCGTTCCTCACCGGTGCACGTCAGAATTACGCGAGGAAGTACTCGATACCGATAGATCTGCTCGTCTACGATTTTGCCCCTTTGAGGGAGACTGTTTTCCACGAACCGCCAGCCGATGGTGTTTACATTTACGGCCTGTTCCTCGACGGGGCTCGTTTCAACAGAACAACCATGAAACTTGACGAATCGTTGCCGAAAATCTTGCACGACGTCGTACCTTATGTAAGTGTTCTTTCTTACTTTCGATTCGTTGGAAAACAGGAAAGTGAATCGCACTGACATTTATTGGCAATTGAATCAAACTCAGGTTTTTCTATTTCAAGGAAGAAAAGAAAGAAAAGGAAGATCTTTGATGAAATCTTGTCGTTTAAAATGATATGTATTTCCCAATTTTCCGAGAGCTGTTCTTCGAGATCTTACTTACGTTGTAATTATTTTAAAAAATTTAATTTTCCAATTTTCAGAGATCTGTTCTTCGAGATCTTACTTACGTTGTAATTATTTTAAAAAATTTTTGAAAAATAATCTTTCTTTCTCTTTTCCCTTGAAATCACATAGATCATCTTTTATACTAGGACATTTTCCAAAATCAGATCCAGTGTCCTTTTACATATTTCTCCGTCTATTCGTCCCTCTTCAAACTCTCGTGTTTCCCTCGCGCCAAGTGAAACCGTACAATCGAATTTCTCCTACAACCTGTCGTGTTCGTTCCGGCAGATTTGGCTGATACCGATGAAAAAGGACGATCTGCCGGAAAGGTACACGTACACCTGCCCGGTGTACAAAACTACGGAGAGGAAAGGTGTCCTGTCGACGACCGGCCACTCGACGAACTTCGTAATCGCCATATGGCTCCCGACGGACCATCCGCCGGAGCATTGGATTCTGCGTGGCGTAGCAATGATCTGCCAATTGTCCGATTAAACCGATCCTCCCGTTGGAATAATGTTTGTCTTGCCTTTCGCCGGGGTGCGAAATCACGCGAACGTGCGCCCCTTTGTCCAGCAATGTCGGTATACTTATCTTTACCTGATGAAGCAAATAATTGAATTCCGGCGAAGCGACACGAAAGCGTCGTACGTTAATTCGAATCACGACGAGGTCCCCGATCTCTCGTTTATCCGTCCTCTTTATCGCGATAAAAATAATCGGATCGAAGAACGGAGACTTTTACTCGACGCTGGTCGTTTCATCGCTTTGTCGATCACCGTCGGGAACGATCCGCGTCCGTCTTTCCCCCGCGTTCGACGCGTTGTTCGCGCGGCACTCTTCAAATTTAGCTCCGATCAAAGTCCGAGCTGGTTTATCCAGCAGGGCGTCGTTTTTCGGAACATTGTTTCGCACGTAGGCGAGCCACTACAACAGGTGGCGATACATCCGGGTCGCACAGGCTGTGTCTCCTCTCTGCCTCTTGCCTGCCGATCAATCGACCGTCCAACGTCTTTGTGCAAAATCTTCAAACGAGTCTAAAAAAGTCAGTCCGCTTGACCCGGACCCGAAGAGAGAGAGAGAGAGAGAGAGAGAGAGAGCGTGTCGGCGTAACGTAAAAAAAGAAAAAGAAGAAGGGAAAAGAAGGAAGAAAAAAAGTAGACGACAGAAACTGACGTGGATGAGACGCAGATAGAGGTGTATCAAGGCCGATTTCCGATACACCACGGTGTCCGTTCCGACAAACCGGCGAGAGCGTATCCGCCGCAAAATCGAGATTCCTATGCAAACGGTTATCGTAAATATTGCAAGCGGTATCGGGGGGAGGCCAGGCTGGTGGAACCAGGTGCAGGAGAGATTTCGAAGGCAGCGTACGTCCGCAGGAGATAGCGGGCCTGGTGACGACGAGGTGGAGCAGTGGAGCTAGCTACGCGGTGGAGAGAGACACGTCGAGAGAAGCATAAAGAGACAGATAGAAAGAAAGAGAAAGAGAGAAAGAGAGAGAGAGAGAGAGAGAGAGCACGCGAGACAGAAACAGAGATAGAGATAGAGAGAAAGAGCGAACAGGATAAAAAACAGTAGGATGGGGAGTAACTAGAAGGGTGGGAAACGCACGGGGTATATTCAGAGAGCAACGGGAGGCAGGTCGGTTCGGGGGGTGGCTGGTGGGTGGCTTCAGGGGTTGGTGGCGGCACCCTGTCTACCCGGACTGAGATCGCCGGAGGCTCGTTGCCTAGCGACCTCGTATTGATCTCTCCCCGTATCTCGGCTTTTCCCCTTTCCCACGTGATTCTCTCCTCCCCGTTTCGCTTCTCTCTCTCTCTCTGCTGCACACCCCCTCGCCAGGTTTGCCTAACCCTCTCCTCGCGCGGTCCCCTTCATCGCGTTCCTGTCGTTTCTTTTCCTCTCTTCTTCCCGCGGCCCCTTTCTTGTCCTTTCTCTTGTATCCCTCCAGTCTCCTTCTTCTTTCTGCTTCGGTTCAACCTTTTTCTTGCTTTTCTTTCTTTCTTTCTTTCTATTTTCCTTTTTTTCTTTTCCCACCGCGTTCCTCCTTCGTTTCGCCTCTCCGTTTTATATATATATGTATATATATACCGGTTTCTTCTGTTTGCGCGTTTCGAGAGTGCTTTCAGCTTCTTCCCTGGACCACGGAGGCAAAGAGAGAGAGAGAGAAAGGGTGAGGAACGATGTCAGTGCCGTTGGTCGACGGTCGAGGTGACGGCATTAGGATCGAATGATTATTTGATGAAAACCCGTGGAGTAGACGGTGTTACACTCGGTGAACCGCGGAACTGTAGCCGAGTATCTCGAAACTTTTTCCCAAGGCCTGGTTTATATCTCTGTTAAATAATTCCGACCAGCCATCCTCCCTCCACGGGAGCTTTCCGACTGAACGAAACACTCGTACCATTTATTTATTCTTCTCCTCTCTCTCTCTTCCCTTTTTCTCTTCGCGATAAAACGCTGACTGGTAAAATCAGCTTCACGCTGGAGTAATCCGGTGAATTATAGACGAGCATTTGGGCTTATGATTTCGCGTGCTGATTCCACGGTGTGCGCGTAGCTCGCGCGTCGGCCGGAAACGAACGTCGAAACAGTCGGCCACGGAGGCGGAACGAGGCACCGCTATGAACACGGACGCCGTTGATAATTTGCGTAATTCGCGGCAAAATGCGAAGGCGACTCGAAGAAAGTTGAAGGACCCGCGCGAGTAGTTGGTAAACACTCCTGCAGAGTCGCGCGAACCCATCCTCCATCCACTCTCCTAGGACGAGGAACTAGGTTTCGAATGTGCCGAACGAAGTTGCCGCGGAGAAGTGGTTGATAAATATTCGTTTATGTCAATGTAACGAGGGCTTCGAAAGGATGCAATTAAAACCCGTACGTACAGCTATCGCGACGCATCGGCGCACCGTCTCGCGATATCGACGTCTTCCTCCGCCGATCGCGATGAACCTACTTCGAAATGCCTCCTTTCGCGAAAGAATCGACAACCTGAACTTGGAAACGCGGTGCATATTTCTTTCGTTTTCGCGAAATTGTTCGCACAAGGTTACTTTTGAAGCCTGTTTAAGAGAATCGACACGTGAATTCGGAGTATCGAAACGTGGTGTGTCTTCTAAATTGTGCAGGCTTACTTAGGAAAAAAGCATCCGCTGTGGATGTTGCCTCGATGGAACATTTTTTTACACCCGGTATAACTTTTCCCGATCCAACTATCATTCGTGGGGGAGTTACTCTCTCCCATCGACGTCACGATTCGTCTCCTCTTCGCGGAATAATCAACTCTTCTCTCTCTTTCTCTCTCCGCCGATCTAATCTCCAATTTTTCTACTTCAAAGTGCTCGAAAAAAAAGTAACATCGCGTGTTAATCGATTCAGCGAGCGAGTCCACTCGAAAGGGACGGGCGCGTTAATCGCGCTCCACGGTCGCATAAAATCAACTAATTTGCAATCAACGCGTATCAGAGCGTGGCCTTCTCTCATCGAGAGAGAACATGTCACCTGAATGAAATTTATTCGCCGATCGAGCCACCGGAGGGTGGAGAGCCACCCCCTGCTGCTCGTCCCTCTTCGTTTCGAGCCTCTTTCCATTGGTAAAGTGACCTTCATCTGAATTTCTTTGTCGCGCCTACGCGCCACGCCGCAGAGGAGACGAAGCGAGAGAATTTCGAGTGCTGGTCAGGGGTGGCGTCACGAAAATGGCATACCTTTTACTTTTATCTTTCACCGACCTTCGCCACAGCGATGAAAACCCCGGCTACTCGTCGCTTCGCTGCTGCTCGCCACCGCGGAGATAACGACCTGCTGCCTTTACTTTGAGGAAAGGTTTTGATTGATGAAGGACGCTGATGGAACTCGCCGAGGATTCTCCGATAGGAATTCTCTTCCCCGTGTTTATCGTCTCTCGCGAATTACGCCGCGACGTTTTACGAGTCTTCGCGCACCTCGCGAGATACGAATGATCGATCGAATTTTACGACCGCCGATTTTTATCCGATTCGACGTATCAAACCGATCTGTGTTCTCACGACACGGCCAAGTTTCTCAGTCTCTCCCTGACACGAGAGCGGGAGAGGGGACTAAAATGGGGGAGCTAACGAGCGTTCGTTCGGATTACTCTTTATTGCGTGATCGATTCAGCCGATCGGTTTTCTGCTCAACGAGGACAGGACCACGGAAGCGAGCCGGTGAAAGTTACGTCGACGATTTTTTTTAGATAGTCAGAAGCGACAGGTTGGACAACTAGGTAATCAAGGAGCTCGGAGGGGCTTTTCATTTTCGATGCATTCGTTTCGGTGCATTACTGGAAAAAAAAGGTAACGGCGTTGCGTTGGTTACGTATGCTTGTTTATTCGAACGACGTTACATCATGCAATTGAACATGTCTGGTTATATAGGTGTTATTAATAAATCGGTCATACACCTTGCTTTCACGAACCCGTTGCACGTTGTTGCCATTCTCTAGATTTAATTGCCACAGCTATCAATCGATAGGACGTTCGCTCCAACAGGACGCGAGGACGTAGTAACAGTTCAGTCGTTCTAATGTCTACGTAATCTACGTGAATCTACGATCTAAGGTGCTATCGGTTCTTGCCGAGGAGCCTCGCGTCTCGGTGAGCAGCAAAGATAGATTTGTCGATATCGGATAGAGGTTACTCTTGAATATCACGCGGTATTTATAAAATTATATTCTTGAAAAGGAAATCGCGAGGTACCTAAATCTGTGGCGAACGGATTTTGCACGACAGTCGAAATCGACGATTTTTGAAAGTTTGACTACGGCTATCTACGTTACGAACAAAAAATTTGCCGTAACGATCTGCCAAAGTTATTAAATTATATTTTCTCCAATTTTTCTCTCTTGCATTTTCGATGTTTAACAATTAAATAATCTACGTTTCTCAAACTCAAAGCTCAATTACGTTACATTTGTTATGTTCAATTTCCACGTTTTCTAAGCTCGAACTTTAATTACTCTTTTACGTTATTACACCACATTTCCTAAAGAATCAAATGTAAGAAGAAAATCCAAGATTCGAGTGGTCTACTGCGAATTCAAAGCTCGATATAGCCCTACTTCGTTACTATATTCGTCACATTTCTCGAAGGAAAGAAAATTTTCTTCAACACTCTCGAATAACCTTCATTTATCATGACTTAAAGTCTCAATTATCGCTCTTCTCGTTTACGAAAAAGGAAAATCCTCTCCAACGCCGATTCGAGTAATCGAGCTGCAGTCATTGTCTCGCAAGTTCACGAAAAGAAATCAAATTCCCCGACCAGTTTCAAATTCCAATTACAGCCACGCGTGCTTCCTGTGTCTTCCTCGCGACTAAATCGCTTCTCCGATAACGATTTCGCGATCGTCGCTTCTAATTCGCGTGCACGGACGTCCATTATCCGGAGGAGATTCCCCGCGAAACCCCCGTGGATTGCTGGAAAGAAAGAAAGAAAGAAAGAGACAGAGAGAGAGAGAGAGAGAGAGAGAGAGAGAGGATGCCAGACGAGCAGGTGGAGGGATGAAACCGACGAAAAGGGACAGTGGTTGAGCATCGGGTCTGAATAATGGAGGAAGCTGCGTGGAGTGTTGGACGGGTAGATAGAGAGAGAAAGAGAGAGTGTGTGTACGTCTATGTGTATGTGTGCGCGAGAGAGAGAAAGATGGACAGAGAAGAGAGAGAGAGAGAGAGAGGAGAGAACACGTTTCCTCTAACGCGCGGGGTGTATAAACGGGGATAGAGGAAAATCGAGACTCGGTAGCCGCGTTGGTGGAAGCATAGAGAGCATCGGTGGTTGGTATTGGTAACGTGGCATCGCCGCTGGAGCTGTGGCGGTCCAGGGGGGATGCTGGCGAGAAGGGATGGGTTGCCAGGCAACGTACGTCCACCCTTAAACCTCCGTTCACCCCTTGCCGCCCTCCCCCCGTACCCCTCTCTCGTCAGCCACCACCCCCTCTTGCCAGCCGGTAGCTCGTATTTGCCGGTTCCGCGGATGAGGACTCGGTCGATACAAGCAGCCGTTTTCGTCGTACGTTCGGGAATTCCCCAATTTCCATTACGGGGGTGCTGACTTTAAGCTCCCCCCCCCCTCTATCCCCTCGCGCCCCTCTGCGCCGCGTGCCACACGCTGGGACACTCGAAACGATTTGCTAACCCTGCTCTCGATCCGCTGTTCGTTGACGCAACGTTCTACGATCGTCGTTCTCGGTTCGATCGCAGGAGTCTGTACTTTTCAGCGAACCGAGCGAAGCAAGGACGAGTTTTCCCCGTCCGAGGAATTGAAAGCCTCTCGAGGTTTGAAAATGTGCGAAATACGGAGCACGGTGTTTCAAGTTAAAATTAGGAACGAATCGAATACACGGAGGCGTATGTAGAAGTCAAGGAGAGGTTCCACGCGAGGTTCGTCGCAAGGTGAAATTAACGAGAGAGACAGAGATAGTTCGAGGTTCCTTACCTGAATGTGGCTAGACACAGTTCGATGAGAATGAGAGAGAGAAAGAGAGGGAAACAAAGAGAATCGTGATGGAGAGAATGATTGAGAGACGCAGGTACAACAGACTTAGGGTGTATACGATGTGATTGTCTTTTTTATTGTTAAAAAGAATGCATATGTACACAGTCGAAGAGGAGTTGTTACTGTACACGGTTTTACTTTACAACAGACTTGGAACAAACAGTCTTACTCTGTTAACAAACTAGAGATCTACATAAGGCAGATTGACGAAGTGCAGGAAGAATAAAAAAATACAGAAAAAAGAAAAATAAACTCTCTTGAACTACTGAAATCTCTCGTCTACTTGAAATCATTCAGAACTATTTGCTACGGTCCAATTTTACGGTCTACTTTTATTATAGTGTGAAACCAAAAAAAAAAAAAAAAAAAAAAAAAAAAAAGAAAAAAAAGAGAAAAGAAAAAATTGGAGAACCAAAAGAAAAAAAAAAGAGTAATTAATTTATCACCGAGTTCGATGAAAGCGAAAACTCGCAGACATGAAAATTTCAACTCGTTACTGACCTGTCTCGCAGCGAATGTAATCGAACATGGTAAAATTCGTCGAGATCCGTGAACCTCCCAACGACGCTCGATGGGATGTCACGGCAGAGAACGTTGAATTTGGTCCGCTCTTGGCATTCACCGCGTGCCTTATGAATTTTGAAAAGTTGGCACATGGAAGCCCGCAGTGAACGCAAGGAGCACAGACTCACGCATCTTCGTACATTTTTTTGTGTGTTTCTTTTCACCATCTCATCATTTCTTCTTCCCGTCTTCGTCCGCGTATAAAAACCAACAACCGTCTGAAATATTCACTAGCATCTTCTTCCTCTTCTATTATACGTCCTTACTCCTTCAACTATACTCGTCATCAACGAGACCAAGTTACTGTCACAATAGATTCAACATCCCAATAGGAAAAAAAAAGAAAAAAGAAAAAAAAAAATGAAACTAAATCAAAAATACCGAAAGATAAAATTGAAAAAAAAAAGGAAAAAGTAAAAAGGTTGAAAGGTTGAAAAAGAAAGAACGACGTAATTGTTCAACGTTGCAACACTGATTGACGGTCGATTAACAAATTCTCAAATCACCGTTGCGTCTCGACGAAAACGAAACAACTCCCGGCCTCGAACAATGTTCGAACGTGTCACGTTCGTCGGCTGCGTTACGCGTTCGATGCACGTACGTAAGCTCGTTTTCAACGTTCGATAATATCGAGAGCACGCGCGCGCGGGCGGGCAGGCGGGCGGGGGTGGAGGTGGAGGCTGGACGAAAAAAAAAAGCGTAGGCGAGCACACGGCGCGATGCACGTCGCAATGCGAACTGAGCTTGATGAGCGTCGAAACTATACTATGGAACGATACCACTCGTCCTATGGACCCACGATCAGGGGTGGTTAGGGGGTGTAGGTACGCGGAGTAGGGGGGTTCGTCAGTCCCACCATAACTTATTGCTTATTTCG
The DNA here is from genome assembly GCA_001276565.1 of Melipona quadrifasciata. Lineage (NCBI taxonomy): Eukaryota > Metazoa > Arthropoda > Insecta > Hymenoptera > Apidae > Melipona > Melipona quadrifasciata. The sequence goes on from KQ435748.1 coordinate 245,167, forward strand.
CGGAGGGTGTACGACCCCGTGATATCCAGGGCTGGGAAGCAGCTGACGGGGTTCCATTGTCTGTAGATATTCGCATAATCAAGAAAGCCACCCCATTCCATACTTTTTTCTCGCGTGGAAACGGACATATGGGACGTTCTGACTAATATCGACGCGGATCTTGATGGATGTTTCGTCACGGAGCAGCCGGAGGAGGCAACGAGAACGTGGCCGTGTCTTACGTTACGGTTTCTGCCAATTCTCCGTGGAAAACCACCGATTTCACGGTCTACGGATCGATCTTCGTTGCGTGTGTCAGATGTCAGATCTTTGCGCGAAGAAGGGAACGAGAGCTCTGTCGTTGCGTTATTTAATTTTAACGCGAAGAACTCGCGCTTTCGTGCATTTTTTAAGAGATATTGGATTTCATTGATGAAAATGTTCCATTGAGAAACTGGCACAACTTTTGCGAACAACAACAGCCTCGAAACAAGAGAACGTACAAACTTTTACACCCTTTACCGAAACTCTTTTCAATGAAAAAAAAAAAAAAGTCCATCCTCTGACAAAGTATCCTCTAACGAAGCTACAAAACAACGAGACACAACGAGCTACGTGCTGGCTGGTACGATCGCATCGAGCGTAACGAGAAGGAATCCCCTTTGAGACACAATAGCGGGACATACTGTTCGAACCCGGAAACCCATAATTTTCGTTGGTGGAAGAGGTGACTGGCCGAGCGTATCTCTTTGGCCGAGTGTCCCAGAAAAGGGCGATGGGGTCCGTAGACCGAAACTCGTCCAAAAACCTTGGCGAGAGGGGTGTTGCTCGTTTTAAAGGGCGCGTGTCTCGGGACGAGGGGCCAAAACAGCCTGTGTATATGTACGTGCGTGCGCGCGCGTGTGTATATGTGCGTGTGTTCATGCGTATGAGCGCGCGACGGGGTCCAGCGCGTGCTCGAAAGCTACAATCGCCCTAAAGGCCAATTCACATCCGCCGAGCGAGGAAGAAACGGGGGTTTCCGTGGCACAATGGGGCATTCCCTCGAAGGGCTGGGACCTCGTCTGTCAGAACTGTGGGTCAGGGTTACTAGGAGGGGGATTTCATCCATCGATTTAAACCCTCCTCGTGCTATACCCACCCCTCTCGTCTAACATCCGCGCCCCCCTGCGCCCTTCTTCAGCCCGTTGACCCTCGCAGGAGACACCTTCGTTGAAATCGGAGGAATTTAATACGAAGTTATCTAAACACTGGTCGACGTTGACATCTGCAACGGGGACAGTGTCGAACGTGTCGTTCGTTTCGCGCGAAGAAAAATTGTCCGATGAACAGCCGGCTGAGAGAGAGCAGACTAAACGAGTTTCGGGATCAGATCTTCACAGTGTCCACGATCTGACGAGACTAAAATGCAGAGAGGAAACGATCGTTTACCTGGTTTTCGCGATTGTATCGCGGGAGATGGCTAGGAGCGCTGTTTTCGAGAGTGCAGAACGCAGGAGGGTGGGTAATCGGGCGTGGCGGAACGAGACTAATTACACGACCGATAAAATCCCAAGGACGCGAGTCCGGTTCGTGGGGACTTTGACGCTCGTCAATTTCGAGAAATTTGGAAGTCGAGAGTTTCGGTTTGCTGAGTTTACTTGCGTTTTTCTGGATGTTGCGAATGTTACGAGTTGCAAGGTTCGCCCAGAAAAGGAAATGATTCAATCGATAACCGCGGGAAATTTGAACTGTTGCGTTCTATGAAGATTGAAAGAAAAGTATACATACAAGAGAGAAACTAAAGTAAAAAAATTTCCAAGAAAATACGTGACCAAGTTATTAAAAAAAAAAAAAAAGGTCGATAAAAAGGTTTGACTGTTAAGAATAAAAAAAAAAGAAAAAGACGCAAATTTTTCTGGGGTGAAAGAGAGCGAAAGTGACTCTTACCCGCGATGCTGTTTTAATTTACAGTTACGGCGGGTGACGGAAGTAGAAACGTCCTAGAAACGTGGAACGAGCGGCTAGATAGGATCACTGAATGGCTTTACTCTTGCTCCAGTCCCGGCTATCTATCCTTGTGACGTAATCGAGCACGTGCACTCCGTTTGCGGCCTTCTCAGGTGGGGTTGAAAACGTCACGGATACCAATCCTCCCCTGGAAGGCACGCCCTCTTCATCGATCCTGGCGAACCCTCCTCCATTCATGAGAACCCTGGTACCGGGCCGACGAACCGCATGGTTCTACCTGGTATCTGGAACAAATGAACAGTTCTCATGAGCGAAACAGAGAGGCAGCGGTGGTGGGAGGGTCGGAAGATGAGGCAGCGTTTGCGATAAGGGAGCGAAGAGACATTGCGAGGCAGCTGGGGTGGTCGTAGGTCAGCAACAGCTTTTCATCGTGCCTTCTGGACTCTTTCTCTACGATACTATTGGAGCTAAGCGACTGACCGAGTTTCATTGAGTTCTCTATGAAAGGGAACCAAGTGTCAAAATTAGCATTGGTATTAGTATCAAGTTAGTATCAGTTAAATCGGTATTACCAGTGTTGTTGGTATATTTTCGGTATTAGGAGAGTCAAGTATCAAAATTATCCAGTATAGATTATCTTCCAAGCAAGAGAATTTTGTCGTCTACGTAGAAAATTTACGTGAGAAGAGTCGTACGACGGATAATGGTTTTAAGGGATGATCAGAATCCGGAAGAGTGACCTCGCGCGATCGAGTGGGAAGATGATTATTGGATGTTTAAACACCCTGAGGCGTTGGTAATCGAATTTTTCTAACGTAACCGAGGCGTCGAACGTCGAACAACCTATCGGTTGGTTATAAATAGGAGTCCGTTCTGAAACCCTCGGTCGAGTTCGTCAGCTGATCACATATTGACAGTTCGATGAGTTGTCTGGTCATTCCTCGGGACTGTTTTTCGCGGAGTCGGATCGATCGTTCCAAGATACCATTTCAACCAAGTCTCTCTAATAACGTTAATTAACGACTTTACCGAAGGAAGAATTGCATAATTCTTACCCGAAATTTTAATTGTTCAATATCGAAAACAACAAATAATAAATTCTTCAATAAATTAAAGTAAACGATGTGCGTCTCGTTCTGACTCTAGTTTGTTTGGTACTCAGACAGATTCTAAATAATTAAACAGATGATAAACTTTGGATAAACGCGGAATAGAGAAGCCGTTGGGTATCGGAACGATCGATAGATCCCTCGGAAGATTGTCGAATCGCGGAAGCAGCCGGAATCAGGCTGGGGTCGATAGGAGGCGAGGCGAGAGATTTTTCTCGTAGCAGTGTTTCGGTGGCTACCGGGCCGATCGTCGGCCGACTTCAAGGACGGCGACTGAAAGTCAGTTTCGTGACAGAAAATTACGAAAATGGTAATTAGGCAGCCAGCGGCGACGTGCCGGCAACGGCTTATTCATACTTCGTAGCCATGGCGATCCTGCACTACTGATAAAACAACAGTACACACCATAATGTACTTACGCGGAATAGGGGAACACCTCGTCTACCGGGTGTCGAAGAAATCGGTGTATATTTCGTGTCGTTACGACACGCGAAAAACTATCGCGAGAGTGAAAAAGGAACGTCTCGTCGATTGTCAGCTGCGTTTTTTGCGCGATTTTGCTGGAAGAATTGCGATAACATCGACGATAGTGATCGAGTAAGATGGCTGTACAGTTTGAGGTAGTGTCATTCAGCGGTAATGTCATTGAGAGTGTATTGTAGAGCTGTAGCGAAACTATCGTACTGTACACGACAAGTGATATATCGTCATTCGAGAAGCTGATCTTCGAGGGATGCTTTTTTTCGAAGCGACGTGTATCGAGTGTTAGGGACATTGTACTACGACATATGGCGATTCTGTGTAACGCGGATGTTTTTCCCCATCGACATTCATAGCTGACCATATGACGTTAGATCGACCGTGTCGAATGATGCAACTTGACGTAACCAAAGGTCATCGCGGGTTATCATTTTTCAAATCTGTAAATTCTGTAACATAGTGTTTTATTCGATAAATGAATGATTCGAAAATTCTACATCCTATAGGGATAAATTAAAAAATGGACACATCGAGGCTTATTAAATAATTACGCGTTCGTTAATTGCAACAATTCCATGGAAAGCAAGTCGTTAAATTTCGAGAAAGTACGAAACCGTGTCGTCGATGACCCTGAAGCTTCGTGGGCGTCACTGATCTGTACGTAACCTTGAACTATCTGAACCACGGGCGTAAAAAAAAAGAAAGAATAGGAGATTACGTATCGATAAAGATCGTTACGGATCATCGCGATTCTCCGCGAGGAAGCCGTCGAAAGAAGGTCAAAGATTCTACGATCACCGCAACCGCGAAGACACGATCAAAGAGCCAAAGATTGACCTTGAGATTGCCACGGGAGAAATCCTCGTATACTTTACCTGCTAATGAACTGCGACTTCCGCGGATCCGAACGGTAGACGATCGAACATCCCCCGGTCCATCTCCTCCATCCACGGTCATCGTAACGGAGTGGATCATACTCGGTCCACAGAGACGAATCTCTCTCTCGCTGTTGGAAATCTCCGTGGAATCCATCCGTGATGGATCGTGTTCGACGCGTTGCGTGGACGAAAGGCGGCAAGAAAGTCAGGACGATGCGTGGGAGGCCGACTCCGGAGGACGCCGCGGTGGCCGACTACGATGGGAGAGGACGTGTCGACGAAGAAGAAGAAGCAGAAGCGGCAGAAGCGGCAGAAGAAGAAGAAGGGGGCGCAGCAGGATGCGCCGTTTTGTGTCGGGACGGTGTTGTTGGTTTGATGGTCGCGGGACCACTGCGCCCTCTCCGTCTTCGCCCACCTAGCCCTGCCCCTCGATATCAACCCCCAATCCCCCTGGTAGTACCCCAGGGATCGACTGTTCTCCCTCCCACCAAGCCGCCTCTCATTTTAGCCCTCTCTGAATCCCCCACCAACCCTCGTTGTCGGTGGCAGTGGTTTCCACCCTAGAACCGAGGATGCCGACTCTGGAGCCTCCCCCCCTTTCGAGTCAGCCCCCTCCAGGAGCATTCTGGGGCTCGTCACGAGCCTCCGCCGCCGCTGCCGCCGCCGCTGCCGCCGCCGCCGCTGCTGCTGCTGCTGCTGCTGCTGCTGCTGCTGCTGCTGCTGGTTGCTGGCTGCTGTGTCGTCTCTTGCCGAAAACCGGCAGGCAACCAGCCAGGCACTATACGTACTGTAGCGTACGTGTTCACGTCGGCCCTTTTCCACCCCTGCCGCGCATTTTCCGCGACCAAACCAGGCTTCGCGATGCTCGTGATCGCACTGATCGTCGGTGCCGCTTCTCTGCCGGGTGCTCGCGTTTACCCGTCTGCCACCGCTGTGCCCAGAACCACGCCGCTTAGGGCGCTCAGGGAGAGAGGTGGTTCATCGTCGATGAACTAGTGGTGGTTGGCTGATGGCGCGAGCGCGCTTCAACGCGAGTCGCGCAAGCGTCACCCAGAAAATCGAGCTTCGTATATACCGCGCGCGCCTTTCTTCTCTTCTCTTCTCTTCTCTTCTCTTCTCTTCTCTTCTATTCTCTTCTTTTACTCCCTGGCTATATGCTCTTCTTCTCCCCCCTGCTCCCATCCCCTTCTCTCGCTTTCGCGTCTCTCGTTTCTGCGAGAGAGTCACGATCGCACGGGATTCTAACATTCTCCTCTGTTTCCGAGGCATTCGTCTCTGTCCGAGGGATGCGCGTCATACGCTCCTGTTGCCCATCTTCGTTCAAGGGCGTACAACCTCCTTTTCCACGAGCAACCTTCAGGGGTGAGTCGGATCTCTGTGATCCGACTCTGTCTCCTTCTCCCGTGGCTCGTCCCTTCCTTTCTAATTCGCTCTTTTTTCTTTCCCCCCCTCTTACTCTGGCCATCTAGCACACCCCTCTCCCGCCCCTCCCACTCTCCGTCTAATATGGACACCGTAACGTGTTTCCGTTCCGCGCGCTTTCTCGCTCTCGCTTCGTCGTTCGTCGATCTTCTCCGTCGTTTCCCTCTCTCGCCCACGAGTCACCCAGAAACCAGAGAGAGGAACGAGTCTCGCTACGCTGTTTTCGCTGGATCCCTCGCGGACTTTGGATTTTGGCCGCGTAGGTGGTGGAAATTTCGGGTGCAAGGTCTCGCGGCGGTTCTTTGCCTCGCGCTGCGGCATCGAGTCCCTCGGGAGAGGACCCGTGCGCCTCGACGTTTGAGAGACCGACGGCGAGACAGACGGCAATGTTTTTTTCATTGAAACCGAGCTGTACCAAACGTTGCCTCGAAATGGATGTGAAAATCTAATTACGTGTATACCGTTTTACTCGATACCCACTGTCCCGTACGTTAGCGAACGTTCAGGACGTTTTGTAGGACTTTTTAATCGTTATTGTTTCGCATTCGGTGTTGGCGCAACAGAGGAAGGTCACCGTTAATTTACTATTCAAACTTTAGGAAGGAGAACTGCTTTCTCGCGAAGCTGGAAGGAGCTTGCGGAGCTTTGTTCGAGTTTTTGTTCAACGCGACGTGTTTTGTGTCAAAGTATCGAGAGGAAAAGAGCCCTTTTGCCGGATTATTTTTTGCTGCGGGTGAACAAAAAAAAAAAAAAAGAAAAAAAGAAAAAAAAGGAA
>KQ435748.1:262927-284985 GCA_001276565.1 Melipona quadrifasciata
TCCTCCGCCGTTCTTTTTCTTTTTTAATTTTCCACGACAAGGTGGGGAGGTTCGCCGATGACTCAGTGAGAGAGAGAGAGAGAGAGAGAGAGAGAGAGAGAGAGAGACAGATAAAACGGGAGAAAATGGAGCGACGAACGGCTGCTACGAGTGATTTACATCTCCGTCGAGTTATCCGCCCGGTATAAAACCGAAACGATCCGGAGTCCGATTGAATTTGTTGATCCACTCGTGTCCTCGACCCTCAAGCGTCATGCCATCAGCTAAGAAGCGCATTACGAAGAACGGAACGACCCATTCGAATCGGTACTCTGCTACAATTTATATGATTCGACGTTTATGAGAATGCGTCCATCACTAACGCACGTGAATTCTGAGAGAGAGGGAGAGAGGGAGAGAGGGAGATTCTCTGTTGGTTGTTGAAACAAATTTGAGTAGTCGACGAGTGCTTTCCGGGGGCTAGTTGTAATTGTTCGACGTTCCTGTACGAGCGTTTTTCGGATAATAACGAAACTCGACGAGCAACGCTGGCTCGATGATGACTGGGGGGAAGCATTGATCGTCGAATTGCAGATGACGCTTTATATCGATCGTTTAAATTTGGGTGTACGTGTCCGAGGGGTTGCTTCCATCTCGAAACGCTGGCATTCGAAAATCGTGGTCAGGAATTTCGTTTCGATTACTGGGTGAGCAGTTTAGGCGGGTCTACTTGCACGAGAAAAGATATTCTCTCTTCGAGATGGACAGGATTCGAACGGTTGTTGAACGTCGATGCTGCGCGGGAAAGAATGGTCTGCGCACCTGCTGTCGGTGGTTTTTTAAAAATAAACGCTGAGTCGACTGATTAGGGAAACTAGAAGATTATCTTGTTCTAACGTAGAAATACTTGAACTAAAAATAACCGGACCAAGAAAGTTAACATTTGCTGTAATCGGCAAAAAGGGAAAAAATGCACACGATGATGGGGGCCACAGTGAATGAAACCAGTTAAGGTCAAGATATTTATAACCTCCGCCGACGTAGTATCGAGGAAATGATAAAAAAGAGATGAAAATCCATACATCGTTTCTATACAGGGGGATTCTAAATCGACGGAAAGAAACTCGTCTGAGATCGCGAGGCTTTTTTTCCGTCGGTAAATCTCTAATTAACCGCGCCTCGTCGTTACACCGAGCTCTCCTGATTGTTTTCGTGGATGACCTACCGAAAACGGCGCGATAATTTTTGCGATCACTGCACCGAGAGCCTACGGCCGGACAGAGGCAACTTGGTTGATGGACGAGAGAGAGAGAGACGACGAGATGGATTACGGCGAAGGTGAGACGAAGATAAAACGGGAGAGGAGGGCGAGTCACATAAGCCCCGAGAGAGAGAGAGAGAGAGAGAGAGAGAGAGAGAGAAAGAGAGAGAGGGAGAGAAAGGTACGTACATTCAGCGAATAAAAGAGAAGGAAAAAGAGGAGGGAGCGAAGCCGGGGGTAGGTTGAACGAGGAACAAGCAGACGATGAAACAAAGAGGAAAAGAGCCGGAGGGTAATCGAGAAACGAAGCGAGAGGGGAGAAGTAGAATCGTTGGCGAGAGGGAGAAGATCGAGGGAGCAGCGTGATACGAGACGAGCGAAGAGAAGGAGATAGAAGAAGGGGAGCAGGTAGTGTGAGAGGGTGGCGGGCGTCGAGGGGGTGTGTTTGGTCCGGGAACTCACAGTGATGCTGTATTGATCCGAGTGCACGAGCAGAGCTAAAGTAAGCCGAGGCTGGCAGAGCGTTGCCTTGGCAACCTCCTCCCTCATCCCTCAGGACTTTCCATCGGTCGGACCAGCCCCTCGCACACCGAAAACCACCCCCGAACAGAGAACCGTTTCTGCGCTTCTCTCTCTTGCTCTTTCTCTCTCTCTCTTCGTTAGTCTATCTCTCTCTCTCTCTCTTTCTCTCTCTGTCTCTCTTTCTCTCTTTCTCTGTCCTCACCAGGTCGATCTATAGGTGTTAAACGAACGCCCGGTTTCTCGTCGTGTCCTCGTATACGCTGGATCCCGCTAGATGTGGATGGAGGTTTGTACCGTTCTACGTGGGCGTACGCGAAAGATCCTTTTTCCAGTCGCGCGCACGTAGAATCGCTCCTTCCGGGGTCTTCGACACGTACTTTTTCTTTTGCCCTCGCGGAAATAATCTCGTCTATCTGCCGATACTAGCCACCCCCGGCCGCTTCATTCGCGGGAAGCCTCGGTCTTATTGTTGTTGTTTCCGCGAGAACGATGAACGAGCAAGCACGGAGATGGGTCATGGTATAATTGCAAGGATTTCTCTACGAGCCAAAGGATTGATGGTCGTAGAAAGTTCAGCTGGAAGAAGTTTCGATCGAATTTTCATCGTGTCAATTTAATAAATTGCAAATGGTCTTGATTGGTAACTTTCCTGTCTCTTGTTTATTTCATGTTTGTACGTAACACGTTGTATCGACGTTACAGTACGATTAAGACAGTTTAGGTTTTACTAGCGTTGTGTTTAGAATTTCACGATAAGATGAGTGTCGCTGGTTATACCCCAACTGCCCAAAATTCGAAAGGCTTTCCCGTCGAACAAACCATTTACGACCGAGAGTGCTCGACCTAGAAAGATTCTGTATTTATTTTGCCACAAATAGGAAACTTGCCGCGCGGAATTTATCGAATGCAATCGTCTAGAAGTAAATTCGACTCGCTTCTACGTAATTTAGCAATTCAATCGAATTCGATACATAAAAGAAAAGGAATCTTTGTTTTATTGTATGTGTGTATCTTTTCAGATTAGTGTAAAGTAAGAGTAAACTATGGCACGGTATATTTTGATGAATTTAAATAATGAAACCCTCTTGAACAGAGAACTTCGACGAGGGTGCGACACCCGCTAGCTCCTTAAACAATTCCAGCCTGTTCTATACATATGTATTAAAGCCCTCATTTCTGTGCCAAAGATTTGGCCACTTCGAGAACCCAGTAGGGGTTGAGAGACTGCATCATTATGTCGAATTGCGTACAGTAAACATTTCAGCTAGAAGTAAAACCAACTCCCACATCCAACTACTATTTCGACTAGAAAGGATGTGTCATGTGATTCAGACCGAATATATTACGAATGTTCGAAATTTTAAGAATGAGAAGCAATTCCGACAATTACCATAATTATTTTTATAATTGTTTTACCCAAGATTGGAAAAAATTATACATAATTATATTGAAAGTGTAATTTGACGTCTTATATAATAAAGAACGTATCAATATTTTTATGCAAAATTTAAAGGCATAAATATGTAAAATATAAAATGTCTTGAATAGAATTTCGATGGATAAGACAAATTTCTATTGGAATTCAATTTTTCATAAGAGTTAAAATAAAGTGAATGCTTTAGTTCGAAAATATACCGTCTTGGAAAGTTTGATAAAAGTTTGATAATTCATAAAGTTCACGATGGTAAAAGCTGCACGGCTCAACATATTTGTGACAAGTCAGAAGCTTCAAGTACACGTGATAAATGTACGCTCGGAGGACACCTTCGGAATTGTATAAATCTCATCCACGCAAAATGTTTCCGGGTTTCATGGATCTATTTTACATGAAGACTCAAGCCAAGTATGACGTAGTTGGATTCTCTCGACACTTTGGAATTCTGGTTGCATTCGCGTAAAACAAATTTCCTTTTCTCTTGGCACGGACAAACGCGGAATTAGACGATGTTTTTATTACGTCCTCGCAATATTCTTCCGTGCATAAATCTATTTTAATCCTTCCGAAAAAAAACGACAGTTTCGCCGGGACACGTTATTTCTTTTTCAATGAAAATCGCAATTCTTCAAACTTTCTCTTTTGCTTTTCATCCCCGGTGTTTACATTCTACCGGCAAAATTATAGCGAAAAATAGAGCATCGCGAAATTTAAACTCTTTTTCTAGATATTCTCGATGGTTACGAGAGAAAAAAAAAGAAGAAGGGAGAAGAGAAAAAGAGAACGTTTCGAGAAAACAATAGAAAACTCAACTCTGTTCATTTTCAGTATCATTTCAAACGTGAATGTTCATCGCAAGTTATACATAAAAAACTGACGAAAATCCTTTCTGCCCCCGCTTCTGTGCGGACCTGCCTCGTTTCCCGGGGTATTAATTAAAACGGGAAATAAATGAAAAAAAAAAAAGGAAGAGGGAGGAAAAGAGAGAGAGATGGACCGGCAGTGGGAGAAAGAAGAGGAGACAAAAACATTTACGCCATGGCGAAAAATTCCCATTGTACCCGGGCAAAGGCGAGTCGAATGCCGGCGATACAGAGTTTTCGTCGAACGTGTTCGTTGCGAATGACAACCCCCTGCGTCGTGCACACGACAGATGCAGGGAACAATATGGCTCGACGTGTGTGCGCGTAGTCGGTTTTGATTTCGGCGTTATTATGCCCACGGTCAGGTATAACGCACGGCAGAGAACGTGTCAGCCGTCGATCCGTCGTTATTTCGTACTCCACATCGACGAGAGAGAGAGACCCTGTTCACTGTTCGCAAAATTGATCCGCAACGTTACATGCAAGACCCATACGACTCGCGATTCACTCTCGCGCTGCATTTCCGTTGCTCACCCCTGCCCACCTATGAAATTTTCCGCACCCCTTTTTTCGCCCATCCCGTTCGCGTTTCTTTTTTCCGTCGATTTCCACGTTTCCCAGTTTTTCTTTTGTTCGTGAACGAACGACAGATCAAACGAATTTCAATGGCACATTCGATTAGAAAAGATGCACGCGCTAAACGCGAATTTGTACTCGTTTACTCGATTCTCGTTATCATTCGCGAGAGTGAATCTATCGAGATGAAAAAGTAGATCAACGAGGAAAGATTAGAGTAAATAAAGAGTTGGAGAGTGAATTTATCTGTGAAAATTATCAGAACGAATTGAGGTTCAAAGTTCAATGTTCAGAGAAGAATAGAAAAAAACAAAATAGGTTAAAAAGGAGGGATGAAAAGAATATAACGTTCGATAATAAATTTATCCATAAAAATCCTTTTGTGATACATTTATTATCCCATAAGGATTGCTCCACCCTCTGTAGTTATCGAAATTGCAAATAAGAAATAAGTCGATTGTTCTGCTGAAAGTGTGGCAATCTTCAAACTAGGGAAAGCATCCGAGTCACGAAAGGGCAAAAAACGATGTTTCACCCATCTGAACGATGGGCCCTTCCATCTGGGCATCGACCTAACCAGATGGTAAGATCTCGCGGATGTATGATCTCGTGGAACTTGTCCGGATGTTCGCCAGGGTTCGCCAGGCGTTGGTCCAGGCCAGCATCCCTCGTTCGACGATCGCTCGTCCTATCGGAGAACGCTCGAACTATATTTGGGGTTGCAAACTCTTCACCGTTCTGCGCAGGGCGTCTGCAAACAATAGACGCGTGCGTGGTCCGTGTGTATGGAGGAATTCTCGTCTGTGGGCGATAATTTCATCAAGTACAAATGTATCGACTCGAGTGATAGAAAAAGGAAACGCCAGGAGACGATAGGAAGATACGATTGAATAACAGAGACACGGGGGGTAAATGATCGAACGCTACCTCGTGGTATTGAAGCAAACAGCTGGTAGCGCGTAACATGGCTGGGAACAGCGTCATTTTCAGTCGTAAACAGTGACTCATTTATATTACATCAAATTACAAAAAGTAGATAACAAGGGACAATATATTGCGATTGAATCGCGTAGATTGCGATTTTCTATTGTATCGAAGTTAAAAAAAGGATTTGTATATTGGAGAGATGGCCGCTTACGCGGTGGTGCGCAAAAAATTTTGCTGATCTTCGCTCCGTTTGGGGGATCCTGCGCCGTGCATGACCGGCGGCGGAAAGAAATTTGTCGGTAAGTGTTGCGGTTACTATTGATTATATTATGTCGGTGATGCCATTCGTTCGATACTTCGTGTTACTCACGCGTAAACGATGATAACCGACCAGCCGACGATTTCATGTTATTCAACGAAGCCGTCCCTGTTGATTCGTGGAAGTATTGGTCGAAAGTGAGAGAAGAAATACGTTTGAAACGGAGATAAGAATCGTTTGAGAAATGAGATCGTATGACGGTGAGAGTAGCTCCACGGAGGACGACGACAGGAGAGAAGGGCTCCCTGAAGCGCATTTGCAACAAGGATCCTGGCAACGTTCGGCTTCGCATCCTACATGGGCTTGGGAACATCGTACCAGTGTGTGTATCAATCGCCTTTAACGATTCTTACATGAACAAAAGAAAAAAAATTAAATTACATTAGGAGATTGCTAATACGAACCTTCCATCTCCCGTTATCTACATTAATCGAAACGAATTTAAAGTAGATATTAAAAATAACTATACAGGCGAAAATAATGAGTATAGAGACCAGAATAAAACAAAAAATACATCGAGCAATAATTTGTTCGATTAATTTGCATTATTTACTATTTGTAACTATTGCAGCATCCAGTGCCACCACAGTCAACAGCATCGCTCGAGTCTATGTATTCCGTACCGGGAGCATCTCACGCTAGTGTTTCCGCTCCTCCAGCTAGTTACTCGTCTGAGCACCCTCAGAGTGCACCTGGTAGAAGGACTCCCTTAGGTGCCGTCGGCCTCGGCGGTTTCTATTTTCAGCAGCAGCCTCAACCGCATGCTTCATCGAGTGCTCTTTCCGATGAAAACAGACCAGACCAAGAAAGGTATCACAAAAGCCACAATAATAACCAATTTCGCCTAATCGAGTAACACGTTTGTTAATCAGACCCGGTGCATCGAGACTGAATTGCCCGCCAAAGTCGAAAACTACTCGCCAAGGGAAAAGTATGCGATTGAACATTAACGCCAGAGAACGCAGAAGAATGCATGATTTGAACGATGCGCTCGACGAACTTCGATCCGTGATTCCTTACGCTCATAGTCCGTCCGTCAGAAAGCTGTCCAAGATTGCAACCCTTCTGTTGGCGAAAAATTACATTCTCATGCAAGGTAAGAGGAAATAGCATGAAACACACACCTTTCAATTAACAAAGGTATTAGGATACTTATAAAAAACTTATGCTATTAATCTAGGTTTAAACAATAGTTTATTATAATGTCACAAATACTTCAAATTGTTGAATCTAGGTACGATAAATATGTGAATGTTTATATGATTGGAAAGTGACTGAAAATGAATAGCAAATGAAATTGCGTTGCGTTAACAAGTTAACTTCGGTACACTTTTATTTATCGGATTATTCCTTTTATACAGGGAACGCCTTGGAGGAACTAAGAAGAGTGATAGCGGTTTTACAATCCCCACACGCTCATACGACTGCTTTACCACCCACACCTGTTTCCTACGATTTGTTACACGGGTTTCCAGGCAAATTGTTCCAAGGTGTGCAGGATATGCAAGGACTTTCTACGACAGATCCCCAAAGCGTCACAGCAGGTGGACCTCCAACCGATGGTACCGTAGCTAGTGGAGAGTCGAATTAAGATTCGAATCTTTATTTCTTCGGCTAGGTGTAAAGTTGAATCGAGAATCAAATTGTAGAGGATGAAACGAGCGTCGGTAGAAGCGTTGAGAAATATTAGAGGATTTCTTACTATACGATTTACAAGATAAAGAAAGGATAAGTAGAAGGTATTACTTTTGGCGTTGATAACAATTTTTATGAATATTCAATGACACGCAACGCGGTTCTAGAGGACAGAATTTGATAGGTTCAGTTTTAACATTAAAACTATAACACGTCTAGTCTGTAAGTTTTGAACGTGAGACTAATTGTTGATACACAATGAAAGTATTAAATGAAGAAGTATTATTCAAGGGTGGCGTACACTGTTATGAGTTCGATAAACACTAAAGTCAATACTAGTACTTACGGTTGAAGCTCCTAAGATGAAAGTTTATGAAAGTACTAGCAATTAATGATTAAGAGTAATTACGATCTAAGATTATTAACAAAGCAATAAGTAACAGCATATTTCTGTCTCTGGTATAACGAAAATTGATTATTAATGAAAAGAGCAAATTATAATCCAAGATTTTTTCCTACATATTTTCTCTTTTGATTTTGAAATATTAAATACTGACTGCCAGAGAGAGAGAAATGATGTATGTACATGTAAGGATGAGGAATAAAATTTCCAAATCCCGTCCGGTAACGCGATAGTCAATATAGCATGTGATACATGTCGAGATATTATAAATATATATATATATTATTGTATATTCTAGTCATACATGCGTACAGATCTTAAATATTAAAATACATATTACATATATATATATATATATTTAATAATTCGAATTGAGCCATCGATTGTATAACTTATTTATATACATAATGCGTTTATTAAGAGTTTACTACGATGTGCCAAGAATATATCCAGTTTTTTGCGGGAATAATCAAACGCAGAGTTCTATACGAAGGACGGAAGTATTTCTAATTAACAATGGCCCCTTAATTTATCGGATCTTATTTTTGGAATCTTCCGTGCTTCGACAAATTTAGATGGAATATTGTAAAAAAAAATTTAACGACGCCGTTAAAGTGGCAAGCAATAACGACTATTATTATTATTATATTATTCGTATAGAATTCCTAATGACATTGGTCGTTAAATAATAATAAAAGTGCGCAGACGTTACACTAACGACGAAAACAGACAAACATGTTTGTTGTAGAGTGTAGATATCACTGTTTAGTGCTCGAATAAAATTTATTTAAGAAAGTTGTGAATCAGGCAGATGCTCTGGAAGAAAATCGTTAAATATCAAGAGACAAAAGACATTATCTTGCCATTTTTATTTACCTTATGTGAGGTAAAGAAAACGAGATGGATAACAATAGATGTTCTTTCAGGTCAACTGTATTATAAGTAATTTTAATTAGAAAATACATCGAAGCAATATACGAATAACGGTTTTCTAAACCAAAAGACGTCTTAATATGTATAACAACACACGCATGATGTATCAAATTATTTTTCACACTTGCGTTTGTATTTTATTTCTAAACGAGACACAATTTTCTAGTTAAGTCAACGATATTCGATCTAGTTCCATGTAAAGATATTAGAAATATGTATCCGAGTCGTTTAATGAAAATCGATCAACCTTCGCAATGTTGAAAATGTACTGTACCTTTCGTGGCTATTGCCGTAGTTGAAAAAAATTATGAACACCTGTTATGCAACGGTGAATCATAATTTTTATTATAAAATCAACTATTCATTCTTAATTTTTATGAACTACCTAAACACTATAAGAAATAGACAATTATGTCATCGCACACGCGATCAGTCAGTGGCGCCATCGCAACTACCGCGCGAGGAATTATCACTTTGATTCTATTCGAGCATTTTTTCCAAACTGAACCCAATGACGTTAGTGAAACGTAACTACTATTTCGTGTAATTACGGAAAAAAAAGATCACGCGTTACAGCAAGTATTATATGCAACGAAACGATTTGATTTTAGAATTGTAGGATGAATTTCGTTGAAGTTTAAAAGGCTCGACAAGTGGCGCCATCATGGCCGCCACTTCACGGAGCATTCACTTGATCGTCTTCCGTCCTTCTGGGAGGACCTTACACCGTATGTGCCTGATTCGACGGGGCTTATTGTGTGCGTGCCTCGTCGGTGGCTTCAAGATGGCCTGCAGGCTGCTGTTGCGCGCCATGGTGTGATCATTTGATTCACGGTGCTTTGTGTCCCTGTAAATATTTCGTGAAAAAGTTCGCTAGTGTCAGAACAACGTGACTCGGCCGGTTGGTAACACAAGACAATCTGAAAATGTGACGATCGACTGAAAACCGGTAAGTCATAACGTATACGATATTATTTCTATTTTATAATAACTGAATCGCCGGTCGGATTTTCATTGTAAAACTAATGACGTGGTTATTTCTACGAAAGAAACTGAAGGTGGTTAAAAGTGCAAATAGGAAAGAGACTGAAGGCATGGTTTACAATAGACAGGTTTACCAGACGGCAACAGACTTTCTATCCTTTGTACTCTGAAAGAGTACAAAGTAGCGCGATAAAACGACGACTTCACAATTGTTTTTGAGATGAGTCGGTTGATAGGTTATGATGTCATAATCGTCGACAGTTCGTACAATCTCTTTGTCTTCGTCGTACCATCGCGATCACGTACAATTTATGTTCGTTGATTTTGTCTTTCTCTTATCCCTCAGCGAAATATAACGAAATTGGTGTGTGGTTAACGTTGATATATGAAACGGACATTCGTAGCTATGTACAAAAAAATTGAAGTAATGTAATTTGGGATATTCGGTTGGACATTTATACGTACAATACGTGCCTTTCGTAGCGTAATATTATCGCTAATAGGACTAATCTATCGCTAGTAGGACTAACCTCACCTTTCGATTTCGGGCGAAAGATGCACGATGATGAAAGATAGGGTCGCTTGGTAGTCCTTTTTACATATCTAGCACACAAAACTTGCCTATATTCTCAGTCAGATGGAGCTTGAAGATTTTTACGAAAGATTTACTATTTTTTTCATTTTGTTGTCCAAAATGAAAAATTCGTTATTGTTGAGTATCTTTTTCATATAAGGTATGCAAAAATATTGTCAAAAAGTTATAAAAATTTGATCACTTACATCGTTACAATCATTTGAAGCGAATGTAAACGGTACTTAAGGTGGATTGAAGTAGATTGTACTTTCTTCCTCATATGATACTTTGGTATTTCTCGACAGAAATACAAAAATATCTGTTTTCATGAGTAACCGCCACCACGCTTCGCAGTCACTTGTGAATATTGGCCAACCTGTGCTTATTTGCCGTTGACGTCAATTAAGGCCGAAATACCTTGAAACAGTTTGATTCATTGCCTCATGATATTCTTTGACGAAGGATTAACTTCATGGATAATATCGCACGTTCGCAAATAATCGTATAGGAATAGCATCCTAGTTTTTCGCTAAGGTAAATAATAACAAACTTTTAAATCGTTCGCTGTACTCGAGCGTGACATCGTGACACACTATCTTCTAAGCTTACTTCCGGTCTGCTACTTTATGCCTTATTTTCTATATTATAATGGAGTAACTGTACTTCCTTTCATTGGATTATATTTTTTTTAGAATACCGCTACGTCCACGATTTTAATCAATGAAATATAGGGAATTTATTAACGATAGTAACTAACTCTATTCTCATCGATATTAAAAATATTTATTCCATTATTTCTATCCACTTTCGACTCCAACATTTGAGAACATTCAGTTTTAAAAATCTTAAAAATCAGATATATGATATTAAATCAAATAATTAGATTGCTTTTTATAATACAATGATTAATAAATAATATGGAAAATCATATGTTTATGTTAATGACAAACATATGGTTTGTAGTTGAAGTTTAAGAAAAAATTCTTAAATTTTCTTTTGGATAAGAATTTCCATGGTAAAACCTGTTTGACAGAAAAGAATTCAGATTCGATAGAGCCGAACACGGAAAAGAAAAAAATTTCCATACGTATCTGTTCGAACTGACTCGAAGTACAAAAGAAGCTACTCGTGACGCATTTCCGGCGAAACTTATCTCAGGTGTATGAAACGTACGTCGACAATTGGTACGCGTGACGTACAATATTAACGATAAAAGCCAATCTGTACTACGTTACGGCGATGTGAATTTTTGGATAAGCATTGTGAACGCGTTTTATATCTACGAGCAACAAGTATGTGGCATATATTAATTTTTACGAGTGCGCATATCTCCGACTGGTAGAGGTTTGTGTGCGCATCATGGCGATATTATACTGCATGATCAGGAAATCGTTTCATACATGTAATAAAATTTACAAAAGTAATAAAGTTAGGTTAGTTTAGATTCTATACTTTTATATTTATATCTGAGCTAAATTATTTGGATATATACAAAACAGTTTGAATTTCTTGCTTGAATTTTGATCATTTGAATTATTTTTTAATTTATTTCTCCAAGTATTCGAATGATAGCATTATTGAGCTATTAATATATCAATGATTGTTATCAATATATTAATTGGTTATCCTTGATTTGTCTAATAGCAAGGAATAGAATATTGATTGGAATATCATGTTGTTGGCAGTCTTCAGAAACTTGCCTCATTATTCATGGGATATAAAAAAATCTGAGAGCTAGAAATTTCAAGAAAAACAATAAATTTCTGTAGGTTTTGAAAGTATCATACATTCATGCTTTCAACTGACTAAAGTATAGCGTTCCTTTCATGACGAATACTTGATGAACCAAAATTGTCAAGAATTAACGTCTGATTGAGTTATCTTAGCTCGCTTTTGTTTTCGTATGAAAGACGATAATGCGAAACTGTGATTCAACGTAACGACAAAATTTTTTTGATTCTACATTTAGTTTAGTCTTTTTAGTTTAGAATTTAGTGATAAAGTCTAGTCGTAACATTGTTGCTTATCAATCGTGAAACCAAAGTGATGTTTACAGAGTGACGATTCATTTCGTTATCGATATCACGGTTCTCTATTTACGCATTTGCCAACCTTCATTTTTATGCCTTGAAAATATCCTACACTTAAATTATATATAAATAAATCTTCGAACAAAAAAATTCTTTAAATAAAAATTAGGTCGAAGAAAGTGTAGTATATTAATGTGTAAAACAAAAATTAGATTGGTTAATAAATCGTTGCAATTTTTCATTTTTTTCTCGTGATATTCATATTTTTAGAGTTTGTTGTACTGAACTGATTAATACTTGACCTTTGTTCGGTATTATTAAAATTCTTATCTAGTTAATGTGTATCGTCTGAGTTAAAGTGTCCATCAGCTGCTACAATATACATGTATGTAGTATAATATTTTTTAATGGAAATTACAAAAAAAGAAAAATAAAATAATGTTGCAAACAGTTGATACTTTATTTTTGATATCATGCAATAACAACTTAATTATATACTTCATGAAATGTAAACATCGTTGAATTATTACGAAATAACTTTTTAATTATGAACTTCAATTCGTTTTCCTTTTTTATTAAACTACAGTAAACTATATTAGAAAGTTCTTCACGCAAAGCCATGATAGCTATCTAACCATGAAAAAATGAATGATATCTTTGATGATAACGATATAATATCTATTATCCAGTACTGCACATCAGATATCCCTTTTCTATTTTCCATTTCGCAACAGAATTCATGCAAATACTATATTCAAATATCGCATGCTTCTACGATCATCTAATCGAAAGTTATATTCAGATGGATTTCCATTAATCGTCCAAATATGATTCTTTGATTAATTTTTTTTATTAAAAAATGTGCTACATAGTTCGTATGAAGGGTGATTTAGAAAGTTGAAAAATTCGTCAGTTATAAAGTTTTCTCTTGTGTTTATCACCAAATAACTTGCAGTTATCTCAAAAAACCAGTATTTGTTTTACAAAAAAAGAGAGAGTGTAAACGTAAGGCAAACTGAAATTCGTCGCTTTAGTAACGTTTCTGCGTCGTTCTCTTTTCTCTGTTTTCCTCCCTCCCTTTCTCCCAATAGTTTTGGATTTATTATTTTTCATTAACGAACAACTAGAGGACCAGGGTGGTTGGATGAGAGCGTTGAGTGAAAAATGATGAAATGAGAGAGCCGTCGAAAGAGCGGGAGGACCGCGGCGGTAGGGGGAGAGAAACAGGAACAAGAGAGAGAGATGAAAACAAAGCGGACACAGCCGCCGGGGCAACAATGGCGCATCGACCCGCCAAAACTCGCGCTGATGCGCAGAAACGTGAGCGTTACGTCTACTCTAACCAAGCAGATCGCGACTAACCTTTCGTGTCTCTCGTAGCACGATTATTTTGTCAACCGGATCGATTTTCCGATAGGATAGATAAATCAAGATAAATCATCTTTGCGAACAAACGGAATATTGCGCCGTATGAACGCAGTTGAAAGAAAATAAAAAGGAAGCAGACATCTATTCGCCCGATGCGCAAAGGCATGCGCAGTAAGGCCTCTGGAAACGACCGACTCTTGACTAGCGCAGTAGCTTCTCTGCAACTGAATTCCTTTCAAACTCGATCGTTTTTGCCATTTTCTTCTTTCCTTTTACCGAGTCTTTTCTTGATAAATTTTGTTAATTAAATTGATAAATTTTGTTAATGGAAAAAGATAAGAATCTATAGATGTACGTTTTAAGAGGAACAGATGTGTTAGGTTGGCTTTGGATGCTATAGCGCAATCGTTGTTGGTAGGAATAGGAGAAAGTTATTGCAGTACCGCTGTTTTCGGTACAACTCATACTATTAACTATAGTGCTTGTTCTGCAGAATCTTATACGCGGAAGCGTGTATGTGTTAGCTTTCAGCTATCTTACGTTCTCTTTTGTTACTGTCTATCCATATGAATTTCTCAGTTGATAGGATGAAACGTTGGTGTGCTTGTAAAAGATGCTTGTTGGAATTGTATCAAGAAAATAAAAAGAAACTCAAATACTACGTAAGAACCAAACGTTATTGAATCCATATAGAGATTAAAGCAGATTTAAAGCATGTTCGTATATGATTTTCTCAATTAAATTTTCTTCATTTGTAAAGTACTACACGAGACACTCCTGTAATTTGGTTTCCATTGTCAATATCTAAAAGCGGAGATGTGTACACGAGATCTAAATTGGATGAGCTCAATTGGATGAGGTTGACAGTGTTCCTACGTTTTCCTCGTTTCGGTTTCAATCTGAGACGCGGTGCAACCTCTAGAAATCGGTCCATCCTAGAGGACACTTCGTCCCAGTTCGTTCCCGTGAACGGGGCAGGACTGAGAAGTATGGTCCAGGATGGATGAAGATCAGGTACCGTGGTTGCCCTGGCAACCGGCATTGATCCCTCCCCTCTTGTTCTACCGTCCTTTTCGCCTCTCCTCCGCCACATATTATTGGTCTCTCTTTCTCTCTCTCTCTGCTCTTTCTCCCCCTCTCTCTATCTCTATCTCTTTATCATTTCTCTCTCTTCAGTGTCGAACACACAGATACAGATGCATACATAGATTCCAGAGGCACAAAGAGAAAAATCTCTTTTCTTACCCGGTCTTTGCTTGCTGCATTGCTTCTTCTTTTCTTTCTGGTCTTTTGGCTCTTGTTAACTTCGACTCCAGTGTCGATCCATTTCTCATCATGTTCCAAGTTACGAAAAAGAACAAGGCAAGATTGAAGAAAATAAGGGAGAAGCTCAAGAGAAAGCTATTTTGGAAAGAATGATTGTTAAAAGATATGCAGCAAGATTGCAGGAAAGGGAGAAGATAGAGGAAGAAAATGGGGAAAAGTCGGAATTCTCAATCTCTTGATAGAGCGTTGCTAGGCAACTGATATTGTATCCATTGTTGCGACCACGGCGTAAATATTTGAACTCTTCCTTCTTCCTCTTACTTCTTTTTTCTTATTCACCTGCTGGCGGAAATACCGAAAGTTATGAAAATGCATCAGTTCGCTTGTCAGACATCGTCATAAATTCTATTCGTGAGGTTTAAGAAAATGGATTTATTAATAAAATCTACGAGATATGATATAATTGAGTTTCTCGTATGATACACGTGATCAATAAATACCAGCTTCATTTTATAATCAGAATATTCATTTAGTCTATCCTAAATGTAGTAAGTTCCGTTATTTGATAGTGGTGATATTGAATATGTTCTTTTTCTTTTTTTTTTTTTTATCTATTAAGAACCAAAAATTGAAAGAGATTTCAAACGATTGACACAACGTGGGTTCTTTGGGCGTTTTATACATGTACATACGTATCTATTTCTTTAAGAAAATATCTCAACGCAATAGAATAATGTCTCGATAGGTTAATGAAGAATCAATTATTTCCTAAAATGAAGAATCAATTATTATTTAAATTTTGATAGTTTTTATATGTATCAAACTCAAAGGTGTTATCGATCATCTCAAAATCTCAGATACTTCTAGTGTCGTTTACACACATCGTTTATGCCGACAAATCTTTATCCTAGCAAATGAAACATTCCACGAGCGTTTTTTCCACGTTGTAGGCTCTTCGATGGAATATCTCCTTCTGTCCTAGTTGAAAGCTGCATCCATTGGTAGTTGTTGGTCCATTTTTCTAGCAGAGTTTTTCCGGTTTTTCTCATTAACAAGTGGCTTCCAGAAGAGGATCGCCAGTTTGTTTACCGTCATTTGTTCGTCGGGGTGAAAACGGGTGCCAACCAGTGCTGACCTCGCGGTCAGGGGTTAACCTCCCCGCGGTTAGGGTATGGATAGGTTAGGGTCATGGACCACCGGATTACCACGAGAGGAGGAAGTCCCTTCACAACACGAATGATCCGACGTTCCAGATTCCAAGAAAGATCGACAGAATCGCGGATTTTCGCGATACGTTCGCGGTTTTATTCCATATTGATCTTTAGTCGTTGCCGCTTCGTTCAAGGTTACTTTATAAAATGGTACTTTGTTCCCTCGCGTCGCGTTCTGCGCATATGTTTCGCTTCAGTATGTATGAGTGGGACTGATTTATGGACGTAGTAACAGTTGGAATTTTCATTACACAATATCCCGATAATATAATCAAACGAAATAAATGGAGATTCGGAGTGAAATATTATTGACTGAGTTATTTTAATTGGCTGAATTAATAGGTGCCTAAAGAAAGCTCCAAACTCTAATCTTCCAGAATTTTCAGAATTCCAATCAACGTTTAAACTTTGATCCATAAATTTCCCGTGTAAAACGTTGAAAAGTTTAAAAGTTTTGTTCTACGAATTTTCAGTAAACCGTGCATCTTTCTGAATATAACTTTTTTTTCTATATATGATATTGCTATATACGTTATATAGTAATGTAACTGTAACATGACAGTAATACAATATTACTTCGGTTGGCTGGAATTAATAGATATTCAGAGAAAACTCAAAACTTCCAACTGATTCGAGTTAACCAGCGCTCTTCTGCTCCGCAAACTGGCGGAGCAAGCTATGGTCATTAGCGAATTCCACAAGTGGAGTTTAATCGTTTATTCTCCAAATCGATCGGATCGGACAGTGGCTTCCAGCCCTTTTTGCGCCCAGTGAAAACTGAAAAGGGGGAAAGTGAAGTCCGCGCCGAGATTAACCGCGATCCGCGGTAGAACTTCGGAATTAGGAATGGTCAGTTACACGGGGAAATCGAGAGGAGGCCGCCTATCACGTTGACTCGTCGTTTCCACGCGTTGCCATCGACTATCAACGGATAGGGAGGCTATTGATGCGCGGCGCAATGTCGGGACGGCTCGGCTCCTGCTTCCTCTTGCCATTTCTTTGGCTGTCTTCCATCCAACACCGAATTATTTCCGCGCCCCTCGAGGTAAACATTCGACGAAAGGAACGACGCGGTGACAGTGATCGATCCAGAAGCTTTCGTCCTGGAAAGCATCGCGAACTCCTCATTTGTAATCGAAGATCAACGAGTAACATAACGAGTCCATTTTTGTTAATTAATTTTATTTTCATAGTTGAGACGAAGACTTAAATTTATACGTCTGAAATAATAAGACTGTGAAATTTACAATAATAATTAGTATTTTTGAAGTGTTCAATAAAATGGCAAAAGTTTAATATCGAAATCAAATAAAAAGGAAAAGTATATTTTGTCGATCATTTTGTAATCTTCGGTCGTTTCCATAAAATAGCTCCAGCGATGAAACGAGTGGCGCGAGTCTAACGATGAATTTTTAATGAAATTGGAACTAACCTGTACTTGAACTGTTAGAAATGATGCGTCTTGACGTACGACGTGTCTCTTGATTCTGAAATGGTAAAATAAAATAAGAGAACGCGATTGGTAAGGTGGAATCGATTCGATCTCTCGCTAGAGAGTGGGTGGAGACAGAGTTTACGTAGCAACAAGCGTGACTATATTCAGTGCAGAGTGACCTGTTACGAAAATACAAAATATAGTACGAATAACACGAAGATTCTTAAACGTAATTTTGCATTCTTTCTGATCTACACTGATGATAAAGTCGCGTCCACTATTCTATACATATAAGTAAATATTCTTCAATAAATGTCGTGTCATCCACGTGAAATAATTTTATAAGTTAAATTTTTAACTCAACTCGCAGCATCGAAGATTTACTGTAGAATCGAAATATTCGAGGCGAACGCTATTGAAAAGATTGCACGAAATCTTTCGATCCAGCTTATACTAACAAGTGCGCAAGGGTGATGACTCTGGGAGTGAAGTTTTCGTGTGTTCTTGGACGATAGAAATTTCGATTGTCGCCTCGTTCCAGCGGAACGTATAGATCCGTTCCTACATCGTTTCCATCCTTCGTTTCGTCGATTGCCTTCGTGCGACACAATGCTCGTACGCGTCGCCAGTTTATATGGAAATCCGTTATCGCGTTTCACTTCATGAATTCGAACTTCGTTATGAGAGGCAATGAATTTCACGCTGGAGAAGCACTTAACAGCGAGGGGGTAGGCTTGTCTTCTGCTTTATGTTACCCTTGCACGGTATCGTTTGTTTTGATACACGTTTCAATTTACAAGTGGCCAAATTACGTCTCGCAGTTTCGTCGGAGTATACACTGCACCGTACTACTTGTGGCTTCGTGACTTTGGACTTATTTCGTCGCTCTGTTTCGTTTTGCAGGGAGCGTCTGCATATTTATGTTGTTCCGTGTTCGCAAAACAAAAATTGGAGGACCGCTTGATTTTTCGTATCATTTTGATTCTTATTCACTCACTTGCCGTGTCTGTTTATATCTTTTAATTCACGAAGAACAACGTTCGTTTGTAATCTTTTTTGCATTAGTAGTAGCGAGCTTTTAAAAAAAGGTGCCTATCATTCTAATGCATTTCTTGTATCTTGACAGACCGACATGCGAGTTACTTTGTCCGTATCGTTTTACATTATTGCGTCTATGCATAAAAGTAGCGAAATTTATGTCGTAGTCTACATTACGAAGAGATTAATCCAACGATAAGACATCGGTAGATAAGAATATTATCTTGAAATGTAGCTGATCCAAGTAAATTCTGGCGTAGTCATTTTACGTAAAACTGATGATTCTTAAGATTTTGTTAAATCAAAGACAAGATATTTGTCAGTAAATACACATGGTTATACATAGATTTTGGAAGTGCACCAACCAGCGGCTACGTACACTATTGCTCAAAAGTATTCAGCCATTGATTATTTTTGACAAAAATAAACATTGCGTATTTGCACGAAGTTCTGTGATGTCTTTTTTTTTTTTTTTTTTTTTTTTTAAAAATTAAAAGAAAAACAAAATTTTTATAAAAATTACTAGTACACGACGATATTCGAAATCTATTGTAAACATGTCAAAAACATACATGCTCGCCCATTGCTTCGAGTAATCTCGGAGGAATTTCGTACGCACATAATGAAAGGCGCGACGCGCGCGTATGAGAATTTAGCGTCCCAACAAATATCGAGTCATCGTTCCGTTGTATCTCGAAGATACTTCCAAATTTTATCGGAGACGATTTCGAAGGTCGATGCACCGAGTCGTAGGTGAGGTCGCCTCGGCGAACTGTCTTCCATTTCGTCCCCGTTTCCTCTAAAATTGATGCGGTTTCGACATCGTTCTATCTAACAATGCTCGTTGTGAAACTCTCGCAATGCTCGGCCAGCCAGTCGGGCCGAGCAATCTCAGGATGATTTTGCAACAGGCCTCGCTCGTGCGTTCGTTCTACTTGCATCCTACCTTACCGGTCGTCTAGGATACTTTCACGTTTCGACAAAAACTCATCGTCCATCGCGATCAAGTTGCTCATTGATAATTCGATTTTTTTTTTTTTGCCTATTAAAAATGCGTGAAAAAATTAAATTATCGGGTTATAGTCTCGGTTTAACGTTTGAAACCTCGAGACATCACACAACACATGTACTTAATGTTGCCCAGAAGTTTTAGATCGTCTGTTGTATTTTTAGGAAATATCTTCGTACGAAGCACTGCCAAGGGAAAAAAACATGATAAGTTAGATTGCTCGTGTTTTGTAATTGAGTAACTTCGAAATGGATAATAAAACAGAGGAGGAGCACGGTAAGTCATTTTTATTTTTATTTTTTTTTATAAGAGAACGCGTAACGTCAATTCCCTCCGTAATTTTCCCGCAATTCCCTCACTAATAATTACTAATTAATTAGTTACTCTAAAAATTACTAATAATTACTCATAGGGGAAATGGCGCTTTTGCATTGCATACTTAATATCAATATTTTTTAACACGCTTAAGAATTTCTAAATTTTTATGCTTACAATCTCACGCGAGATTCAATATTTTTTCAGACGCTTAAGAATTTCTAAATTTTTATGCTTACAATCTCACGCGAGAAAAAGGAGAAATTACCAAGTGATTGAAAATCGGGACGTTTTTTCGTCCTTTTCGCCGCTAATTGAACGTTAGCAATCCTCGTTAAGCTATTTTCGATCAGGCGAACAATTCAATGTACTTAGTCGCGCGTTTCTATCGGTGCGCGTGGCACGCGTGAAGAAGGTGGTCGCACAAAGGGGGAAGAAAAGGAGGAACATGGGAAAGTCGATGGATTTGAGATTATAAGAGACGGTAGAAGGACGAGTTATTGCAAGTTCCTTCATACGGAGGTAACCGCAGTCGCGAAAACTGGGTCAGATCCGTTTTCTCCTTTGATCACTAAAGTGGTTCGATCGCTCCTTTTTCTCTTCTTTCCTCGCCTGCTCTATCGTTCCATTTTACTTTTTTCTTTCTTTTTTTTTTTTTTTTTTTTTTTTCGTTCTCACTCGTCTGGACCTTCAAATTACATTTTCGCCGATTGGCAATGACACATTCATCGGGGATGACCGGGGTTGCGAAGTTTAATTGCATTCCCCCTTTTATTCGCGAATGATTCGAGCGATCAGGACCCACCCAGGTGGCCGATCCTCCACGGTGGCGGAAAAGTTACGGCCGGATCCACTTGTAGCGTTTTATTGCGCAGAAATTACTTTCCCAACTCTATCAGCAGTAAATTCGGGGGCCGCTGCGGATATTCCACGAAAGTTTCCCAAAGAGAAACACACTTTTCAATGACTGCAATCAATAAGATACTGTCTGAGAATGCTTTGGATCGTCGTCGATTTGTACAACGCCGACAGCGATTCACGTGCGTGCTTGATGTATAAAAAAAAGGTCCGTAATCGTTTAACGCGATCGGTTATCACTTTCGAAAACCAGACGATCGATCTCATTGTCTTCGAAAATAAGTGTGTATTTATTTAATGATCCTATACATTCTATGAAACTCGTTCTTAGACGGATATTTTTGTTTAATTCGTCATTCGTTTGAGATAAACTATACTACGTAGACATTCCCACCACTCGTATCCAAAATCTTAAGCGGCCAAGTACCGTTCTTTACCCTAATCTCGCGCGCTTGAATTTTTCCACATCCTTTCAGTACTTGAAGAGAGCTTGATCGCTCTCAACAGTCACACGAAATTCCCATTCTTGTGGCCAAAGCAGAGCGACCAAAAATTAGAGAACACAAAGATGAGTAATTTTAATCTATTCCAGACCGATGACACAGACCGGTTGAATCATTTCTCCCCACTGGCCAACGAATTCACACGTCTGGATTCATCCCGCAAAGATTTACGTTATCAGATGGCCGTTGGATTACAGCTAGAAAAATTAGACTGAAGAAATGAGTATAACGTATTAGGTTGTCCCCTAAGTTTCTTCCCTTTTCTTGATGCGAAATGAATACACGATATTTTTTGTTTAAGATGGATTTATTATGTTATATATGAACCGTTCTGTTCTATAACCTTCTTCCATCTCTCAGGAAGCCTCATTATGCCCTCTTTCCAAAATTGTTTAAGTTTACTTGTAAAATATTCATCTAGGTGCGTTTTTATTTCGCTTATGGATTTGAAAGATTTACCACAGAGAGAATTTTTTAAGGAGAGGAACAAGCAGTAATCGGATGGAGCAAGGTCTGGAGAGTATGGAGGATGAGGTAGAACGTCCCAATCAAAACTGTAATAATTTTTGCCTTACGGCTAACGCAACATGCAATTCTGGCCGTTTTTCTGCTAC
>KQ435748.1:297652-321917 GCA_001276565.1 Melipona quadrifasciata
ATCTGCATGACAGGACAGCGGCTTGGATGTTAGGCAATTTTCGCGTTCGGCCTCCAGCGGGGGGAGTTAATCGAACTCTCGATAAACGGCTTCAAAGAGGTCGATGTTTTATTTAAAACAGTCAAAGGATCGCGAGTCGAAGTATTTGAGGAGAGGTATACGATTCGAGAATATAGGGAGAAGGAAGTATCGGGGTGTGACCGAAAAATGAACTTGCACTTACCACGGTCCATGTCAAACACTTGTAGCCTTCCGTGCGTGAAATTAACGATACCAAGTGAATTTTTTAATCGTTCGAGGGGATAAATGCATTGTAGATCGCAGTGTCAATCTTTAATGTCTCTCGAACGTTTGCACGCATCTGTTCCATCGAGTATATGTACGCTCGAGAGTCCGGTGTGTGCGCGAAGCCGGGCAAACATCGTTCGGTAGACGTGCAAAATTTCGCGATGTGGCTCAAGAACGCGACCTTGATATTCAATTGGAACGACAACCGAGCCCACGGGTGGAAAAGAAATCGAACACGGGCCAAGTTCGGAGCAGCACACAATTATGTGCTTGCGTAACGAGTCATTCGGCCGTTTCGTCGCGGACGCATTGGAAACGTTTAGCGTTCCGCGTAACGTGTGACGTGAAATATCAATGAGGCTTAATTGAAAGCACGCCGGGTCGCGTTTCACCTTTTTGGTGTATAACCATTTGCCGATCGTGTAATTAGAAGATTATCCATTCGACCTTTCCACTAAATCAGGAACTGTACCGTCGCGTGGTTTGCTTTTCCTTCAAACGTGCGATTCATTTCCCCACTTTATCTCGTTCAATATCAACGACGCAGTCTGCGTGTCGTTTCACCTAATCGAGGCGGAAGATAAAATAGGAGTGGAAGCGAAATCACAATACCAAAGTATGGAACTCAAATACAGATTCGTTTCACCTTAAACGTTCTAACGAGTACATCGTACCTGGGGACACGTTGTAAATCTACCGTGAGAAGGGATTAAAAAATTGTTTGTCGTAACGAACGTCAGCGAAGCTGAGCGTGTATTGAAGCGTTCCGTGGTAACCGGATCGGGGGGATGGCTGTAGGTTAATGCAGAGACGAAAAATTCGCGCGAAAGCGGAGGAGGAAGACGTAACGCTGCTGGTTGGTGTCGGGCAGCATGGAGTTGAAAGATTTTTTTCGCTCGTTTCTTGATATTTTGTCGCGGCATGAATGTACCATTACTTCCTTGCTGAAAAAAGGAAAAACGACGACGAAGAAGAAGGAGCAAGAGGTGTGGGTGTGGGAGGGAAAGGAGAGAAACGGAGGAGGAAAAAAACAGAGAGAAAAACTGTGAAAGGAGACGAGCGCGCAGGGTTGTCGCTGTACGCCTTCTACTTTCGCAGCGTAGCGACAATTACGACAGTCGTGCAGCCCCGCGCAAGCGCCACGCTCTTTCGTTCGTTGAACCTCGTCCGTGAGAGAGACTCGTCTCTCTGTGTGCGTACGATGAAGAGAAAGAAAAATATAAATGCGAGAAACGAAGAAAGGAAAGTGAGGGGGAGAAAGAGAGAGAGAGAGAGGGGAGAGAGCACGAAGAGACGAAAAAAGAGAAAGAGATCGCGAAAGAGAGAGCTGAAGTGGTCGTAGACAATACCGCGCCAATTCTGCGAGCAGAGCCATCTATGCAGGACTTTCCACTTTTAAAATGCATTACATTGGAGCAAGAACCGGGAGGATCGTGTTGCGCGCATGAATTTTCAAACATCCGGATGGTCGCGCCGAATATTTAGGTGACGATAAACTGGGTCTTGTCTCGTTTAGCCTTCGTAACAGGCTAGGTCTGAGTGATGGACTTTTTTGAACTGTACGAATGGATTTGCTCCGCTGTTAGAATCTACGCTGGATAGACGATACGTTACTTATTAACATCGTGTTTAACTTTGTTTTTTTTTTTTCTTGGTTCGTCGAGAAGTTTCAGACGAATTTGATTAAAAAATCGAATACAAGGGCAACTGATAAGAGTGATACAGTCACTCGGTGTTGTTCGCTCGCTTATGTAACGATGGAAACCTGTTTGGTATACCGTGAATATATCTTCAGTATCAGTGGTTTTCATGATTGTCGTTTTTGTAAATCGATCTCGGTCGTTTCGCGATTTAAAAAACTTGATCGGTTCTAAACGCTTCTAGACATTGTATCGCGAGCCTAACATCGTTGTCCGTTGGGCAAACATTACCTTGGATGTTTCACGGAGGCTGGTCAATCGTTCGAATCGATAATACGCGGTGACTCTTCGTAGTTATACGCGGCCAGATCTTCCCATTTCCTGTTTGTAAGTAAGAACTCTTGAATCAGAGCTTTGGAGAGAGGATATTATATAGATTCTCAGTTAAGCTCGTGGAATCGTTGTTGCATGCAACATTACACATGTAAGGGAGCCATATTTTCTACCGAAGATGCACGACAGTCGTCGACTGTCCGCGAGCAAGTATAACGAGGTTAATTTAAATAGCTACACGGCCCAACAGTTGAATCGTACCGTGTAAAATGACACTTTCAAAGTTCTTCTCGTGCTGATTTATTTTACAGCGCTCCCCCACTCGAAAAAATTGTGTTCGAAAGCTATTATTGGCAGCCATGTTTTTTTTTAATCCTCGACTATAGTTAATGTCACTTCCTCGCCCGCATCGATTGGAAAAAAGAAAAAAAAAAAAGAAAGAAAGAAAGAAAGAAAGAAGGCTAAGCGGTATGCACTTAATCTAGAAAAGTTAATAATACCGATCGTTAATTTTACACGCGTAGGCGTAGGCGTAGTACCAGTCGACCGCAGTGCAAGAGTGCGCAGAAAATAGAATTTACTCTAGAAAGGCCACGGAATTTCACCGATGCAATCAATGAGCGGTCTAGTTTGAAAAAAAACCCTGGGCATTCTCTCCACCTCGAATCCATTGTGCCCGTCCGACTAGGTAGGCTTTTCTCTGCCGTGGTTAGGGGATAAATACTGGCGCGCACATTTCGAGCACACCTCACGGCCACGTTAGCCATGGAGGAGAGGGGGTTTTCGGAAAAAGACCGAAAATGGAGGCCGAGGATTGATCGCGTGGAGAGAGTTGAATTTCGTTCGATCGGCCCGTTGAGAACCACGGCGTTTCGTAGCACCGTACACTGTATTACACATTCACAAACACGCATACTCCTACGTACAAAGTACGCGTGTACCCTTCACCAGTGCGGAGGAGGAGAGTGCCGAGGCGAGCCGAAGGTGACCGAGGAGCGGCGCCGAGCGGAATCGTCATCGACGCAGCGTCGGGCCAGCTCCGCTCACTCTGCTCCGAGCTGTCGAACGCGACGCACGCGCCTCCGCTTCGCTTCTTTCTTCTCTACGAGTATACTCATCGCACTTAGAGACATATTTCCCTCGCTTTCTCGCCACCGAAGTATTATCATCATCATCATCAAACTGAGAGAAGGAGGCCGGCACACTCGTCTCTCTTCTCGAACCTCCGCTCCTAGGGGAACACTCAGTCTCAGTCTGTTCGTGAACGTCCAGCTAGTTCCCACAGCTACAGAGTTCGTCATCAGAGAACATACATTCCTACTCGTCTTGTCGTCTCGCGCGTTTGCTTTTTGGATCTCTCGCCGTCGAGAAGGCCGCTTCTCTACCCTCGGTCTCGCGCACAGCTGCTTTTGCTCTTCAGACTCGTGCTGTCGTCTTCTCCACTGAGCTGCAATGTCTTCCCGTTGAAACGTTCCACGTTCGATCTCGCTCGCGTCAACTTTCCACTCGTCGGCCAAATATTTTTTTTGGTGCTCGTTGTATTTCGTTAAAAATTACCATTTCCATTTACATACGTCTCGCGGGAATTATTGAATTATTGAATTATTGAACAATTTCATGCAACGACATCGAATAATCTTCAGCATCCTGTCTGCCGTGACACTTCTCGCAACGATTCATTTCCCGAAAATTCGAAAAATTCTCCGAGATATTTCCCGATCGTCGTTTCGATAACTGAAATATCGCCTCTCTGGGGGGAAGCCTCATTCGCTTGTTTGTAGGCCCAGCTGGGCAGTCAGGTATTGTTGAATGCTGTACAGCTCGAGGCCCGTACGGTTGTTCTCCATGGAGGACGCCGATCGCTCGGATCTCAGGTACGGCAGACGGGTTCGCGGACAGAATGGAGGCAGCTGGAGTTGCGAGACGACTTAAAGGCTTTGTCGTGATAAGAGATTGTCGAGGGCCAGCCTCGTGTTCGGAGATTTGGTCTTCGCGAGAGGACAGAGTAGTGCGGAAGGTGGTGGAGGGGGCAGGAGATCGTGCGGCTCGAAGGTAAAAAGGAACAGAAAAAGAAAGAAAACGCAAAAGTAATTCGATAGTCAAAAATATTGAAAAAGGAAAAGAATATAGAGACAAGTAGACTGAAAAAAAAAGAGAAAAAATACGAAAGAACGAAGAAACGGAAGACAAAGAACCCTTTTACACTTGGTTTAGTCGCAGAGTTTTCTGGGGTATATAAGGGGTACAAGGTGCGCATGGTAACCGAAGGCAGACAGAAACCTCCCCCTCCCTCCCCATCCCACCCCTCTTTTCCTGCCAGCTTTGAATCAATAATCTCCGGCCAGGATTATATGCAGAGTCCCTTTTATATTTGGTGCCGCGATAAGAAAGATATCGACAGATTAAAGAACTCCGGGGGCCCCGGTATAACCGCGATAATCATCCGTGAACGTTTCTGTGGATTCGCGATGGTACACAAAATCACGGAGAACATTTCTGAGACTGATTTATTTCCTCCTCCTCCTGCTCCTCCTCCTCCTCCTCCTCTTTGGCATTACGTCGTGTACGTCTTTCTCCGGTTACCGGTGCGCGGTATCGGCGTGCGGATTATTGATCTCTTCATCCTCCTCTTCGTCCCTTTGTGATATTCCGAGGAAAAGAGTCAACGCGGCGAATATGATTAAATTGAAGTAACGAGGATAGTCCGCTTCGCGGAATGACACAACCACGAATCGATCCTATCGAACGTTAACGTCCATCAATCTTTTCTCGAAATCCAGTCGGATCTATCTTTCCGAACTCCGTCTCGATGACGAATCTCAGATTCGTTTCTTAATTCGCGATCTTCGGAATATCTACGAATACAATACTACTATGGTGATGACACGAGTTTAATAAATTTCTGTGTTTCATGTGCACCGTAGATCAAACACTCCAGATGGAATCGCCTTCGGCCCCGGATTGTCTTATTGAGGCCCAAGAAGATTCCACCTCGGCAGGATCAGCGGAGACGATCGACGCGTCGTTGACAACGTTGTCATCGTCAGTATCCTCGCCGGCTACGTCGAGGAACGAGTCAACGGAGAGCGATAACGATGTTGATAGCCGAGAGTTTGCCAGTATAGAATCGTGCGAGGCCTCGGTCGCTTCGGATGCCTCGAACGAGCCTTCGGAGGCCTCGAACGAACCTTCGGAGGCCTCGTCGAGCGACTCTTCGCCCGGCGAAGGTCAATTAGATATTTCCGACATGGGTCTTAAGCTTGGCAAGGACAAGAAGCAACTTCAAAACACGGACGACGATGTCGAAGTGAAGTTGAACGTATCTGTGGACGAACGAGATTGTCCGACGCCGACGCCGACGCCGACGCCGACGCTGACGCCAACGCCAACGCCGACGCCGACGCCGACGCTGATGTCACCGTTGGTTCAGTGTACCGAAAAAGAGACAGAGTCTGATTTGAAAGTGTTGGATAACAACGACGGAGAATTCGCCACCTCGTCGCCATTATGTAGAAAAAGGCCGGCCAGTGATTTCCTTCCCATCAATGCGGAGATCAAACGGATCGACGTTGAGATCCCGGAGAACGACTTGAATCAAGTAAGAAGCGACGTGAGGAGGATCTCGCCGGTGTTGGTGAGCCTTCGGGAGCGTACCCTCGGCGAAATATCCCTGTCCTCGGACTCGTGCCTGTTCGACGACGACGTTAATAGCCGATGCGTCTCGAGGAACAATAGGATTATCGACGACCTGTTAACGAGTGCTTGTAGGTTATCGACGACGGCCGTAGACGGTTTTCAAACGAATCATGATTCCGAGGGAACAGCTTGCGTCGAGTCGGAGCACAGGATCATCCGCAGAGAAGCGACGTCGCCGGAAGGCGAATGTACTAATGGCAGCGTCGAGGAGGCGCTAGCAGAGCCCTGTAAAAAGCTCGAATACCCGGGCTCGACGTTCATCGACGAGGACTCGTGTTGTTCGCTGTCGCGCGAGAGCCCCGAGAGGAATTTCAGCAAGTGCCAGGAACCGAAACAGTGCGAGAAGCCTGTCGAGGAGTGCTCATGCAACGACACCATGTCTACGAACGATGCTTGCGCGACGACGCCGGTCGTGAACAAGCAGATCAAACAAAACAGAACGGCAGAACAAAATTCGTTACCCCATTTGGTAGTTAAGGTGGAACACGTTGACTTGTCGAAGTACTTGTCACCGGAACGGAAAAACGCGAAACACATGATCGTCAGCTCGAAGAAGAAACAGAAGAAGAACACCGCGTGCAATGACGACGACAGCAACGTGGCCGTAAGAACTGATTCGTCCAAAGACACGTTCAAGGAAATATGTTGTGTCGTTGAAAATTGCGCTTACAAGAAAAACGTCCAAAAGACTGAGTCACAGGACCACAAGGAGAAACCGACGGATTCTCCTATAGTATCCAATCGGAAACAGGCCAAATTAACAAAATCATCCCCCGTTGGTGTTGTGAAGGAATGCAAGGTGATCTTGCAGAGGATAACGTTGCCGGTGAGAACGACGTCGACGGAGAAATCGGAGAACGAAGAAACGGGACCGAGATCGGCAATGGAGAAGTTGGAGAACGACGAGAAGATTGTGTACTCCTCGTCTTTCTCCCCTGCCGAGAATTTACAATCGCCGAACAATTTAGATTCGTCTGAAACGACGCTAGGTTCGCCGGTGATGTTGGAACCGACCGCGGATGTTTCAGAAACGATCGACACAGAGACGGAAACCGAGACCGGGTCCGATAGTTCCGAAATATCGGCCATGACGAGAGTACCTCTTCGTGGATGCGAAGACGATACCGCTTCTGACCAAATATCGTGTCAGGAGAGTGAGTCCATGTGCTGCGTCGATATTAATCCGGAGATCATATCGAGGTTGGAGCCAGAAAGGCCGGAAGCTTTTACCGAAGATTCAGCGGAGAGTCTGACACTTGCCGCTGGTGCACGGGACGAAGTTAGATCGGACGGAAGTGATTCTGGTCTAGGTAACGAGATTCCTGGTGATTCTGGGCCTGCACCAGTCCCCGAAAGTGATTCCGAGACTTCTTTTTTGGATAGGATACCCGATGACATTCTCTCCGACAAAGAAAAAGGTAATTATAAACAACATGATATATATATTTCATAAGTTTTCACTTGAGAAAACATTTTAAGGAGTTGATATTAGTACAGTTAATATATTAGTGGTGTACAAATGATGTGTTAACGTATTTCTGAATATAAGAGAGTGTGGCAAGAAAGTGTAGTAACGTACAACATTCTGTTTTTTTAGCCGTGAATCAATTGGACAGCTTTGAATCGAACGTGGGTATACCAGGTACGCCGCAGCCGCCATTGACGAACTTTCGGAACCCTACAAAGAGTACTCTAAAACGAAGATTAATAGATTGCATGGAAGGGGCTCCTAGTCCGAAGAGAAGCAATACGGATGAATTGATGAAAAAGAAACGCAATATTCAATTCGACGCCGTCACCGTTTATTATTTTCCTAGGGCACAGGGTTTCACTTGTGTGCCTTCTCAGGTATACATTTTTTACGACACAGACTTTATTTCGCGTCATTTCACGAATAATATATTAGTATTGTATTGTTTTAATGATATGTAGAAGAACAAGTAATGAATGTAGTGTTTGAAATCGATTTATCCTCAGGGTGGCAGCACTCTTGGCATGAGCGCGACGCATACTCACGCAGAACGGTTCTCGTTGTCGGAGCATGCTGCTGAACAGAGGCGAATTCATCGTGCTAGACTAGCTCAAATACGCTCGGAGCGTGCCGCAAATTGCGTATCGGAAGCAGCTTCCAGCTCTGAGGATCCCAGCGACGACACGGACGAGGAACAAAGTGATAACGAGGAACTGGACATTGATAGTTATTACTTTCTACAACCAGTGCCTACGTGGCAGAGACGAGTTTTGCTTAGAGCTGCTGGAGTACGTAGAATAGATACGGTCGAGAAGGACGAGTGCCGTGACATTAGAGCCAGTAGAGAACATTGCGGTTGCGGGTGCAAAGGATACTGCGATCCAGAAAGCTGTCCTTGTAGTCGAGCCAATGTAAAGTGTCAGGTTAGTAAACAAATGCTTCGCGATAAACTCGCAGAGTTTTTTTTTTTTTTAAGCATAGACAACAAGTAAATGACGCGACTGTTATGTGTGTTAATAGGTGGATAGAGCAGGTTTCCCTTGTGGATGTACTCGAGACGGTTGTGCGAATAGTTCAGGCAGGATCGAGTTTAATCCAGTACGGGTACGAACACATTTCATTCATACTCTAATGCGGTTAGAATTAGAAAAAAAACAACGAGAAGAAGAGGGCGCGGATCATGACGCTTCCGACAATCAAAACGGCCGAAGTCCGTTAAGGGAACTCAATTTGGGATCTGTGATGGAGAGTAGGACCACTGAATCGTGTCTGAACGGTGGCGGATTTACAACGCTTCATTACGAGAATCACGACGCTAGAGACGGCGGGACGAATTGTCAGCCAGAAGTACCTGGTACTAGAGAGGATAGTCTGGATCTTTACGCAATTAGAGATGATTGTTATCCTAGCGAAGACACTGTTGATGGTACGCAGGGACCTCAAAGGAAACTTCATCCTGAGTTTAGCCAAGCTTTTCAAACGTTCTCAGGTCAAACGAGTGCTGGAGTGACCTTTCAACAACCTCCTTATCAGGATTATCAACCTTACGCTAACCTTCCTTCTACATCTAGGGTGCAATTTCAGCCGCAATTCCAAACGGTGCCAGGAAATCCAGGGTTCTCACACTACGCGCCTTACGGACAAGACACCGGATCAATTCAGGGGAACTGCCAGGTCCATGCCGGACAACACTCTTCCAACTACGAGACTAGCTTCGCCCAAGATGAAACAAATGGATCGCAGTACACGAATTTGAATTCGGTGCAGCCAATGAACACGGTGGTTCAACAAATGGGTAAACTAGAACCATTTTCAGAACTTTTGTCTGGTAGATATTCGTATTACGGTGAAATGGAGCCTCCGGCGCATGGTACTTATCACGGGAACGGAGCGAAGGACGAGGTAGAAAAGAACCAAGGTAACGAGCAACAATCGGAAAGTACGGAAGAGTGTGATGAAAACTTTGGTGAGATTATTAAAAAGTCAATGGTTGAGACTGTATCCGCTTAGGTCAAACTGTAGATACAAAGAATTGTCTATATGCAAATCCGTCAAATTGTTTTTGACCTATAGTTATTTATAACGAAAAAGAAAAAAAAAATAGAGTAATTTCGACGGATTTAATTTCCGTCGAAAACCTCGCGAACAAAAAAAAAAAAAAAAAAAAAAGAAAAAAAAAAAAAAAAAAAAAAACAGAAAAAAGATAACGAGGAAATGTCCCGATGAAGAGGTGCTGGAGTTTTGACCAGTAATCCTTCCATTAGATAAATCCAAATAAATTGTTTATGTGGTTTTCGAACAGAACAAAAGTTCTCCTCGAGAATCACTCGCGGTTAACTATGATGAGTCTCGTGGATGTTAGAAAAATTATGCGGATACGTGTGCGTCCGCCCGGGATGGAAGCTTGAGACATTGTTCTTGTTCCTTTATAATAAGATTGTCGACTGTATAATCGATCGAATGGATCGAGACGATGCTCTCAATAAACGTGAAGAGAATCCGGGGCCGCCAATTCGGTGAAGGATTTTCGGGAGAAGGTCTTCGTCGAAAATCTTCATGAACAGTCTCCTTGAAATGGCAAGAATTCTGTAACTTCGTTACAGAAGAAATTCAACGAGGTTGTGACCAAGAAACAACATATGGGATCAGCTTAGATTGCAGTTTATAATACTTAACTTTAATACCTTAATCGTAGGCTCGCGGGTCACGCGTCTTTTTAAAAGGAAATGAAAAAAAAAAAAAAAAAAAAAGAAGAAGAAGAACGAGTTTCGAATTCGGATTCGTGTGACAGCGGCGATGGCAAATAACTTAGTATTTATTGCGAAAGCGAATCTGAAAGATGTTTACATTGCTGATCAGAATGGAAGAAAGATACATGCATGTACACACACAAAAACACATTTATACACGACCACGAAATGTGAGCGATTGTGATACTCGTGCATATGAAAATACAGTTTGCCAGGATCGTAGGTTAAGAAAATTACTTATGGGACTTTTTTATGCCAGTTAGTAAGAGATCGAGTTTGAATGGTTTTTCAATCAACAGGCGATGGTAAATGACGATAGAGAATAGATTATTCCTCGTGTTGTAATGAATGCACACGCATCGCAGTTACATACATGTTTCCAATGTTAGAGAAATCATAATTGGTTGGCATACCAAACGCACGCTGTCTACAGAACACATAATGTTAAGCCCTCGTATATTATTTTTTTTCATTCTTTTATACGACACCTTGAAATTGCAAGTCTTTCGAATATCACGCACATTGTACGAATATATTTGTGACAAAAGGTGAAAATTTTTCGATAGAAACATACACATATAAATTGTCGATTATTGAGAATTTTCATTCTCGATGAATGACCAACTGTTCAACTTCGTTCTTTATTCGCAATTTCAGGGTAAGCATTAACGTGAACAAAATAAGAAAGAAAAAGATACCCGCGTGAAGTTCTCCCGTTTTTTTGGAAAACTGTACGATAAACAAAAGTCTGATGGCAAGTATTGTCTTGTTCGGACGTTCTTTTGCACACCCATTGTTATTCACCTTGTAGATTTTCAGACACAGACCTCTTTAGCATCCCGGGACGTTGATCGCTATACCCACGATTAATTGAAATATTACACGTAAGAAAACAATGATAACGACGATAGTATTAAATTTATACAATTACTTATTGGACGTGTCAGCTCCCAAGCACTTTTAACGATCTTCTATTTCCGTGTTTCACACTGTGTTCATCGTCGCTGATTGGTGCCTAAAATCGTTACGTTTGTTGTCAGTGTACAATGATAACGAAATCACACTTTCGAAAATAGAAGAAACGAAAGGAACGTAGATTTATCGTGTTGAGATGTTGCGAGGGATGTGACACCTCCATATAACATAAATATACATATAAACTACACGTATGTAAGTAACTTTTAGAGTATTTGAGTAAAAAAAAGGCATACATAGTTGATAGCGTTTTATTAAATGTTGTGAAAAAGTCTCTTGTCTGTCGTGTAATGTGTTGTCTCATTATGTATGCGTCTTTTTGTTCTTTGTTATTTTGCCCTTTCATATTTACAATACCATTCCCCAAGATCCTTCGTTATCGTTATCACGTTAAAAGTAGTTTGTGAAAAGTCATATTTTTTCTGATTTTTCCTTTCAATGTATCGTACGTGATCCCGTCATATTAATCAATTTAGTTGCACAGGTGAATCCGATTGTGCAAAAATATTCTCTTTACCTTTATTATATTCTATTCTAATGTTGCGGTAACAATGCAATTACAAGGCTCTTGCATTTGTTACTATTCGTACGAACGAAGTCGAAGATCTTGCGAGATTTCGCAAATTAGCAGTAATAAGATGTCTGCGTAAATTCAAATTAACGTCATTCCGCAGCGGCGATTTAAACGTCCCGCTACGTGCTTCAAATTTCCTGCCTCGAGCTGCGCGCGCAGAGTGCAGCGCCAACATGGCGTCCGTCGCGGGAATTCTGTGCAAACGGCAGTGACGTTTATTCGCGATATTATTCGAGTTACAAATTATGTACAAAATTCGTGATTGGCACGGGCGACAGGCGTACAGAACGATAACGCGAACAACGATTCGCGTAACGATATAAACCAATTTTAAGCCGATCGTTTCTACCTGCTGTTCGTACGACGGCTTCGGGTGGGGAGCGACGCGATGGAAGGGAAAGCATTAGCAAGTTGTTGAGTCGAGTGACGCTGGAAGTTAGCGCCTGCCCGTGAGACCGTACGGAGGTTAGATTCGTGCGGTTAATACTTGACATTCGGTCATTTTTCTTTCTCAGTCGGCCGGTGAGACGCGAAAAATCGGAGTAGCAAGTTGAACGGAAGTGGCGTGCAGTGCGGAACTCATCGTCGATGGCGTAATTCAAAAAAGAAAAAAAATTCAATTCGTTGATACGACGGCGTGCCAGTGTCGTTGACGTTTCATGTGTCAGTGTCCTCTCTCTCTCCCCCTATTTCCCCTCTCTCGCGCCAGCCCTTTCTCGCCTCCCGTCCTTTTCTATCTCGTCCCTTTCTATATACGTTACGATCGTCGTGCCAATAAGTCGCGTTCGTCGCTGCAATGCCAGATGACAGGTGCGAAGCGCTGCCATTCGTGTCTGTTGACGAGTCCTTCGTGTGTCCTGCGAATTTAGGATACGCCGCAGAATGACGAGCGCAAGGTTGTTCTACCGGAAGGGAGGCGAAGAGGACCGAAGACGACGACCACGACGACGATCTCGAATTCCCTCGCGCTAGCGGTGGGCTATGAGCGCTGACAATGGGGACGACTCCTTGGTAATTATCATACCTTTCTCTTTTTTATTGCTCCCCCTTGTTTCGTCTCTACGTTGCGCCTGGTGTCTGTGTGCATTGCGGCCTGTGAAACACGCGGATTGACAGAAAAGCAACGCACGGCTTCCTCGTGCGGAAATAATCGTGGATTTGAAAGCTCTCGCCGTCTCTTTCTATCTTTCGCTCTTCCATCTGCGTCTAACGTTAACGCGGTCACGCGAAGGAAATATTCTTGCTGGCGGGAATATTCGCGTATGTGTATTTCACTTTGGTATATTAAGAAACGTGTGTATAAAACAGAGTCGGTCGCTGGTTGGAAATATTATGAAATAACGATAGATGGAACGTTGTGGCTTGTGCCATAATTTTTACTCTTTTTTTTTCTTACGTAATCGATGAAACAGGAAGTATGTACAATGTGTTTAAACAAGAGGATCACGAAATTGTAGGATTGCGTCGTCAGCGTGAATTGATTTCGATTCAACCTTGCGCGTAACCGAGCTTCGACCTTTTGACAATTGCTAACTACACTGACTAGTCGACTCGCGTGGTATTACGAACCACGACACGAACTGCTGTATTTAAATCTTTGAAATTCGGCTTCGAAAGCTGGAATTTTAAAACTTTGCGAACACTTGATTCTAGACCGTTATTACCAGCAATTTTCGTACGTAATGAGGCAATACGCGTAGGTTTAGAAAAAAAAGAATCTGTAGATGGTATCTTTGTTCCATCGCGCTCTGTGTTAATTTCTAATAACTCGGAGATGCT
Source organism: Melipona quadrifasciata (assembly GCA_001276565.1). NCBI lineage: Eukaryota > Metazoa > Arthropoda > Insecta > Hymenoptera > Apidae > Melipona > Melipona quadrifasciata. Next base: position 311,159 of record KQ435748.1, read on the forward strand.
GTCACGTGTTCTCTGTCCACGTGATCCAAGTGGACAGATGAGTCTGTACCGAGTAAAAGTAATTTCTTGCTGCTAGCGATATTTCTTACTCGATGACTAGAGTTGTGAAACTTGCTTTACGTTTCGTAAGTTCAACGGTTTAGCCACAGGACGGGAATGGAACGAGAGTGGAATATGATTTTTGACGTGGTTTTAACCCTGTTGTGAAAATTCTTTCATTTTCAATGTATTTTTCTTGTATTTTTTCTAAAAGGAAACGTTTCAAATTTTTATTTTATTTTATTTTATAACTTTTTTCAAGGAAACTAAATTTCCTTAAAAATGAAGTTGCTCAAAAATTTGGATTGCATCTTTTGCTTTTACAAATTTGTTCGTAATTTTATATTAAATTTGTGATTTAAGAAAATTTGTATAATTAATCAAAAATATATTATATTATTCACATTTCGGATCATTTGAGAATCACATTTATGTTCCTCGTAATTGACTTCAATTTCGTTGCGATTTTATTCGAGATACAAGTTGCCCATCGTGTGTTTCGTTGACCTCGCTTCTCTTCGTGGACACAATCGTAATGCAGTGGACAGCTTGTAGTTCGATGGAACACGTTCAATAACTCGAGAGTCAATGAAACTTGCGCACGCCTCGTGCACGCGAAGGTATGCCTACTATCGAGGGATGTCGTTCTGTTTATGTTAGAAATTAGTCTGTCAGTCATATAATGTTACAAATCATTGTTTCACCAAATGTAATTCCTATATACATATACATAGAAAAAGAAACGTAGGTATAGGAGAAGGTTATAATTTATATAAAACGTTGAAATGAAGTTGTAAACTACTTGTCATTAGAGCCATTACGTTGTTTCTGTTGTCATTGTACAGAGTACAGCGAAATTGTATTTATCCGATCGCCACTGCTGGATAAACAATTCATGTAACAAGAATTCATTGGTTGTTCTGATCGTCATCGTTCAAATTGTGTTGTAGATAAATTGTATTGGAGTACTTTTAAATTATTAAAAAAAAAAAAAAAAAAAACAATATAATGTTAACTCAAAATTTAATCCGTGTCAGTTTCAAGATCGAAGATCTTCTAGTTTCAAAGTGTAAAAGCTATTACTTTCCATGTGTTTTCTCGGCTCTGATCCCCGTCTGGAAAGGTACGTTGTCTGGAAAGTTTTCTTTTCGATTGGAAACTCCCCGATCGCGTTGACCGTCTATGAACACTAGCAGCTCCCGATTCCTCGGTAATCTCGATCCGGCCGGCGCTGTGAGAAAGGCAAGGCGACATAACGCTTATGAGAATGCAAAGTAATACGTGTCAAGTCTAACGAGGCGCGTCGCGGAATGCAGGAGGCGAGAAAGAAGTGTGCTGGCTTCGCGATCCCGAACGCAAGGAACGCGTGTGACTCTTCGATACAACAGGTCCCAAAAGATATATCGCTCATTTGATCCTGTTGAAAAATTTGTTTCTTTTGTTTTTCGTTATAAAAAATCAATTGAAATGGGCGAGTTTTTTTGCGATTTTGTCAATTTTATTAAAAAACAAACGTTACAAGTAAAAATGTCAAAAGATACCCGTAACACGTCGCTTCTTTTCCTATTATCAGATCTAAAGAATTGATTTTTGCTCCTGTTCATTAGAATTCTGTTCATTAGAAATTAAATCAGCCATGACACAATTTGGAAATGGAAACGTTAAAATATTTAGAATTGCAAAAAAAAAAAAAAAAAGAAGCAGCAGTCGACTAAATTAAGCACAAACTCGTTAATTATATGTAGAGCATCCGGCTTCGAAGTGTTCAGCGTAGAAAGAAAAAAATGGAAGAGAAAGTTACGCCAGTTTGTACACGCGATACATAGCGTAGTACGGTTTTGTTCGCGTTCTTGTGAAACGAAGATACTTTCGACTCACTTTTTGGTACACCCTGTATATTATATATATATATATATATATATATATATATATATATGTATGTATATACCTCGATTTCCGCGTTGTGTCACGCTTTCATCGAAAAGGAAAGGGAACACGTTCGTGGCTCGAGCAAACTGTGACGATTCCGTGATTGATATGTAAATTCCGAATATTTGTATCGCACGTACCGCGATTCGAGATACTGTTGCACAAAGGCGTCTATTTCATAGCTGGAAATTGCTCTGTTGTCACACTGAGACACTCCTTTGGGAAATACGTCTTCGGTCAGATGTTCGTCACGATGTTCGAGACGAACAAGGACTTTGCGCGATAAACTCGAACGATAAACTAGTCGATCCAACGCGTTCGATAGATGCTGGACGTGTCAGTGCCACGAGTACTGTTACTTCTGGTTATTCGATCCAAGGCGAGGAGAAAAACTCTGCCTTCTGTTCGTACGATAAAAACCGACCAAGTGATTTCTTTGATGATGATATTGAATCGCGACATCGTGTAGACAGAATTTTCCTTTATACTGAAGGCTTAGTTATATTTAAATTAATGAAACTTCAAACGAGTCGTTCATTCATTCTCGTCGCTAGCTGTGATTTTTCGTTTATATAATGAGTTCATGTTTACGTAAGTGGATTCAACGGAGAAAAGTTTGTGTAGTATATCGTTAATCAAAATTTCTTTTTAATAAATGGAGTTCGGACAAATGAATTCTTGCTATATGTGTGTCAGAAAACATAGGAATCGTTTAAAGTGACGACAATGTCAACTCTCTTAGAGGAACGTTTATTATTTTATTACCGATGTAAAAAATAATTACATTTAGTTTTTCTTTATTACATCTTATATTTTATACTGAGCGAAGTAGAAGCGATACGCAAATTGCCCCACCTTCCTCAAAGAGTCAAAACATTTGCACAGTATTCATCTCAGTATTGACACAAGCTGAGTAGCATCGAAGAACGTACAAGATACGGTGGGAAAGTTTTGAGCCACTTATCAAATACAGAAATAGCTTGTATTTCAAATTTTAACAATATAATCACGATAGTCGTGTTCCTCTAAATGTTCAAATATTTTCAGAAACCATTGTTATCGGAAGATTTGCGTCTATAAAATAGTATTTGAAATCTAATATTGGAAATATTTCTTAAAATTACGATCAAGAAACACGATCATAGACGCAAGATTCATTTCTATGTAATATTATGCATGGTAGTATCATTTAAATGGTCATGGATCACGATTCATTTATAATATACGACACTACATGTAGAAATATTAAAAACTGCACGACCATCAATAAATTTTATTGATATGCAAACATTTGAGTCGATAGAAAACAAATTACAGGCGCGATCGCTCAGTACCACACAACGCCACTCCTACTCGAGGTCTACTCCACGCCCCCTCGCGAATCACGTGACCCAAATCAACCAATCGCTAATTTTCGTTGCATTAGCGTTGCGTTATCTGGGCTACCCCCACTAAAATCACTTTCAGTGGTAAAAAAATATGTACATTGCAACGACAATTAATGTCATTCTATACGACACTGTGTGTGGAAATATTTAAAAAAACATGTTGCATTTATGTATAATATAATAATAACGACGATCTAGTTGTCATTACTAGATCGCTGTCGCTTACGTCTGAAGACTTTTACACACGTTTTTTTTTTTTTGTAACATGATGGAAAAAAAACGCGTACACCGTGATGCTCCAATTCTCCAGCACGCGCTTCGCACGAATCAATCTTCTCACGAGCGAGGTTCGATCGTGAGAAAGGCGGATGTCCATTCAGAATTCAGTACGAAACGAGAGGAATCTCTTTCTTTCTCGCTTTCTCTCTTCTTCTTCGTATCTGTCGCTTTCCTTCTCCCTCTCCTCCCTTTCTTTGTTGTGTTTCCCGCGGTAGTCTCCATCTTCCTCGTCGACGTCGACCGAATGGAAACGTGAAAGTAACGTAGAACACGGTGTGCACGCGGTCACGCGTTTTTCGCCAACCTGATACCGACACGACCACGCGAGATTCCATCGCTCGAGTGAAACACCGACGCGAGAAAAGAAGGATATCGGTGTCGATCTACCGAACCTAAATAAATCCCACGATTAATTACATCGAACCGCGAGCGAGACGAATTTGACGCACGTGTCTTGATCATCTTGTGATCATCCGCGACTTGTAATTAATTGCTAGACTCTCAGTGATGGGTAATGGGTGATGCAAGAGCTGGAAAGGCAAATAAAATTGTTTTTCAGATTAAAAAAAATCTAAATAGAGATTTGTTTTGAATGTTAAAAAATTGCGAGGCGTTGAATATTTGAATATTTTGTATATAATTTTTTGTATATAATAATCGTATATATTTTGTATATAATTATTGTATATATTTTGTATATAATTCTTTCCTTTTGGCATAGAAGAACCATTAATATCGTTCTGTTGTAAAATTACGGAGAATCGCGTGACAAAACTAGAATAGACTTTAATTTCTTGGTTTCAGAAGTCACTGAAAGATGATAAGCATCGTCTTTATGGGAATGCAAGTCACCAATTTTTTTTGTGGACACTTGCGCGTCTCGCAGAGAATTTAGCTTATGCCTGGTTTGAGATATTAGATCCACTTAGAGCGTTTAACGCGATTTTCCGTCTCGATGAAGGACGTTTCTCAATGAGACGAAGGTTGTAGTATTTAAGCCATGTCATAATCCCAAACCACAGGAGAAAGACGTAAGTCATGTTTTCTGTCTTTAGTAAAAGAGCAATTCTAAAATTTAATGCAATTGCCAATTACATCTCAGGGTTATCTTTTCGTTTGATCTCGGGTTAAATATCTTTTGATTAAATATGTTACTCGTTTGTCTGGACTGTGCACTTACTGCCTATTTTCGAAATAGAATTATACCTTCAGAATCATCAAGTTACTCTCTTCTTCAGCTGTTTTACATTAAACTTTCTCTCAGTTATCAAACTGTGTTATATGAAAGTGGAAAACTGTAGAAATTGAAGCTAGAAATTTCAAACAATAGTTAGAGTAGAAAAATAAATGTATAATATATATGAGTCAGAAAAGTGAGAAAAATGGTCTCATCAATCTGTCCTTTGTAATCTTCAAATGACATTCGAGTCAATTACTTCCTACGTTTTATTCTGTACCATTTAAATGATCATGGATCACGATTCATTTATAATATACGACACTACATATAGAAATATTAAAAACTGCACGACCATCAATAAATTTTATTGATATGCGAACATTTGAATCGACAGAAAACAAATTACAGGCGCGATCGCTCAGTACCACACAACGCCACTCCTACTCGAGGTCTACCCCACGCCCCCTCGCGAATCACGTGACCCAAATCAACCAATCGTTAATTTTCGTTGCATGAGCGTTGCACCTGAAGTGGCCCGATTTTACCCCCGCTAATATCACTTTCAGTGATAAAATGTCGATGTATTGGCTTACGTTTAAGCGGCTCGAATCCGCAAGAAAGACCAGACCTGTAGATCTGCCGATCGCGGTTCAAGCAGTTTCTTATTGGCGTTGTGAAACTGCTATCGCTACGCAAGTCAAAACGTTTGTACAAATGGCTGGTGTACGATTACGGTAATTAAAACATCCATAGTTTTGCGGAACTCGGTAGAACGTTTCGGACGGATATTGGTTGTTACTCAAGTACGATAAAGAATAATCCGTTATTGCAATGCACTTTTAATGTAAATTGCAATTGAAGGTAATGGCTTCGTGTGTGAGTGTCTGTTTGCAACCTCGTTTGTGGTATCGGCATTTTTCATGACATATTTAAATTGAAAATTCATGTTTCTTCATTCGCTGTTTCGCCTTGTCTTTCGTGAATTGTATTTTTTTTTTTTTAAATAATCGAATGGAGTAGTTTTTGTTTCTGCGGTATTTAATGAAACGACTTTTCGTTGTAGCGATCTTACGTCATTTTCATTCATTAAAATGTTCTGTACTAGTAATTATAGAATATTTCGACACTTACATCGAAACAAATAAGTCTTCCTGATGAAATTTCCCATAAAAGTAGTCTTTAATTAAAAATAACCATGCGATTCCTTGTAAAATAATTCTGTGACCATCTCAGAAATCGGATTTTAACTTCATTATTAAAAACAAATTTTTTCCTCTCAGTGAACACGTAGTATGATGGATCATTTTTACTTTGAAAAATCAATGAATTGTATGCTAGAATATTTTCCAAGAGATCCCACTTCTTCGTTTGGACGATGATAGATCTTTCGAATATTAAAAATTTTCCATATTCTTCACATCGGTCTTCATTGTACGATACATTTAGTTTAGAAGTTTACTCAAGTCAGAACGACTTGAACTCTTCATTGCAATCATTTCCGCGAAAATTCGTACTGTCGAGTCTCTCTTACGCGATTGGTTACGAATGTATCTGTCATTCCCTCGGCTGTGCTTTTGGAACATCGCTCAAGCAGCTGGCGGGTCTAACGAGACCTCCACGGAACCGATTGGTTTTCGCCTAAGCGTGAAAACGTGATTCGTGGGTCGCGCGTGGGACACGCACGCGTCTCCGTGACTCACAACACCTACGTTGGTCTGAAATCGCTCAAGGTTTCGGCGTGGTGTAATGAAATAATAATTCGGCCAAGCGGTTTCGCGCGTACCACAATTTAAGCTAGAAAATTTTCAGTATCACGCATGCTCTACTTCGTTACGTGTAACGTTCTATTATTCGTTAGAAAATAGTGTAATTTTCAAATTGGAAAATATTGCAGTTTGTCAACAATGCTTCCTTGCAATAATTTATTAATAATTTTTCATTAGTAATTTTGTATTATATAATACTAACAATTCTTTTAAATGCACTTTGAATCCACGTCTATTCGTGGTATTCACCAAATTTTATCTCAATCGGCCGTCGGTACAATGTTGTATCTTGAATTCTATACTTTTATACTATCGAATGAATGTTAAAAGAAAGGGAAATTTAAAAAAAGGGAGATTAAATTAAAGAAGAATCAAATGCAAAGAAAAGGGGGAAAAGAAATAAGTAAAAAATTGATCAAACAAAAGTTTAAATGAATTTGTAGCGTGGTAATGAAAGACCTTAGGTGAACAAAGTTTGTTGCGCGTGCATGATGATTAAATCGGTGGGACACTCTTGCTAATTAGAGTTCCAATAGCTGTATGCGCAAAGAAACGGGTTTTGTTTGCTCTAATGATTGGAAACCGAGGCAGTTGGTTACCAGTGCCGGTAAACGTGTGTTTTATATCGCACATTCTGAAAGTGTGAAAGTGGAGGAAAGCTTTCACGACTAAAGATACGTCCGACAGCGATCAAAGCGTCCCTGAGTTCCAACTATTTTATCAACAGACCTTGATTTTCGTTGCAGTTCTGATTTATTCTCATCGAGCTCGGCACAGATTACTTTGATAAGTGCATTTCCGTGCAAATGTTCCTCTGTTTGAAGCTCAATTCGCGATCTCTCTGCGATTTGAAATTTAATCAGCGTAACTTGCGTGTCGCTTTTCGGTCGCGCAAGTACTTTCATCGTGCATCCGCTTAATTTGATTTCCTCGCAATTTCTCGAAAATTTTGTTCGATTGTCATCCGACCGGTTTAATTAGCGTAATTGTTCGCCCGCATCCACAGAACTGCAAAATATATGATACGAGAAAAATACAAGTGTAGTACTTTCTAGCAGGTTTTATTTTTTTAATTCTCTAAAACATAAATTCGCATAAAAATCTTGATTCGAATATTTGTAATTTTAGTAATTTTAAATTCTATCGTGTGCGAGAAAATACATTTTTTTTTTTTTTTTGTCGAGAAGAGAAATTACAAATAGATCATTTATACAAATCTTTTTCTTTCTCTTATCATAATTGAACGCCAGCACCTAACATTTTCTTTCATCCAACTATAAAGTCTGCGATTCTGCACTGCACTTACTCTAACGGGTAAAGATCGTTCAATTACAAATCCCGCCAGCGATATTTCCTTGATCAACGTTCTTATCATCTCTTCCACCCATGAAGCATCTGACGATCACGATCCAAGTAATGCTCCTTTTTGAAATAATGGTACGCGATCGATGCGGTCTTCACCGTTAAATTTCGGTTTATTGGCTTGTTCGAGCCAGTCGTTACGTCGTTTCATTCCTGAACTCGTGTTCCGTTAGTTGGTTTCTTCCGTAAGAAAGTATACATCGAACCTGCAGAACGTTCAGACAGAGATTCATCGAACAGAGTGATATCGAGGCATGATTTCGAAAGAGGGTAACGGGGTTAATGAACATCGTTTTGCCCAGGGCGAGCGTTTTATCGACTCCGTTTGACTTACTAGGAGGTATTTTGCTCCAAGTACACGTAAGCAGAGACTCGAGACTCGCGTCGACTACGAAAGTAAACGACCTTAAGACCAACAGAGCACACACAGGCTGGATCGTAATTACTGCTGGTAGCCCGCTGGTCCAAAAGCGAGAGGCTATGAATAACGAGGTTGTTGCTCCAATAGGCGCGGTCTTCACCGTTAAATTTTCATCCGCGTGGTTTTATGATTTTTCTTTTTCTTTTTTTGCGAACGGGAGAGGTGTTTGGGCAAACGTGTTTCGAGGAATTCACGTTTTAATAGCCAGACTTGTTGGAAGGATGTTTGGTTAGGTTTGGCAGATAAATTTGTCGTAGTTGGAATGCCGTGTCATTGGAAAGACCAGTTTCTTAGAATAAATGACGAATTTATATATATATTTTCCAGAGTTTCTACTTGTTAACCAAGTATTGTTTCTTTTATTGGAGAAACGGGCAAATTTTCAGAAACGGAGTGTGACAATTAGGCGTAGAAATGTAGAAATTAGTTTTAGATTAACTTGGAAGAATTCCTACTTACTCACACGTAATCTTTTATTAGAAGGATGCAGGTTAAGTTTTTTGATTTTTATCGTAGAAACGTTTCGTACGATTCGTTTCACTGAAAGGCCCAGAAGCAACTGTTCCGACTAGGAAATGAAGACGACTTTTTTGCCATAAAATTTTATTGATGTGCAAACATCAATTGCGCGATCGCTCAGTACCAGACGTCAACGCCACTTCTCGTGACCCAAATCAACCAATCGCTAATTTTCGTTGCATTAGCGTTGCACCTGGAGAGGCCCGATTTTCTGGGTTAAAATCACTTTCATTGATAAAAAATTGTAATATATGTCGAGGAACTAATCTCTATTCGGTTGTATAAACTTTTTCGCCACGACCAAGCCCACTTTTTGTTCGTTTGATCAACGAACAATCAGGGTGAAAGATGGAACGTTCAAACAGAGGAGAATGGAACGAGAATATCTCCAGCCAGAAAGGGAGGAAGGGCTCGTTTCCCGCCAATTCTAGGGGCGAGAGCTACTCGTTATCGATTTTACGTCCCGGACCATACTCTCGTGTGCAGACTGACACGAGTGGTCCGTCGGAGTGCGCGTACGAGTTAACAAGATTTACTGTTCGGTGGATTGCACGCAGGTTAAGAACAGAACGGGACGAGATGAAACAAAACGAAGCGAGAAGCGCTGGCGAGCGAAATTCACCGAGTCACGTACATGATCCTGCCACATTACACCAACGTAAACGCACCGCGAAAACATGAATTTCACGTTTCGATCTCAGACTTCCCAGATGTTGAAACACGGACAGCGACGCCAAGCCCCTTTGCAAGAGGAGGAGAGGAGAAATTAATTTAAAAAAAGAAACGATATGCAATCACGATACGAAGGAAATCGAGGTTATCTGGAATTGAAATAGGAATCACACGATAAAGATTACCGAAGTACTTTTTGCTTTTATAGACGTACATATAACTTGTCTTTTTCAAGCCGAAGCAATTATTAGCTTTCGAAGAATCGAAATTTATTGGAAGAAATTGAGGTCACATCGAGAGGTTTCTTTCATTCGGTATATATATATATAAGTGTAGTTTTTTTGTGCAATATCATACTTCTGAGAATATAGTTACAAAAATAGAATCTTGAAAATTGTTCTAAGTACGATACATTGTAGAAAACATTACAGTTCGAACATTTTATATATTTTTATCACTGAAATTGATTTTAGCCGGGGTAACCCAGAAAATCGGGCGTCAGGTGCAACGCTAATGCAACGAAAATTAGCGATTGGTTGATTTGGGTCACGTGATTCGCGAGGGGGCGTGGGGTAGACCTCGAGTGAGAGTGGCGTTGTGTGGTACTGAGCGATCGCGCCTGTAATTTGTTTTCTGTCGATTCAAATGTTTATATATCAATAAAATTTTATGGCAAAAAAGTCGTCTTCATTTCCTAGTCGGAACAATTGCAGTCGTGTAGTTTTTTCATATTATGTGCATCTTTTGCAGTTTTGCACTGTAAAATGCATAAACATCTACAGCTGATGAATAGGTGCGGTTATTAATTTGTATATGCGTTTCAATCAACAAAGTTTGATACTATTTCATTAGAAATTTGTATCTCTTTTTTAAGATCAAGATTTTCTTTACTTGCTTCTGAAACGATCTATTTATGCAGTATAATTGGATTCTCTTTTGCGGCATAAATCAGTTTGACAGAATTACGGTGTACAGTTTATAACACGATGACGCAGTAGACGAGTGGTTACGTCACGTTGGCGACGTCACGGCTGCATTTATTACGATAGAGGTTGGCGATTCTCGGTAACGCGTAGGTGATAACGAGTGAAATACAGCTGGTCACTGGCGGCTGCTGCAATTGTTTATCGATCCACGTGTTCCCGGACTCGTTCAAGTTCGTACCACGTCGCGACTCTCGCAGGACTCGACATTGTCTGGGGTG
>KQ435748.1:330077-352740 GCA_001276565.1 Melipona quadrifasciata
CGGCTGTCCGAGTTCCTCGAGCTCCATTTTGCCATTTTGCCATTTTCGTACGAAACCCACGAGTACGAGTCGTTCGAGATTAGTCGATGGAATTACTCTTCCTGGCTACGTGGCCGGACTCGGAATGTGATTATGACTAAAGTGCACCGTGGCTGAAGTAAAGCGCGTCTGTAGTGGAAGGTATTTTCTGGTTCGAGGCTTTTCGATATCTCGACGATTTTATTTTCTATTTTGTAGCATTGGTGAATGCTAATAATTTAAAATTGTTAAATTATTAAAAATCGAGCAAATATCGAGAAATTAAGAAATCTTGTCCTTGAAATAACTCGAGATATTCGCATTCAGTTAACGTACAATTGCTCGATTCTTAATAGAAAAGTAGTAGAAATAATTCACTCAATAATAATCGGTGTCAATGATTTTTTAGTAGGAAAAGAAAGAAACGACAACGACGTAAATTTGCAGTTGTTTAGAAAATTTTATTTTGTTTTATTTTCTCCAAGATGTTGCGATCTTGCAATTTCCTTCGAAGGCCATCAATCGCGATATAAAACATATTGCACAGAGAACGTTCGATTTCGTTCGCGACCAGAGAACAATCTTCCCCGGACCTTCTGCCCCGTTTAAACGTCTGGCAGACGAACTTGCGTACAAACAATTCTGTTAATGCCCGTGGCAACTAACACGACGTATTAACATCCGTAACCTTATATTACGTGTTTGTCGAGCGAGATTGGCTGCTAGTCTTCGTTGGGAGTCTCGATTGAACGAAATCAATCTACAATTTAATTTCTTTATTCTACATGCGCAATCGACTCTTCGTAGATTCTTCGTGGGCTGTCAAAGGAATTGATTCGTCGAAACTGAGATCTCTTTCAGTCGAGATAACCTCACGCGGATAGAAGAAATTATATTTCTATCTATATTTTCTGTTTATAGCTCTTAATCGTAAATAATGACAATTTTCGAAAAAGTTGAAAACCATTGTGGCATTTGTGTATTTTTATTTAGCGTCGGAGAACAAATTACAAAAATGTATTCGACTCAAAGTTCTCGAATGACTCGCAAGGCATTCAGTGTTAAATAAGAAAATAACGTAACAGCCGAGTCATTTGAGCCGCCAAATGATTCATGCTCGCATGAAACGCGCTGCAGCTTAAAGCACACTTCCTGCTAGCGAGCGGGTCCCTGCTAGCAGCTCTCTTATACGGACAATGGCCACATTGCATAATGCACTCCGAGTGCCTGATCTTCGCTCCAGATTTCAGATAAAATATATAATACACGTTGGCGTGTTGTACGTGTCCGTAATAATTTATGTCGAATCCCCAATTTCCACGAATCGGTCTCCTAGTTTCCTTCCTACTCCGGTAAAAATTTGTTTTAGAAACTTTGTCTTCGAAATGATTTTAACTGACTTAATTGCAACGTAGCTGGAGTGAAATTTTAACTACCCCTTTGGTGTGTAAAATCGATAATCAGATAATCGAAAGTGTACTCGTATTTTCTTCTCCTGCAATATTTCATTACAGAGACGAGAAAATTGTGAGTGTGAAAATTAATAGATATACGTAAGATTGTCAAAGCACAAAAGAATTATAATAAAAATTGTACGATTCGTCTCACTGAAAGGCCCAGAAATAACTGTTCGGACTAGGAAATGAAGAATTTTATTGATATGCAAACGTTTGAATCGATAGAAAACAAATTTCTAGATCCACTAGACAACGCCACTCCTACTCGAGGTCTACACCACGCCCCCTCGCGAATCACGTGACCCAAATCAACCAATCGCTAATTTTCGTTGCATTAGCGTTGCACCTGAAGAGACTAAAATCACTTTCAGTGATAAAAAAAGAAGAAAAGAATCAAATTGCTTCTCAGTCAAAAGAATGTCATGATTACTTGCAAGAAAGACGAGCCAAAAGTAAAATCGAGTGAAGAAAAACCTCATAGCTTCATTCCACCCAAACGAGAGCAGAAACTGTTGTTTCCTTGCGGCACGCGTTTTTCAACTTATGAATCACGTTCCCTACAGCAAGTATAATTATCGTACAAGTTCCTTTAGTCACGTCTCGGTTTCAAGTTTACCGAAACTAAATTTAACGAACGTAAAGTTTTCCCTCGGATCGGTTACGAGGCGCTGTTTTTTTTTTTTTCGAGTCACGGCTGGTCTCGCGGCGAACTCGTTAATTCAATTCGCAGGTACGAGCGTACGAGAAGTAACGAGGAGGCGAGGGGTTGAGATCATGGCGAGCGATCGTGCTCGTGGCAAGCGGTGACGGGGCGTTCAATTTTATCGGAACGAGGCGTCGACGGGCATCGACACTTTTATCGAGGATTCCGCTTAATCGTTTTCCACGTTTTCTAGGATCGTTTTCATCGAGCCACACCTCCCCAGCTCGTTCTCTTTACTCTCCGTCAATCTTGCTCGCCCGACGTCTCACTCGTGTGTTGAACAATCGAAGATAACGATGTCGTTTCTCTTCGTTTCTTCTCTCCGAGTGTCATCTTTTCGCTCTTTGTCACTGATTTCGTTCCTCTCGGTTTTTTTTTTTTTTGTTTTTTTAATTCTTCGATCCGAGTTTTGTTTTTTTACATTTGTGTCGGCTGTTCGCAGTTTTTGTTGCGTTCGTGCGTATTGTTTTATCGTTGGAGCTACGATATTGCATTACTGCTGCGTAACGAATCGGCACGTGGGAAATTCTAGACACACACAGAATGGACTTTGACGGTGATGCGTCGTAAATTAGTTTGACAAACCGAGAGAAAGAAAGAAAGAAAAAATACCGTTCTCACGCACGAGTCAAGTGATTTTCTACCTTTGTCTGATTTTGCAGACATTACTTTGCAGTTTTTTCCCCGACCAATCGATATTCGTACGTTGCAAGTTCATTTTCTTTTGAAATTAAGGATCAAATCGATCCTTAATTTAACGCGTAAAATAAAAAATGGTAAAACACGCGAAACTAATAAAATTTAAGGAGCGTAGACGCATAATTTCCAAGATACACAGAGCATTGAGAAATGTCGCGAGTAGCAGTTATCAGTTAATAAAATGAGACTCGTATGGAAAAGAGTCGCGCAGACAGTGGGAGGACGTTACTTTGTTTTTCCCCTCGTCTTTGTTGCTCGCCAGAGCATTTGAAATGTGAAAAGTCACGGGGTTGCCGGGCGTCAGAAAACACGCGCGCGGTTTCCAGCAACAGGAAGCGTAATCCCGCCCACGCGGTAGCGACATCCTCTTTAGCGAAAATGTTTTCCGTCGTCTGCTCCCTCGACCTTTGAGCATCGGGCATTCAGCCGTCGCAGGATCGATCGATGGCCCCTGCGAAAGTTCCCGTTTGATCTTTCCCCCGGGAAAAACAATCGATCCGCGTAGGCAAAACGATTGTTAACGTAGCCGAGAAAAGGTTTTTTTTTTATCGAACCGCTCACTCGATACGCTTCGAACGTCAAACTAAATGAAAATTGAATTTGTTGTTGCGTTAAGATAGAAATGCAAATTCTTCGGAGTACAGGCAGTCTCTGTTTCAATAATTTGTTGAGTTTAAATTGGGATTAGGAAGATCTTTAATTTCAAAGTTTAGTCAAAGTTTATTGGCTGTCGGATGGTGTTAGAAAAACGTAGGAGATTTTTAAAGACTCGTTTTAAACAGTTTAAATAATGTACATTCATGGGTTAATTGATTTCATTAATATCATTCGTAGAACAGATTAGATAATCTGGATTTCAATTTTTTGTCGAAGTATCTCTCAGAATCACGCCTACAATTAGACGTATGACTATGGGGACGTGCAGCAGATGTCAGCATAGATCAGTTTATCTCGTAAACTTTATTCGTCTTTTTCGTAGAATAACTTTTCGGAGATTTCCGTTTTGTTTGTTATTTTAATATCTGTTTTTCACGTTGCTTCTAGATTCATGGCTCGTCGATTTTACATTAATTGTGTTAAATTTGAACTCGAAAATTATTTTACAATTTTAATTCGTACAAGATTTTGGATGGAAATCTGATTTCATTACTCTGTACAGAATGTCCCGGTGTTAATGATACAACAGACTGGGAGACGACTCTACGTGAAAAAGTGGTCTCTATACTATTAATTGTATATTAATATACTTATAACACCATTGTCATCACGCCGTAGCGTCATCGATATTTTCATAAAACTGAAAGAGCTCTTTGAATTTCCTTACAATACGTTGTACGCATTTAATTGCTCGATAAGGAGAATCTCGAGAACGGAGCAGCTCGATCGAACGAGATCGCGTACTCGCGATGTCGCGTCTTGGAAAACTAAACTTCACGGACGACGAGGCAGATAAAAGAGGTTGTTTTATTTTTATTTGGTCTTCCGCAAATCGACGATCGCAAGTTGTACTTTTTAACACTACGACTCGATTTCGATAACGAGCGGCGCGCAGTTCTCGCCGCGGCGTCATTCACGACGGCCGCTGGTGGGAATTGAAACGTCAAACCAGCTTCAATCGACGATGATTCAGTTGCTCGTCGGCAATAGCGTCGCGAGCAAGTTCGAACAACGTATCGCGGCTGGCTATCGATCAGTTTTCGAGCGACGACGAGTCGGGGAAGAGCTGTGAATCGTGTCGCGTCGCGAGTCCCCAAGCGAGAACGCGGTGTGTTCGACCTCCTCGTGCTTGTTTCTTCGATTCAACGTTCTTTAAAAGGAGCGTCTCTGCCGCTTCGAAGAAGATTCAATCGAAAAGAAATGAAGAAAAGAGAAAGCACGAGCGTTCTTATAGAATTCTCTTTGACTCGCGGAATATCTTTGTTTTTTAAAGATGTACAAAAATTAATTGAGAATTAGTCGTTCGTCTTATCTGAATCAGAATCGATCGAATATTTGTAAATATCGATCGATATCCTTATCTGTGTCGATAATTCATTGATTCGAAAAGTGCTCCGACGTTTGTGCAACGTCTGCCGTCAAGTGAAAGCGAATTCTGTTCTACATCGAACGGTCGAAATTCTAGATCCCCGAGTGAAAAGTGTCAATCTCCGAAAATTCGCGAAACAACGGAAAAGTGCAACTTGCGACCTGCCTCCGAGAGAAAGAAAGAAAGACGAAGCTTCTCGGAGGTTCTTCTCGCGCGTCAATTGATTAATTAATCGAATCTGAAAAAAAAAACCGTAAAAGAAAAAGAAAAAGAAACAATCGCGAGGAGCTCGGCGAATGTTGGAGTTGGTCAGATGAATCACGAGACGAATTGCACAGGCAGAATCGAAGTGACAGAAGAAGGGGAAGTTCCGCGGACATTCACACGTGGATGCTGTGGCCCGTGTTGGGGGATGACGGGCTGAGCCCAACGTCGCCCCCGGCGTCGGCCAGCGTCAAGGGGGTGAACAAACTGGCGCCCCTGCTGCTCTGCGCCCCCTGCAAGCCCAGCAGCCACAGGAAGAACCAGAATTCCACGCAGTGGTACGTGCAGCAGGTAAAAACCGACTGGCAACAAATTCATCATCCGTTTGTCTCCTCCGTTTTCTTGTTTCTCGAGCCTCTTCTTTTCTTTCTCGTAGTCTCTACTTTTTTTTTCTCTCTTCTCTTTTCTTTCTCGCCCCCCCCCTCCCCTTTCTTCGTTGTTACTCTTCTGTGTTTCTTCGCGACGATTCTCAGTCGTTTTTCGTTCTCTCTCGCGTGCGCGTGTTTGCGAGTTGAATTGCAGAGGAAATCGAGTAGAGTCGGCTCTTTCTCAGACGGTCGGGGTTCGACACCGAGTGTCGGGAAATTTTTGAATCACAAAGAGCGATTTGTCGGTCAAATTTTCCAACATTTTTTGATCATTGCGAATGAAGAACTCTCGTTTGCAACGAGAAGGAGTAAATATTGGTAAATGTTCTAATCAATCGAACGTTGAAATTCATCACTCTAACGAATTCGGTAATTCCGGCAATTGTCAACAATTCGTATCCTTTTGCAATACACTTTTCAAAATTCGCAATCGACGTTAAATAATTTCAAACAATTGACTTTAACGAACGTGCCAGTTAGTTTCAATTTGAAATTTCTATCGTAACGCAAATCGCTCGCAGCCTCTACGACCCGCGACGCATAAATTTTTATTTCCATTCCAACAAAAGTCTCGTTGAAAATTGCCAATTGCAAGAGTAAAGAAATCGCGAGGTCCGTCGATGAAATCTGTGTGCTCGACACCCGCTTCTAACGATTCCGTGGGTACAACACGACGAAACCCTCAATCGCTCAATCGCCAGAAATATCGAGCAGTTACGCGTCGAGCCAACGGCTGGAAGTCTGATTCTACTTGGTTGGAAAAAGTGTCGAAACTTCACTCCCGACTGTTCGTTTCTCCCAGTAATGCGATTGTTCCGTTGTTGAGTAAGTTTAAACGGTCTCGATCGCGTCCGATAAGTCGCGCGAAAGTTCACTCGAGCGGATTCGTATCTGCGATGAAATTCGAAAAACATTTCAATTTTTCCCAATTAACCCGTACGATTTCAGTCGTTCGCGAATGTTGGCGAATATACAAAGCTTTCTAACGAGGAATTTCGTAGCCCGGAACAACAATTTTCTGTTTCTCATGATTTTTCGCAAGAGCTTTCGTAGACAGCGCGTAATCTGGAATGTTATTGCAACCACGTTACGATGCGACGATAAGTTGTCATCGGACGAAATTTGCTTTCGCACGCGGGATTTGTTTCGTGTTTTTGTTATTTATTCTTAAGTATGTCGCTTGATGCGTTTAGTGTGCATGCCAGTTACGTTTATCGTAATCGTAGAATTGACCCTCTCGTGCATGAGAACGAGAGGGAAGCATCGTCGCTGTGTTTCGTCGCGGCAAATTGTCGATTTACGAATTTAACGAGTCAGATGTTGCGTCCATTGTATCTCGATTAGATTGATGTGCCACACGAGGAAATTTCCCATGTTTCTCTATCGATTTTTCTTAGATTGATGTGCTTACGTGCGATCTTGAGTTTGACATAGTTTAGTTGATTGAGAATGAGATTTTGGGGTTGGTGGAATCTTTCATTTGAAAGAAATTAAACGCAATTTGCGATAATAATTTATCATTACGTGTTGATGCTTTCAAATAAACGTCAGATAATTCGAATTTAATAACTTGGAGATAATTTGGATAAACATATCACTGGTTTATAATATATATATATCCACTTTTTTATAATATATATATCCACTTGTTTATAATATATATAATCCATATATATATCCATAATTTAGATAATTTGGATGAGCATATCACTTGTTTATAAATAAAGTAAATAAATCAACGCGCATGATTATATTAAATTGACAGCTAATTACGGAGTAATTACGTTATTTAATTCATATAAATTCGCATTGATACATTGGTCGAATATTTAAGTAATGCCAAGGCTCCTCTGAGACTGAGAATGACAACACGACTCGTTCAATTCTTTATTTGGGAATGTTTGAAACATTCCAAGAATTTACATTCCTGCACGAAGCGAGAACTCTGAGCAATCGTAGCTGTTACGCGAAGAGAAAGATTATTTGAGAAAAAGGACAAGACGGGGAAAGTATAAAGTTCGCGCAAAAGGTAAACTTTCGACGTTGAAATTACCATAAAGGCCGGCGGACCATTGTGCTGTTTATTCAGTCGGGAATATCAAATTCTTTTGTTTTCGTTCTTTCAAAAGGGAGAACTTCCCATCATTTTCAGCTTCTACTTTCAATTTTATATTTGTTAAAAAGTCTTCCAGCGTCCAGATAATTTTTTCCATTCGTCGACAAGAACTTTTCCATTATTCTTTCGAATGTTGCCGTTATCAAACGTATTTTTTTTCTTCCTTCTCTCTGATACATCAATCGTACATTGTTTTTGCTTCTTCTTCTCATTGCCAGTGCATTGTATCTGTTGTATTGTATCGTAAACAATTTTATGAAATATACTGTTTGCGTCATGCGAGACATTTTGACATCATACCGTTATCACGTTATCGTTAAAGTTTCAAATGTCACAAATGTCGGAAATGTGCATAGAAATTACATGGTATTTACGAAAATCACCAAATTATTTGCCTAATCTAAGTGAATTATCCAGTTACGTCATGTCTCAATATTTAACGAAACCATCACTCCGGGGTAACTATTTATACTTTATACTGGCTTTTTAAATTAAGTGTATATTTGCAACAAACGCTTTGTTATTTCTATGTTCACGCGAAAATCCGCAGTCCACACTTGTTGCAGTGTCGATGGAATTTCAAAACGTTTCGTGCAATATATTTGTAACAGCATTCGGCGATGAATGTTCAAATGCTTCTGCAAGCTAGTATATATTTTTATCATTATACGAATGATTCAGTTGCACATCTCTTAGAACTCTCGTTTAAATACTCGTGCAGTTGTCGACGCATACGTATACGTGTGCGTGCGTGCGTGCATAGAAGTGGTTTTAATCGAGTAATCAGGGTCAGGATGTCATCGGAACTGTATCGTTGTCGTTAATGACCAGGATGTACGATATGCAAATAAAGATTAAAGCGTGCTCCCTATCGACGACGAATGAATCCGGGGATCTCTTTCATCCACGTGCGTGTCATTCGATGACAGAAAATAATCGGACCTTAATTGAAAGTAAATAATTGCACAGTAGGAGAATTGGTTTCTGTTTGTGCAGCCAGTTGCGGAAATTGGAGTGGTTATTTCGACGCGTTTAGCTCGTCCAGCGTATGATAATTATTTCCCCTCGTGATGTTTAGCGTTTTCGTGTCAACGGAACGGATATTTTTTACCATTTTAAATGACGAACGACATAGCCGTTCCATTTTACGTCAATTCTTTGCTATTTGTTTCCTCGAGATGCAAATTACGCGCGTGCAACTTATGCGAGGTACGACAAACGTTCTGTTTGAACAGTTAAAGAGTTTCGCCTCGAGAAATTGGACGAGCTTCGGTTATTTTTTTTCTTTTTTTTTTTTTTTTCTTACGCTTTTGCAGTTGCGGGGAATGTCGATATGTTGGCGTGACATTTTTTTTTTCTTTTTTTCTTTATCTACGGTTGACTCACAGATAGAAGCGACGATTTGAGCAATGGACAGTTGAGCGGACGAATTATGTCACGATCAGACAAGCGATAGAAAACTTTTAATGTGCATATGTACGTACGTGGTAGAAGGACTTGTACAGCAAAATTGACTTTGTTCGGTCATTTTCTTGTCACAGAAAAATTTAATTGCTCTATTTCTGAACGTAGAGACATTTTCGTATGTTGGATCTAGGCCTCAGACGTCTGCAATTTCCAAATGCAAAATTATCATTTGGGTAACTAGATTCTAAATTTACAACTTAGGCAACTGGAGATCTAGATTTATAACAAATTATAACAGATTTAGAAATTTTCAAGTCTGAATTCATCATTTATAATAATTTAAATAATTTACGTAATAATTGTAACGGATCGAGTATCCTAAAGATATCAGTGTCGTTATGAAATATTAAATTCATACGTACGTATTGTGGTAACAAATCATTTTCATACTGAAAGAAATATATATATACATATCTTCCTTATTTTTTTTCACGTTCGATGGGCATTCTAACCGTTGTAGGGTCAAGGGTTAAGGGATTGAAACGTTGGTCGAAAAATTCATTTGTCAGTGCGTTCTATTTGCGCAAGTAGCGTAATTTCGTTGACTGTTTTCTCGAAAAAAATAGCGATCTTCGTCCGTCACAGAAATCGCGTTACGTAAGTGATATGCATATGGATAACGAGAACGGGAACGCGAAGCGATTAAAGGTGCTTTGACACCTTATTTAACGGTACGTGAGTCATCGTCGCTCCTTGCCAGTAGTTGCTTTAATTGCTTATCTGAAATCGCACGTTTGCGTACTGGACTTACAGAACCGTGTAATTACGCGTTGCCTGGCCGGAAACCGGCCAAAGTTCATGCCCAATTGAATTCCTCCGCCGAGAGGCGAAGGAATTCTCTTTGTTTATGAAACAACTTTCGTGGCACGTGTTCTCGCCAGAGACACGCGTTACACTTTCTGCCTCTGTTTGCAGTTGCGGCTCATCGCGTGCGTAGCTCGTTCGTCATCTTCCCAGTTTCTGGCGTGAGACGAACAATGGCGTTATAAAATTGTTCGAGTTGCAAGAACTCAGAATTTATAATTAATAAATTTGTAATCATTCATAATTGAATATCTTTGTAATCTCATAAATTCCACATCGAACCGGGCTAGGCACTGCAAATTATTTTGTACAAAATAAACGAAGTGTGATATTTTATTTACCAAACGAAAGGCATTCGCCTTTAAGGAAACTTTAGAGAAAGTGACTCGTGTTGACAAGTGACAAATTTACTTTCATCGCACGTGTGATCGATGGAGTTAATACATCTGAGAATCATTAACAAAGTCGATTTGTCAACGCGCGATCGATTTAAAAAATTAAAAAAAAACCGCCCAACAAATTACAACTCACACGTGCGCGGTCGTCGTCCGCCAGCTCGATAGCTCGAAAGCGAATTATCAACGCAATTAACACGTTTATCGTGTTGTACGGGTATCCTTCGAATCTGACGAGGAAAGAATAGCCAGGGAGGCTGAGAATCATTGACCCTGACTTCCCTTTGAGTTTCGGCAGCGTTAACACGTTTTGGGCGCATTGTGTTTTCCATTGAGGTGGTTTGAAAGGTACACACACACACAGCGAGTGGCTTTTGTGGCGAGCATCGACAAAGCTTTGCTTGATCAACGAACGCCTCGTTCTTTGAACTTTCGTCGCGTGACATTTCTTCTTCTTCTTCTTTTTTTTTTCTTCCACTCGATGCAACTCTTTTTTTCTTTCCCTTCGATCGCTCGTGTCGTCTCCTCGAATGACGATGACATCATTCCCTTCGAAACGGCCGTTTATCTTTTCGAGGAATTAAAACTATGGAAAGCGCGAGTTGCGATTGCCATTGTTGTCGAAAGGAAGTCCGCGAATTGTGCGATTAATCAGCTACTCCTGAGGTGTAAATCGGATGTTTAGATCGGATCGAGAGAGTATAAAATTGGGTCAGACGGGTTATTTTAATCCGCGCTGTGCAAGTGTACTGTGGCGCAACAGTTTTAGGCTGAACGAGGTTTTGTGTTTTTGTGAATCAACGCAAGGATACCTAAAATGGAATCTGTTGCGCCGTTAGATTGTCGATTTTCTTGCAAATCTATGTTCTTCAGATGATTGGAAGGTGTGAGTTATATGTCGACAAGTGCGTGTAACTTACATTGGCTCACAAGGATATTGTTGTATCTTTTATAAATTTTTCATTGTGTGAAGCATTGACATTGTTAGTTATTGTAATTGCATTGGCCAGTTTTTAAAGAAACTTGCGCATATACACAGAAATTACAGCACAAGCGCGTATTTCAAACAAGTCGAAAGGAATATTTAAACGTTCGATCACCCGCCATTTTGTCCTACTGGGACCGCAGGGCACAAGATGGCCGTTCGCGTTGAACGCCAACTTTCACCAAGTACGTACTTGCAACAAATATCTTGTAATTTCTACGCGCGTTCGTAGATCGCTTTCCAAATGAAGAAATAAAATTTCAGATCGTTTCGTACGCAATCATTTGCTGCGGTGATCGTTCGAGCACTTTCGCAAGTAGATTTCCTACCTCGACATTTTATCGAAATATTTGCCGAAAGGTATGATCAGTCGCCATTACGAAGTCACTGTTGGAAAATTTCTTCTGCGGTATGCCGTTACGCGCGAGTCAGAAATAAAGTAACCACGGGCGAAAGTAAAAACTCGCGGCCCGCAGGATGATCCCGTGACTCGCGACGATAATCCAGGGTGTAACGTGCGCGCAGAAACACCGTGGAATTAGATCATCGCGTAGATTTATCTAACAGGCTTTGGAAAATCGTTGCTCGCAGCGTTGCGAAACCGTTTAACGGAATGACTGTTATCTGCTCTCGGTCATGGTTCTCTCTCTCTCTCTCTCTCGCTCTCTCTCTTTCTGGATCCATTCCTTTTATCGCACTGCAGGTTTCTAATACACATAGCCAATAATTGTAGATCTTGTTTATAGCGTTAGAACGTTCCTTCGCGATTCTTTCAGATCGCAGATTGCGTTTATTGGTGGCTTGTTTCCAAACTAGATCGAATCTTTACGCACGTATATTGTCTGCTCCCGCTTTGTCGTTATTTCTTGCGTCTTCTCGCGCGTAACATTTTATGGACATTTAGGGTGATTACGAGGAGCGAGATAAGCATCCAGAGGCTTGCTTCGATGATCATTGCCAGGGGCTGGCGAGGAAGTAGATTTTTAAAATGGGCAAGTGGAGATTAATATTTTTGTTCTGCCAAGCGAGACGCAGAATTGAACAAGTACACTGCTACTTCTTTTAAATAGGATTGAGGAAATAGTATTTCAAATATATATTACTCGTACAAATACTGGATGAAAGTGAAATAAATATTTTATTGTAAGATGGTAGTACTTTGATTAATTTTTATTTGAAATAATAGTGTCGCAAGCAAGCAGATTCGAAATTTCATACTGCGATAGATTTTTATCGACGCACGAGGCTTTTGTTTTATTTATAAATAACTGAGAATTGTTAAATTATCAATTCATTTTATTTGCTTCAAATAAAACACATGTTATCTTTTATTCGAAAACACAATTTGCAGGAAATATTTACCCCGCGTGTGCAAACGTGATTTTAAGAAAATATCGAGCTACATTTATTTCTACGAATTTATTGCATTTCTATTCTATATTTATTGCATACAGATGTAAATAATATTCGCTCGTGATTTAAGTGTTAAACGAAAAAATAGTTTACTCGTGGAGATACTTACTAATTCAAATTTCTTCCTACCCTGAATAATTGCCTAAAAATACTACGTGTTCTCTTTTATTTTATATCTTCATCAAACTTTAATCAGAGTATATTTGATCTTTTGTTTCCTCTACTCGATTTAGTTAAGCAGTCTTTCAGTATTTGTGTCTGTAAGATCATTCAAAATATTAAAGTTAAGAAGCATCTGAATCTTTATTCGTAGCGAACTCTACTTCTTAATTACTAATTATAGCACACGTTACCCTTCTTCAATCATTCAATAACATTCTCAAGAAACTATTAAATTTCCCAATAATTTCAACAATCGATCTCTGCCATCTGTAAAAGATAAAATTACGTTAAATTAATTCCATTTATTCGTTTACGTTTACGTTGAAACGTGTCGTTTATGTACGAGCGACTCGCAGATGAGGAAACTCGAGTCAGGGATCCTCGCATCAATTAAAGTGGCACGATCGTAGCGTGCCATTTCACAGAATCTAATTTGACTGATCGATGGTGTACGGCGATGCTGTCTGGCTGGAATATTCCGCGGGTTTCCCGAATCGTGACTTTTCGACGTCGATGTTTGCGCGAGCTGTTAGCATCGCGATAGTCGGCGTGGATTTCCATGTATCGATCGCTCCACGAAACCATTCCTTCCCCACTCCCCGAGTGGTAATCCGATGTTAAGCTTTTCATAGGCCGACGTGGAATAACAGAGAAGCTGGTAGTTTGTACACACGCGTCGCTTTTGGTACCGTCTTACCACTGACGGTTCACTTTTCTACGTGACACGAGGCTCGAACGATGTCCTTTGCGGCGAGTGAAATCGAAAGGGACGAGTTGAACGGACTGAGCAAGATCGTTATGTCGTTGATTAAGTCTGATAGAGTTCGTCTGCTCGTAACGGTTTGGCGGTAATTCAAAAGACAGTGACTTTTCGACGAAAAATTTTTCACCGAACGCGACTCTCGTTGAAACTTTTTCTTCGGTAATTCTTCTTTCCTAAATTGGTGCAATATTGGCACGAACGAAAGGTAGATTTGCGTTACGAATTAGCTATCGTGGTACTTAGGTTCTTAAACTGTATCAATTAAACAGCTAGACGTAAATATACATGTATTTAGAGGCACAGGAATTCTAGAAAACTATGACAGGAGCATGATATTCATTATAAACATTAAGAATAAAAACTCGAAATTCAGTGACTCGAGTATCTTGAAAGTGAAGAAAATAAACGTAACAAATGATGCTTAAATTCAAATTTCGAAAGTAATAACAACTTGTTGTACTGAGTAAATGTACCAAAATATATCGTTTATACTACTGCAATTCAATTAAATATTTAACGCGATTTATAATTAAAATGTATTTAAAAATCAAACTTACAATTGCAATATTCTTGTTCCTCAGAGAAATGTATCAAGAAATCTGTTTCGTTCAAGAAGTAAAGATGGCTCCAAATTTTTGAGCGTTGCTAGTTAATACGCATGTGGCGCTAGTGTAGCGTCACTGAACTTCCAAAGCATCCAAGCCATTTGATCATTTGAAATCATAAGAAAACAGCAAAAATGAAACACATTTTCTACGATTGTTGAACAGTAGTTACACCGAAATTATTGAAATCTTCGGATTCGACACAGAGGCAGGAAGATTTGTACGTGACGGAATTCTTTGACAAACAATGGAGAGTTGACGTGTTCCAAGGAGCCACGTCTCCAAGGACGCGGGGGTATAAGGATCTTAAGTCACGCTCGGGTTCCCGCTGTAAGCCTCTAATTGCCAGTTCGTTCCGGAGCGTAAGCCGCCTTTTTCCACCGCAGTTTACTTCTGGCTAGGTTCTGCAACAATACTCGTCATCACCAGTTTTCTTCGGAAACCGTGACCAATTGCGGCTCGCCGTTTTTTATCGTCACTCTTTGCCGGTATCAGGAGCGTTTTGTCATCCAGCTGGATTCCCGTGTCTTGGAAAATATTTGCGTTAATTGACAATAAGTTTGAAGAGCTCGGGAACTTAAATACCATTGTTTGGGAATTATGTAGCTTGCAGAAAATTGATTCGCTCGACAGTGAAGAAACATGCCGAAGAGAAACCAAAGAGTAGTTGTTATTGCGCTAAAAGACAAATGTGAACGGGGATAAGTTTTTGAAGAATTTTCCATTGTTTTCCTGAAGCGTAGTAAAAGATTAAAGAATAGAGGGAATAGAAAAATAAAAAATGTAAAAAAACTGCACGACTTGTACCGCAGTGCGATTCGTCTCACTGAAA
The DNA here is from genome assembly GCA_001276565.1 of Melipona quadrifasciata. Lineage (NCBI taxonomy): Eukaryota > Metazoa > Arthropoda > Insecta > Hymenoptera > Apidae > Melipona > Melipona quadrifasciata. Next base: position 345,155 of record KQ435748.1, read on the forward strand.
GGCCTAGAAGTAACTGTTTCAACTAGGAAATGAAGACGACTTTTTTGCCATAAAATTTTATTGATACGCAAACATTTGAATCGATAAAAAACAAATCACAGGCGCGATCGCTCGCCACTCGTACTCGAGGTCTACCCCACGACTTCTCGCGAATCACGTGACCCAAATCAACCAATCGTTAATTTTCGTTGCATCAGCGTTGCACTTGAAGAAGCCCGATTTCCTAGGTTACGTCCGCTGAAATTACTTTCAATGATAATATAGAAATATAAGATTATAAGATATAAGAATATAAGAAATACAAGAATCATATAAATATAAAGATAAAGATTAAAAAAAGGAATACAAGAACTATACAAATACAAAGATTTAAAAAAAAGGGAATACAGAAATGATTCACTGTCCGTGGAAAAATTAGCTTCTTCAAATTTTCATAAAATCTACCCGTGTTCTTTTCATCATCCGTCCACGATAGAAGCTTCCGTGTATAATTAGCAATCGGCAGGTAGCATTAGTGCAGCGCTGCTTTCATTTTTTATGCAGAAACGCTTTCCTTTCCCGTAGTTCCATCGATCGAGTAACTATCGTGCATGCATGTGCCGGTACGTATCGGTGAAGTTGGTAAATGTTGCATATTACCGGCAGAAATGGCAATGACACGGTTTGTTTCTTTTTGCGACTTGTTCTATACGCGACTGCACAAGAGAGGGAGGAAGAGAGAGACGCGAAAGACGTCGAAGAGGTGGTACGTAAAGAGGGAAAGGGAAGCAAGATCTCGTGCAGGTTTCTCGAGAGGATATTACGACTCTCTCGTTGGTTTGCAGGTACGTTATCCGACGAAAGCAGCGGATAACTCTGGAATGATGTTGCTAACGTTGCGAATAAAACGGCGAACGCGTGCCGCGAGACGTGTTGAACCGAGAATCCTATTTTTAGTGGTCTCTGTTCCTTTGAAGATCCCTCAGTTTATCCCCCCTGGAGCTGTTGCCGAGGATGTAATTGCCGACGGATTCCGAGATCTTAGTCTCTTTGCTCGGGAAATTAGTTGAGCCTGTTGTCCGCGACTGCAACACTGACTTACTTAAACGAGGACTTACTTAAACCGTGTCTTAAAGTTAAAACGAAAGTTACGGATATTTTGGTAAATCTGTTTTTTAAATTTATTTAAAAACGATAATAATTTGTTTTAGTATTTTATTGAATTTTTATGAATCTCGTCATTTCTCTCAAGAACATACTATGCATAATTTCGTTTCTGCTTATGTTGACACGGCGTGAAAAATTTGTTTCGCAGTATGGATTTTTTTGAGCGACAGATAATTCGTCGTATAGACAGAGAGTTGTAAAATATCTCGTTATTGATTCTTCGAACGTTTGAAATTCCAGTGGTTTCATACTCGAGATATTTTCAAGTTCGTAAATCTCCTGAATTCGGTCAATCGCGCGGGGAAACCCAAGTCACAGAGGATCGCGAAGCTTCGAGTACTTGGGAATCCTAGTGTTCTCGAGGATCAAATGGTTTCGATCGGGTATAAAGTTCGTGCGCTTTGGAACTTTTGACTCTTGGAGGATTGCGCGACTTCTTTGGGACACACGAGTACAGATCGAAATATGGAGGGAAGAAGTATGTCAATAGCAATCGTGCGATATTATAAATTGATTCGTGATAATTGTTCTTTTGATTTTTTCAACTTGGGCTTTTGATCATATCCTCCAAGTTCTAAGTTAATGTTAGAAGATTATAATGATTATGAGACTATATATTATGCGTGTGAAGTACAGGGCTCGGAAATAGTTAATTTAATTTATTGCCAACATAATATTGTTCAAAATGTATCAAATTGCTCAAAATCAACGTGCTTGAATTCTCGTCCGTGCTCACCTATGAAAGTCGACCAGTGTGAACAAGGCTTAAACCCGCGAATAAAACCAGACCGCGCCGGATGTATGTACAAATTAATTTGTATATTTTCTATGTATCTTGCTCGTTACACGTACACATAAACGCGAAAGTCCAAATGTAATTTCCAACAGTCGCAAACAACCACAAACAACACGTACAAGAAAAAAGACAGAGAGAGAAGAATTCATCGGAAGTATCAAACTTCCCTTTCGTCGTAAATAACTGTCTTGACTCGTGGAAATTACTGAACCTGCGAGCAGGCACACGTCCGCAATTAAAGCCCCTTAAACGCCAATTAAGAACCCAGAAATCCAGCCTCCTTACTCCCCTCGCTGTGCGCAATTTACGGTAGCTGGATCGCGAGGAAAACACTCGGATAAGGATCTCGCTCTGCCATCGTTCCGCGTTTATCGTTTCGCGATGATGTTGCGACGGTCCCCGGAAGTGAGTCGCGCAGACAGAAACGCGGCGTGTTTCTATTCGCGTTTGCACGGGGCCAGTTTCCCTTTGTTTCCCGTACGGGGTCTCCGCGCCGGGAAGAGGAAACAAGGGTTCCGGCTGGGTTTTCCACCGCTGTTAAAAACCAGACTGAGCCGCTCGTAATTACCGTGCCATTGCTCGAGTTTTCGAATGGCTGGCTGAAAATAGGCGATGGGGGTCGCGCGACGAAATAAATTTACGGGAGGCTATTTAACGATAGAAGTACCAACAGTGGAATTTCTTTTCTTTCTCGATAGTTATCTCAAGTACACTTTTTCGGGCAAATTTTTATTTTCGTAGCTCTGCAGAGATTTGCTGCGTTCGCAGCGACTATTAGATTTTGGACGAAATAAACTTGCATCTCGATTATTCATCTCGAGGATCGTCTTTTTATTAATGGTAAATTTCCTTGGGATAAGCATTGAGTAAAGAGTTAACTAGCCTCTAGAGCAGTTTGTTCAATCTGTGCATGCTTTATTTCCAAACGAATCGAAAGATTTTGCGAATCGTTAAGAGGGATATTTAAATTAAGACGTCTTTCATTTCGTAAAGCACCGCATTTCAACGACGATCGAAAATCTAGAGCCGGTGAATACCGCGTACCGCGTCGGTGAGAAATTCAACGAGAAAGAACGATGGTCTTGGTCGACTTAATTGGTCGATGGCAGTCACCTGGCGAGCGAGAACTCGAACGAGATCCCATCTCAACGAATTCTCGACTCACCTGCTTTGTGCGTCTTTTCAACTTCTCTTTCTTAAGATTGCTTTCTCATCTTCAGCGTCAGATCTCGTCTTGGTGAAATTCACGTAACGTTCTCGTAAGAATTCAATGCTCTTTCGATTCTCACGATTCGATTGTTACACACCTGGTTGTAAATGAGTCTTACGAGATGAATCTCAAGTATTGTATCACTAAATATTATAATTGGACTGCAGATTCTTATGCGGATTCATATTTTCTTGAAACGTAATTGGAACAACGGGACCCAGACAGAGGTCAATATTAAATATTACAACAGGCATTGTATTTTACATAATATATCACGCGCGCATTCTTGTATTATAATTGTAATTGCAATCCACGTTGCAGCTTCGTAAATTATTAGCTCGGTTAAAAATGAGAAAAGGTCTCTTGTAATTTGAAACAACGAGGTTAGAAGAGAGAAAGGAAGCGTGAGAGAGAGAGAGGGGGGGAGGGGGGCGATGGTTAGATCGCGAGGATAAAGCGTTTCATCCGGTTAATCGCGATTCAAGCCGTAAAATGGACGAGCGAGGTCAATTTCAAGCTGGAAGTCAATTATTTCAATAAATCTGCCGAGTGCACGGCGTCCATTGATTAGCTCGTCCCTATTAGAGAAATGGTTGCGCGTGACAGGGGGTAGCTGGTAAAATTAGCGGCGTAAATCATCCCTCGGCGCGGTGCTTTCGCCTCGTGTGGTTTGTCGCGCGTTTCCCTGATTTCAGCCACGGAATATCTGGCGTTTTCCCTTTCGTCTTAACTTTTGCCATTTGCTTCCACTTTTGCAGCCCACGTGGCGTTTATGGGGCGAGGAAAGGGGCGACGGCGTCATATACACGGTGTACCTGAAGAAGGTCCGATATCACAGGCCGACCAGGAGCCTCTCTGCATCGGTGAGTATCTTTCTCTCTTTCTTTCTTTTTCATTCTTACGTTTACTTTGAAACTTTCGAACAGTCGAACACTTTCCGATATTTAAGTTACTCGATTTCCAAGTCAATTCTTCGATCTTTGAATTTACAGACACTTAAATTTTCCAATTTTGCGACACTCCAAACTCGTCAATTTCGCACTTTTTGAAACTGCCAATCGAGGAATAAATTTTTGTTCCTTTAGTTTCTGAATTTTACATCGAGAACACTCGATTTTTGAACTTTGGAAGTTCCAACTACTCTCGTTTCTGAAGCTTTCAATTCTCGCGCCCTTTAATTCCCAATCTCTCAAACTCTCAAACGGGTCTTTGAGACTTTTCAATTCTTCGAAATCATTTTAACTTCAATTGCAAGTTTCCAAACTTTTCAATCTCTCTCTCTCTCTCTCTCTCTCCTTCTCTCTCTCTCTCTCTCTCTCTCTCTCTCTCTTCAGACATGAAATTCTCAAACTTTTCGCAGGATTCGGACGATGAGATCTCGCATTTAGAATGGGAAACGGTGAGAGTGCGTTTCCTGAAAGCGGGCACGGTGCAGCGGCTGGTGGAGAGCCTGGCGAACGACGACGGGGAACTCGAGTCGACGTACATCAATGTCTTCTTGGCGACGTATCGTGCGTTCACCACACCGCGAGAAGTGCTGGAGCTATTGTTGGCGAGGTACGACGCCCTCGACGAAGGATCCGGTGCCCTGACAGGTGAACAGCATCGAAAGACTCTGGTTCAAGCTCTTCACGTCTGGCTGGACGCCTATCCCGGCGACTGGAAGTCGCCGCCGAATCATCCTTTGCTCAGTAGACTCCTCGACTTCACGCATCGACGGCTTCCTGGCTCGGAACTCGAGCTCAAGGCAAGGCATCGCTTGCATAGGTTTCAGCGTGAAGATCAGATAGGTGAGGGAACTTTGCAACGTTATATTCTTTACGATTCGAATCGTACATTGTACGTTGTTTGTAATATTCTGAAGCGAAATTGAAGATTGGATATAAGTTGCTAGTACAATTTGTCAGATATTAAATTATCCGTAGAATGACTAGAATCACGGTATGATTTAAATCAATCTACCAGTAGTTTGCATGAAATAGCGATCTGCATTTATTATATGTTTTTAAGTCACGAAGCTCTACCGTGACGAGAGATGAAAGAATTCAATTATGTCGTTACTCTCAGACCGCGTTAATAATTTAAATTAAAAATTAATATATATAATCTCAACCTATGAGCGTGTAAACTTTTTTCAAAAACATTGCAAGTATAATTACTGTTTTATTAACATTTTGCTACTTCAAGCTTGTACAATAATTCTTATGTGCACATCATACATATATCAAAAATGTCTGCGCATCATCCTACAGCATTACACGTCAACCGGAAGTTTATAACATGCGCGTACCAGATATTTAGTATTCTTCTAAATAAATGCATCTACAAATACTCGTCCCTTTGATTCATTGAATATTATCATCATGAATTATCTTTTTTCCCCAGATTCTTGCATGGTGTACGACAATGGTCGGCTACCACGTGATTCCCCGGATCCGATTGTCGATCACTGGGCAAACTACAGTTTTCCCGAGGTTCCGCACCGGCATTTCGCCGAGCAGTTGACCCGAATGGACGCCGAGGTGTTCAAGAAGCTTACAGCTCATCAATGTCTTGGTGCTGTTTGGTCCAGAAGGGATCGCTCGAGGAGCCACGACGCGGCCACGGTGTTGGCCACTGTGAATCAGTTCAACGCCGTGTCGCTTCGAGTAATATCCACGATACTGATGGATCCGACGACGAAGCCTCAGGAACGTGCGAGGATCCTCGAGACGTGGATCGACATTGCTCAAGAGCTGCGCGTGTTGAAGAATTTCAGTAGCCTGAAGGCTATTGTGTCCGGTCTGCAGAGTAACCCGGTGTACAGGCTGGAGAAGTGTTGGCAGTGCATGCCCAGGGAGAAGCACGAGCTCTTCAGGGAACTGGAGAGAATCTTCTCGGAGGAAAATAACGCGTGGACGCAGCGAGAGCTTTTAATTAAAGAGGGTACAGCTAAATTTGCGGACACTGCCGGCAGGAGCGACAGACACTTGCAGAAGTTATTTCAAAAGCAAAATACTCACGCGGGAGTAAGTAAATAATTTCTAATGTACGCTATGTCTGTGTGTGTGTGTGTGCATAAGTATTTGGTTCCAACTAATCTAAAAATTTAATGGAAATGATGCACTTGAAGTTGTTTATCTTGTGCATCTATCTTTTATTTGCATTGTCAGATATGGTTTTTATCAATATCTGTCAATAATAGACGATTGCCTGATTGTGGGATAAAATTTAAAGTGTCCAAATACTTATGGGGATATCTTTCAATTTATCGATCAAGACGTTGACTCCGACGATTTACAATCTTTCTTTGTTTAGAATATCAGCTACGGAACGATACCGTACCTGGGAACATTTCTGACGGATCTCACTATGATAGACACCGCGATACCAGACACGATAGCCGAGGGGCTGATCAACTTTGACAAGAGGCGGAAGGAATTCGAGGTTCTCGCTAGAATAAGGTTGCTTCAAGGAGCAGCGAACGCGTATAACTTCAGCACGGATCCGTTGTTCGATCGTTGGTTCCATTCCGTGGTGGTGCTCGACGATCGAGAAGCGTACAAGCTCAGCTGTCAGATCGAACCGCCACCACCTGGGAACACACTGAGCAACCGCGGCAAGAAGAAGCAGGTCAGCATGCTCTCCCTGATCTCGTTAATACGAACTCGTTCCCGATCACCTGTCCCCCGCGAGAAGCCTGAGCCCAGACTTATCTTGCAGAGTCATCAAGGTCACCGTAAAAACGACTCGATAGCTTCTACGTCGAGCTCGAGTAGCTCCCAGTTTTACTGCGACCTGGATTCGCTGCCGAGCTCGCCGCACAATTCTCTCGATCGGCGTACCTCGCCGTCGCAGATGTCCAGCTCTTCCTCCAGCTCGTCTTTGCCTTCGTTGGACGTGTCGTTGAGCTCCGGCGGAGGAAGCGGAGCGACGAATCAGCACAATCGGCTAATACCGCCAACTGCCATCACCGCCAATGGAAACAGCCCGAATCTCGTCGGCCTGTCCAGTCCGAGTCACTCACACAAGAGCTCGCCGGATTTTTACATAATCAAGGTCACCATGGAGAGCGACAACGTTGAGACTGAGGGTGTGGTGCTGTACAAGTCTATCATGCTGTCGAACAACGAGAGGACGCCGCAAGTGATACGAAACGCGATGCTCAAGCTGGGGATAGAGGGTAGCCCGGATCAGTACACGCTGGCTCAGGTTCTACCCGATCGCGAGATGGTTCTGCCAAACTCAGCGAATGTTTACTACGCCGTGAACACCGCGCACAATCTCAACTTTATTCTACGACCTAGAAGAGAGCCTAACGAGAGCACCACGGAAAGCCCCAAAAGCAAAACGAGCCACAAGCGGTAGTGTCGAGCGTTGAGAGAAACAGGATTACTTCGCGATTGATATTTCACCATGCTTTACACATCCGGTGAAATATTCACAGCGCCGTTC
>KQ435748.1:356009-372900 GCA_001276565.1 Melipona quadrifasciata
AAGTAGTAAGTTTTACAAGAAGGGTTATAAATAGAATTTCATCAAATTCAGACTCGGATGACGAGGAATCATATGCAAGTGAAGACCTTGAGGAAATGTTAAAAGAACTTGCTATAGCAGAAGAGGAGGAATTGAACAATGATTGTGATTCTTTGGACAATATCCAGTGAAACGAGTTCGCCAACAGGCAACAGTCATTTACAGTCCAACATTAGCCCAGGTGAAGTTCTTTCATTATTTTTGGATGAAAAGGTGATAAGTCTTCTAGTCACAGAAACTAAGAACGACAATGAAAGAAAGAAAATGAAAAAAGTGTCTCACCATTTAGAAATTCGTAAGAATCAGCAGGGCAAGCCCATTAGAAGAATGTGCGTTCTACGTTATCAAAAGAAGAGACAAATTCTCGAACGACAGCAAGCGAGGAAAAATGTAAAAAAACATGTTGTAAAAATTGTCCAAAACTACCACAAATGTGTTTGAACTGTTTTAACAAATATCATAGAACATAATGTAACGTTTCATTTTATTTCAAATATAAATTAATATAAAGTATAATATAATGTGTAAATTTTTTATTTTTTATTTTTATTTTTTATATTTTATATTTGCCAGTGCTTATTCCATTAAATTCCTATTCAAAAATTCATCCTATAACTTGACCAAGAAGAACGTCACCCAGATATGGGTGACGTGGCGACGAACGTGTTACACAGATATATTTCTGCTTCGTTTTCTCCTTTGTTCTTGTTTTTCAAATCGTTGAAATTGTGAGCAGAGATTTTGTTCCTGAAAAAGAATATAAAAAAAGTTCTTTTCGTCGTACGATAATAATAAATCTACATGCCACCGTTTAATGAGAAAATTAATTGATTAGCTTCTTTTTTTATTGAAACTGTTGGATAACAATATATATTTTATTACATATACGTAGCTGCATATTAAGCAAAAGTTCCGAGTTAAGTTGTATTTCCATTTCGATTTAATTCCTTTTACATGAAACCCAACAATCCAATAAATCATCACACACATTTATATCCAAAAAAAATTCAACAGTCAGATTATACTGGATCATACTGAACACAACAGACATTTACTTCCAGAAACATTGTAATAACAAATAGCGTAAAGGTACTTTTTAGCGAAAAACTTTCCAACTATACATGTATCAATATCCATCTCAGCGAAAGTATAAAACTTCGTAACCGAAAGTGCACGCGTGTCCCCATGCTCTCTCTAAACAACTCGTCGTGCAAAATGCAGCTTCCACTACCTCCACGAACGGAAAGAGAAAATTTTGCAACGAAAAGTACTCTCTCGCATAAAACGCGTAAAACGTTCCCGGTTACGAGTTTCACTTTACACACAACCGCGCCGCTTTAAACTTTATTTCGCGACACCCTGACGGTTGCGCCGGTGGCACGGAGCTTGCGCCCTGATGAATCTTCGCGTTCCGTTGCCAGCCCCTAGACGGCAGTGGTGCGCCGGGTTAACGGGTGCACCCCTAGCCCCTCCGAGGCCACCCCCAGCCACCGCGATTGAACCGGTGAACCGGAGTCGAAGCAACCCCCAGCTAAGCTCTCGAGAGGCAGTCGTGAGCTTGGTGTCGAGCTGGGGCGATGCTCGTCGCTCGCGTGTGCTTCGCGTTTGCACCGAGTGCTCGCCATTCTGTGTCGTTACGCGCGTCGTTCGTTCCGTATCGACATCGTCGCGGTCGATCGTCGTCTTCGCCGCCGCCGCCCTCGACCGCATCTTCGTCTCCGTCGTCGTCGTCGTCGTCGTCGTCGTCGTCGTTGTCACGATTCACCTCGTCGTTCCCGAGACTATTGGCGCAACGAGGCCCGACGGTGCAACGACCGTGCGACCATCGGACAGCCGCACGTGAGCACGGCTGCGGATTCAACGCGAGATGAGAAGAAACGTGAGTTCTCGAGCACGTCCCCTTGGGATCCGCTGATTCAAGGACAGGAAGCGTGCTTCTCGCCAAAGCACGCTTCGCTGTACTCGCGAGATCGCGGTGGTGGTCCCCGTGGAGGACCCCTTCCAAGTTTTCTTTTTTTTTTTTTTTTTCAGTCTCTTCTCGGGAAGAGAAGAATGGCTATAAATTTAGGTTAGGATCGTGGTTAAATGGTTCGATTTAATGGTCAGTGGATTGCAAAGATTTTTGTAGAATTGTAAGGACGCTGTCAAACTGTTCGTTCTTTGTGGTTCTTTAGCCTCTGTTCTTGTGCCATTTGGGGGACGAGTGTTTTTCGAATAGGCTCGAGAGACTTGTCTGTTATTCGGTACGTGTATCTTTCTGTTTGATTTGAGGATGAGTGCTCTGAAGATTGTTCTGTTACTCGATGTTGAGTATCGAGCTTATCTTGGATTACACAGATTCGCGAAGGGTTCTGAACGTGTATAGGAGTGTATATATATTTGATTCGGGAAACTATAATGTTCTAGAAACATTAACGGAGGAATTTATGAGAATCTTCGTGGCTCGAAATGTTGAAAATTTTCAAACCGCGTCTTTTTAAATCGATATCTCTCGCAAAGACAATTTCCACCCCTTTCTGACGATCACACTTAAGAATGTCAACCGCGGAGACGACCTGGTCGACCATCGCGAGCTCGAAAATTCCATTTCCCCAAGCAACGTTTCCCCGAAAGCACACGCTATGCAAAAACTTGCATCACGCTGCACGACGAGATCGATAAACTGGCTGGTGCTTCGAAAATATTTATAAAGCGGATACCGTGTTTCCGTCCACGTTTCGCATATAAATCTACAAGTGTCCCGCAAAAAGCGCGATTTACAACTAACCCGCGTGATCGTAGGAAGGAAAAAAAGGGATTGGGAGCGAAGCCACTTTTATCGGCGCGATTTCTTTGCTGGCGAAAAAAAAAAGAAAAGAAAAAACAGAAAAAAATAGAGACTCCACTTGTGACGATCACGTGCGGACACAGTTTCCGCTTGGACGCGCCCGAATGTCGGTGCGAGCTCGATTTCGACCCTTGAAAAACTACCCTGCGAGTTTTCAACGACATTGCCGTCGCACGTAACGTTGCTATTTTCAGAAAGACCTCCGTGTCTTGCTATCTTCATCCTGCGTGCTTCTTCGCCGCTGCTCTTTGTCTTCGTCCAGGCCACTTCCGCCTGGCCACGAGTTACTCGTGGCCTAAAGTCGAATGGCAGACGTTCACTCGCCCCCGGTCATCCTCCCCGTTTTCTCTCCTTTTTTCCTCTCCATGTGTTTTCACATGTTCATCACGTACCCCGTCCCTATAACCTCCACTCGTTTCCCGCTTACATTTTTATACCACTCTCCTCTCGCTACCTGCCTCTACACTCTTTATATCCCACCCCTTCTTTTCACACGACACGCTTGCAGCCCAGTTTTATCTTTGGTGATGTTTCGCTCTTGATTGTGATTAACAGCGTGGTCCAAATGCCTTTGGTGTGGATAAGATTGTAATAAGAAGAATTTTAGGACCACACTTCAGAGGGATTTGTACATGGAAGTCTTGATTTTTATTGGGTTCTTCGAACGGTTAATAGTGTTTTTGGTTGGTAATGTTAAATTCTGTTTTATATCCGACTGAAATAGTAAGCTCGTGTGTAGTGTAAAAGGTACATACTCTTCCCAATTAATCATTAAATGTAATAATTAAAAACATTGTTAATAAAAGCACGTGTTCATGCATCTTCTACGTACTGGACTTGCGTTAAAAATTAACGAATCTTACTTAGGAGCGTCATCTCGACACAAAAAGTGATTTCATGCTTGTCATGCTTTGCGTGCTTGTCAAAGAGGTGATTAATAATTCATTCAAGAAGTGCTAGACATCGGAAATAAGTAATATTGTAATTGCAGTAGTGTCAGAAATACTTTTACTAATTTACATGCTTGTCCAAAAAAAAGGACGTCACATTTAACACTAGAACTACCGACGCATTAGAAACGTATCAAAATTGTACCAGAGAAATTAGATTGCAAAAAATGGAAGAAAGATTTTCATATATTTTATATGAATTAAGCTACTCTAAAAGCTGTAAATTAGTTGACGATTCCAGTGTTAAACGCATGAAGATGTTTGAAACTTTTCTCTTAATTTACGTATTCAGAGTACATGTTCGCGAGAGTGTATCTCGGAGACAGTATCCATCAGCTTTTGTTTCCATCAATTTTCCATCGTTCTATCCGTATCAGTGTCCCTCATCATTCTTCCATCCTCCGTTTCCCTCTGACGCGTTTCCAACGCGTACAGGAAACATTCCTTCGCTTTTATTATTAGCCCATCGACGCCTCCACTGCCACCCCCTGTACACGCCCCCGTTTCTCTCGTCGCCTATAGCCACGTATTCTCGCATCCCGTATCGTGTTCCTCTCGATGTGGTACAGCGCGATCGATCTATCGCGCGGTCAGGAACAACCTCGCGTTACACTCGTGCCGGACAACCCCGCGTTTTCGAATTTCGATTCTCCCACTTTTCGCACACTGTGCACCGTTCCAAGTTTCATTTCGTATTAAAGTGTACATTGCAGAGAGATAGAAAAAAGGAAACGAAAAATATAAAATAACAACAACAACAACAATATAAGAAAATGAAAAAAGTAACTGAAATGGAATATTGTAAGAAACGAGTTTCTTCGTAACTCAAAATAGTTGTGTTTTAGAAGAGTGTACGATGGTGGATATGTAATTAAGGAAATTTCTAAGGTAGTCGAGTTATAGAAAGGCATACGATAGTAGAAAGTTGACTTTTTACAAAAATTTTTTGGATTTCTAGAGCACATTTGGTTGTCGGTGTCGTCTAGTTTGTATTATTAAAAGAGGAAACATTAATGCAAGATTTTGTGCTTTTATTTAGTGTAACATTGTACAATAAAGCATAATATTTCGTTGCGTTTAGGGAAAACACAGTGAACACGCAAGAACAGGAATTACAACATAATATATTATTTAAAATATATAGCTTTTGACTGGTTAGTCTGACAAAAATTGAAATCAATGTCGGTATTTGAATTTTTGTCACTCTTCTATTCGACAGTGTTTAAGAAATTTACTTACTTTTTTCCAAAAAGAAGAGAAACAGGAAAACGTGCTGATTCGTACTCCTGTCATATAATCACAAAGATGAAGCACGCGAATCTTCGTTATTGGCTGTAAATCATTTTGCATTGCCTATAAATCAGAACATCGACTGACGGAGACAGGGAACGAGATATATCGAGATCAACCTATCACTTGTACACCATCTCCGCCTCTTTCGACCGTATCTATGAATATTTACACAGATCAACGTTTTTACGAAAATCGAAAAATAGTAAAATCTAGAACTGAAGAAAAAAAATTCGTTTCGCAGAAAATATCTGAATAATTACAATTAAAATGTTACATTTTCTGTATATTGTCCGCATTGTTTGCATATTATCAGAATTTTTAAATTTCCCATAAACGCACCAACACCCATTCGTTTGTCAACTAACAAGCGAATTTGTCGTGAATTTTCCAAATTTCCACGCGAATTTCCCGAACTTTACGAAATCTCGAGCATGCTAAAGAGCGTGATGTTAATTAAGGCTGACCGTCAAATTTTTTCTCGTTCGACAGATCTGTCGATGGAGGTTTTTTTTTCGTTTGGCCGTCGTATGCTCGCTCGCGATTATCCGCTTGTCCTCGCGACGTATCGGCTCTGCTGTCGATTCGGCGGTGGCTCCAACTGCAAGATATTGCTCGAACGTCTGCGTCTGATTGGAAATGGCCGAGTTAATCGAAGTTTCTGTTCGATGGCCAGCGATAGCGTTCGGTTAGATTTGGCAAATGGACCTCGATCGGACGCTGTTTCTTCGTTTCTTTTTTTTTCCCCCCCTCCTTTCGTGGTGATCCGTTGAAGCGGGTCGATAGGGTGGAACGCCGAGGGGAATAACGAGAAACATTTAAACGAGAGAGGTGCAGCGGTTTTGTGGAAAATTCCGGAAAGTTGCGCTTGGCTTTCCCCGAGCGGGCAGAGATTCTCCGCGTAACGAGCATGTTTTTAAAGTCATTTCGGGGTCTTTTCACCCGTTTCTCTTTGGCACGTTACGTAAATCGGCGAAGATCGTTGAAACGTCTTCGACGAGAAGAGATGCTTCGCGGAAAGTTGTTTTTAACACTTTCGACGCAAGTTTCAATAATTCCGACGCAAATGCAACTCGGTTTTTATTGCCACACTCGTCGTTCTTTGCGTCTTTACGTTTAAAAGAAGAATATCGAAACGTCATCGCTTAGCTGCATCAAACTCATGCTGTCGATGAGACTTTATAAGCCACAATTGTAAGTTACAAGTAGCTAATGTATTTTCTTGTATGACATTTCGTATATATACAAGTTGTTTTTCAATAGATTCAATAAAATTCTGCAGTTTTCTGGAATTTTTGAAAATTCAGTAAATTCAGTATATATAAATTTTATATACAAATTTTCTTAAATTTTCTGGAATTTTTGAAAATTACAAGCTATTATACTTAATCGTCTTGTTCGATCTACAACTTGTAAATTGTCAATTTACCAATATTTTTAATTTAATCGCCAACGTGATACTTTCACCATGAATCGTAAATTACTATGCAAGAGTGACTCGTCTACTCGTTGTCACTTCTTATTAAATTTTCGACAGCGTTTCGTATGCGTCTCATGCTTTTCTCGAGGAAACCGTGTCTCTTTCAAGAAAGAATTTTAATCGTTCTCCTCCGAGATCCACTTACGCGAATCAAGAATAAAAGGGAGCAAAAGTAACTCGATATTTTTTACACAAAATCGCCAATCGTGTTAACGTCAAGGATGACAACGACAAACAGATCGTTCGGCGGGGAGAAATCGGGCCACGAAGAAAGGCGAAGCAACTTCTAATTGCTGGGAACTCGATTGATAAGTTCGTCGAGGAGGAGCGGCAGTTCTGGCGAGACATCGACTGTCACGGGGAATTAATTCTCTGCCAACTTGAACGATCAAGTTGCAACAACCCCTACAACGATCTAATCACCGTTCTGTGCCAACGATCGTGTCTTTGGCGATTCTTTGTTCAATTTTTGGCGACGGGAATTTTATTTACGTTTGTGGATATTTAGAGAAACTCGCTTATTTGTGAATACAATGGGATCTAAAGTAGAGAATCGCTTCAAGTGTGATGATAGTGTATATGACGTTTATACTTTTCGTACATTTTGTGTACATTTCGTGCATTTTAGTAACCTGAGATTTCTCACAAATGCGCAAAAATTCGCATTAATGTTTAAAATAATTACGTGGGTACGCTCATTTATTTTCGTTCTAATTACAAACATATTAATAAGCAATACAAAATATAAGTATTATAGAAATATTAATAAGTAATTCACTTCCGAAATCTCTACAGACACCTCAAAGCACAATTGTGCTTATTATTCCAACGTACCAACGAAAATCTGACTGATTTTCATCGTCCAGTCGATCCTCCGACACCATAACATCATTTAGCGCAGTAAACTCGTTGATTGTTCGCAGCGGGTGTTTCCAAACAGTTTCTTCTCTTATCAAGCGCGGGTCAATTTCGAATTATTCATTCGTGGACGGTGGTACATGTAAATAGGACGATTCACGGGACGATTTACATTGCAAATTAGTCGCTCCGGCAGTTAGGAAAACAGGATTTTCAGAGTTCGGTTTCGTCGGGCCGTCGACGCGGACTCCCAACTTTGTCGTAACTGTCCACCGTCTCTCCTCTTCGCCTCGATTATCCTTTCGCGGACCGCCGATAAAAATTACTCGAGATTGCTTTGGACGTTGATCGTGTCGCGATTACGTATTCACGACGGCCGACGCGGCAACCAGTTATCTTTGCCAGACATTTTACGACGTCGCGTAACCTTTCAAGCTTCGCGTGTACACGCGGCACTCGGTGCTCGTAAATTCCTCGCCCCGGCGATATGTATATATATATATACTAATAACAGTTCCGAAGATAATGAGAATTGGTGAAATTACTTAAACGGCGAGATTGCTCTTCCCCGCTGATCATTTTCAGGCGAACATCTACAGCGACGAGTTAAGTCGGGTAGAACGATCTCATGATCCACGTTGATCCGCCATCATCTCGTTTGATTTTGCGATTGAATATATTTCTTTGACACTTTGTTGGATATTAAGAAAAACACGAAAGATATCAATTGGCGATAACGATCGAACTGATGTATAATGTGAATATAACGTTAAGAATGCTGGGAATAGATCTGTGTATTTGAAAGGGTATTTGATGAAGAGTACTACTCAATGACAGTTTGGATCGAGTGCTCGAGATTATCACGTGAATGAGAGGTGCACAACCGTCCCGAAAATTTTGAGTGGATGTGTTTAAATTTGTCTTAACCATTTTTTTACTCTTTTAGATATTTATTTACATATTTACATATTATATATGTAAATGTATAAATATAAATTTAGATATTTATTTGTATATTTATATATTTTCTACAATATAAATATATAATATTTATATTATAGAAAATGCAAGTTTTAAAAATAACTTATAATTAGAGTTACTAAACACAGTTAAATTGTTATTGTATTACTATTCTATTAATGACTATAAGTTCATTTTTATATTATTTATTATTTAATGGGTCACGTGTAATTACGTACGATTACGTATAAACAATATTCACAGTTATATACTATCACATACAAACAATACACTTTGTACAAATTAGTAGCTATAGAATTTTTAAAAAACAAATTTCAACACAAAAGAATTAATTTACATACTTTCTGTAACACAATACTTTCATGATTCCTTTCCTCAAAGAATCGAGTTGTTCTTGAATTGAATCTTTCAAATCGATCATAACTCCTTGGCGAACAAAGTCGATTTTCTCATCCCTCCATTACGATCACGTTCGAGGATCACGATCGGTTTTCTCGAGACTTTTCTTCTCTCGGGCTGAATCAAGGCTATTCAATTCGGTGAAAAGTTCTTCGCGAGAAATCAGTGGAACGTCGCAGCGGCGCAACAATAATGCGAAAGAAATCTCTATGTTGGGGAGGATACGCGTGGAAGAATTGATTAATCGGATCTGCTTGTCGAAAGCACTTAACGTCCGACATTTCGATGATTTATCTCTGTTCCATTCAATCGGTCACGTTGGAAAAATGGCCGAGAAAAATGCCGAGGAGAATCGGTATTGATTTCGAAATCGCGATTGAAATATATTTTTCATGTTTCGAAATTTCGTGTTGTAATTAATTTCATTAAGTCGCGGGCAGATAGTATTGAAAATTACGTACAACATATGTAACTGGATCTTAGAGATCCGTGCAACTAGATCTCTAAAATCGTAATTTATTCACCTATTAGATTGTGCATTTTTGTGTGAAATTTAATGATGCCTGCGAAATTTAATGATCTAGTTACTATCTATGCAACTAGACCTCCGAAATCTTAATTTATTTACTTATTAGTAGATTGTGAATCTTTATGTGAAATTTGATGCAAAGCACACGTAAAATATATAAAATATTCAAAGCTAAGTACTGAATAATATCACACTATGCTAAAGTGACATTGTACCAAATGTTAGTGTTGCGAGAATAAAAATATTCTCCATAGTGTTTGATACGTGAAACAATTTCCTACCGAGGTTTTATTTTTTCAGTTACATTCTCAAAAGTAAGAATTTGTACAAAAATCTTCAATCCACTGTTCTTATTTATTTTACTTTATTTTCACACTTGATTATTTTTCCTACTTGATGTAATTAGATTACGAAATTGCGAGCAATTAGGTACAATTTTTATCCTTGCTATACTCCGAGCAAACGAAACTCCCGTTGTAGAGGGTTAAATCTGTCTCACTTTCCTGGAAAAAGTTTTCTCGTTCAAAGATTAGTTTGATGTTAACTCGCGGAAGATTACAGTTAGTTGCACTTTTTTCTCGATTTTGGTGCGAGTTAATTCGAACGAGTTGCTTGGATCAAGGATACCTTCTTCCTCGCAGATCCGTGGACCCTTTCAGCTTAGCGTCCACTTGACTCAAGAAAGCCGATGTGCTTTTTCTGGGTTAATTGCGTTAATTTTTCAATAAATTTATCTCACACCGAGGTTCATTTTTCGACGTTATCGTGCAATTGCGGCAAGAAGAAACCTCCAGCAAAATGCTTTTCGGGACTTTTGATTCGGGCAAACGCGATTTCCATCGAGATATATGGATGTGACAAAGTGGATTATACGTTGAATGAAAATCATTAAAATTCTGCGTAAAAGAATTATTCGAGCGAGCTAACAGGTTGAAACTGCTGCAAGTGATAAATGGAACCGTTAATTCGAATAAATTATAGACATTTACGAACGCAAATGGTAATATCGAGTGCTAAAGTGTAATCGCACCGATGCGACGAAATTGGTAACGAGACCCCGTGCAACGTTTACTCGAAGATTTTATTAAATTAATTTTATTATTATTTATTTCATTAAATTTATCACCACGAGTAACGTTTGTAGCTGTTAAAAACTGGGAATGTCATTACCGAATAAAGAAATTTTACAGAAATTGAGCAAAAGATCTTCGGGGAATTCGTGGCTGGAGGTTGTAAGAACCATTTTTCGATGGGAGACGTTGGATGTTCATTGAAATTAATTAAAAGTTCTTCGACATTCGTAGCGACCCAACGAAGATACGAAAATGAAACGCGCGCGCGAGAGACTCTTTGACGTATCCCGCGATTCTAAGAAACACATGCCGAGACTTTACGAACAAGCACGGCTACTTAAGATAAACTGGAACCTTACAAAGTTGTCGGCGTTGAAAATGTGACGCGACATACCGCGAGCTGCACGCGGACCGTGCGGTGTGTATATTCAAACTAAGAGAGCCTCCCCCCCCCCCTCTTCGATTGGAAAACGTTATCGCTTACGAAATCTTTCGCCCCGAGCAAATTAGGTTAGAGGTGTTTGCATGCTCGTGTAACCGCGTGTGCACAATATTTCAAGGCTTAATTGGTGTCACGGTAGGCAAGTAGCCTACCGACGCTGAATCGTTCTGTTTTTCTTTCGCCGAGCAACGAGGGTGCTTGCAACGCGCCCTGTTCTTTTCTTTTCGAATCCTGCGCGCACACACACACACACACACATACGGTACAGTTAAAGAGCTTCTATCTCCGCGCTAATTCGAGCACGTCCACTCGTGTTCACAATTAATTTGTCAGACGATCCGATGCCAACGCCGAAGGGATTCCATCCAGAGGAAATATTTTTCCAGATTTTTTTTCACTCTCTTTCTCTCCGTGTTTTTGTTTGATCACTGTGATACCGGGGGAAAAAAAAACACTGGAACTAACAAAGTGGTCAAAACGATCAATTTATAATCTTTCAAAGTACAATTCTGTTTATGGATAGATAACGTCGTGTTTTTAGTGATTTGGATAATTTTTATAAAATACACGAGTGAAAGTTTGTACCCTTCGTTGCATTGCGAATTTTTTCCTTTTCCTTTTGTACGCTAGTTTCAATCTTCTTCGGTACTTTAATCTTTATACTTTAGCGGTTGGTTCCGATCAAAGTACTTAACATTTCATGTCACGTTAAGACTCAATTCAGAGTTCCAATTTACTTAGTTTGCGAATTTTTAAATCTCTTTAACTTTCGGAGAACGTAAAACAGAAGAAATGAAATCATAATCTGAAATTTTATTTGTGACGAGTTACTACAGTCACTTACGACCCAATGATAGTATTTGAAGGCCAAATGAATTAAGAAGAACAAAGCAAGTCTTTATTCATACACATTATTTCTTCCGATATTTCTTTCGACAACAATATATTTTTTATAATTATATAATTATATATATATTTTTATAATTATTTTTTTTTCATATATATGTATAATAACCTTCATAATAAAAAGAACTTTCAATTTTTCTCGAAAGATTTGGATTAGGTTTGATTTAATTAAAAGTTGATGGAACTTTTAATTTTCCCCAGGAAGTCCTGTTAGAACCGAAACAAGTGATAATCGGAAGTCCAATAATTCATCTCCGACTATTCTACCGCGTTTCGATTGCCCGAGCCAGGCAATTCAGACACCATTGTATTTTCAATTTCACTCTCCTTTATGGAAACGACACCGGGCGTTCGAAATTGTTATTTAGAAAAAGCCGAACAATCTCGCTCACGCGAACGCGAGGTATCACTTTTTGGGTCACCCAGCACCGAAAGTAGGTGTTACTGATTTTTTGGATGACGTGGCGTTTAGCGCGCGAAGGATGGTCGATCGGTGTCACGGTGCACGAGTTTCTAGTTCGCTGGCTAAGGTAAATTCTGTTTCTCCTTTCTCCCGGAGTAAACGTTACCCAGAGCGTCGCCTAATTATTTCACACTTGGGAAATTCGCGAGAAAAGAAAAGAAGAATACCGTCAAACTCGAACAACGTGGGTACATTTGAAGGGAAACGCTTTGCGAGAAATCTCGGTTGAGATCCCAGTTTGTAGGAAGTTTTTATTGAAAAACAATGTGATATAGTTTATTGAAAGTGAGAAAATTTATTGAGAATGAGAATTAAAATTAAAGCTATAGTCTAAAATATGCTGAACACACTGAACTCGCTATAGGCTCACTGCTCCCTATGTTTCCGCTCTCGCTACTCTCTGTCTGATTCTTCTCTTGCTCGTTCACACGAAAACATTCATCGTTCACATACACACACATACACACACGTGCACGCAACGCAGCCATACTCTAAAATATTTTAAGTGCTAAGACCTGGAAAGCCAGAACAAACATTCCGAGGTCCCAGGCCCAGCTCTTGCTAACAGATGACACGCAGGCGACTGCTGGGCACTAGAGAAAGCCTCGGGCCCCTTCCCGGAATTCCCAATCCCACAATTTTCCCAGGAATTCGATTAAATTACCATTACTTAAATTCGATACCATCAGCTTTCCTTTTTTTTCCCTCCGACGTCTGGAAATAGTTAAAAGGAAGGTGGTTAGCGTCAGAGGCGATGATCGAGCCTTTCAATCGTTGATTCGCCGTGAAGTGAACTAATTGCCAGCACCGTAGCGTCGGTTCTTCGCTTTCTAGCGAAAGATTTGCAATCGAGGCGGATCGAGTCTGTTTTCTTTTCTTAATTGGAAATCGGCGACGCAGTCGCCTGTTTGATTAGATTCCCGTGATCGGTTAAACCTTTCTCCAGCGATGGAGCCTTCGAGAAACGTTCGTGCAAGGATTTCTTAGTTACTAGTTTGCGGAGAAGTTACATGTACTCGTTTTAACATGTACTACATTGTACGATTTCTATTTATGCATGTCTAATATTAATATTATTTTTGAACAACAGTAAAGTGAATATAAATTAGCTAGCATTGTTTTCGAACGACATCAACCTAGCGGTACATTATTTAGAATAAAATGCATTACATCTCAGTGCTGAAGTGAATTGCAAAATGCTTATTTTAACAAGAAGCAAAGAAATTCTGAACTGTTTCATATTTGCGTTACAACTCGATGCAAATTTATTCCGTTTTTTACGAATGTTCCATTCTTTAGGATTTTATACCTTTGACATTTCTGATGACAGAGTAAAAAAAAAAAAAAATAAGGAAAAGATTCCTTTAGAGTCACAAAAGGAACCACCCCTCTAAAACCAGGTACATTTTCCTGCTCTGCCCCCAAGTCCTCGGCGACATTCATTTTAATTTTCACTTCCGCGAGCCCCTTTCAAACTCTCCTTCGACAATAGAGCCCACATCCCCTCGCGTTCTCCCACGTTTCTCCAGCGTTTTCGCGCTCCGTCCAGTTCCTAATCTTCCTGAGCGTTCGCTCGATTGTCCCTGATACAAAGATTCCACCTTCGTCTCTGCTATCGGTAGAATTCTGGTAATTTTCTGTCCTCCTCTCTTTCTCTTCTTTCCCTCCTTCAGAGTCATCATACAGCAATACGTGGTTGTTAAACAAAACTTAATCAAACAACGACTGAGCTAACCGAACTTAGGGATTTTGCACGCAGGCCTACATTAGTCTCCTGAAATCAATTACTTTCAAATCGGTCGATTAATTAATCCTCCGAAATTAATTCGTATTCTTTGTACTTTGCAATGTGTCAGATTTTTATTTTCTTTGCGAGCAGACTGTTTCTTCAAATCACAGGCTTGATGAAGTAAAATGAAAGATTATTATAAACAAATATATACATCTTGTATAGACAATATCATACACTATGATAACACGTGATAACTATTATACGATAGATAATATGTAGACAATTAACTATATATTATCTATATAATTATTTCTTATATAATAATATTATAAAATATTATTATTATTATGTAAAAATTAAATATTATTAAAATATTAATGTATTATATATATAATTATCTTTCAAACATCGAATATTTGTGTCAAAATTCCAGTAGAGTCGTAATATTCATCAGACCGAACAAAAACAGTTTCCACATTCGGTTCTCCCCGTTTCCGTGGCCCGGTGACCTTTCCGCCATCTCCTCGTTGAAGACGCGCGAAGGGTAAAAAATTTTTCTAAGAACTCGTCACGAAGATAGAAGCCAGGAACCTTTGGTGGCTAATAAGCGTCGCGGGTAGCTCGAGCCCCTGGCGTTGAATCGGCTCGTTTCCTCTGGCTGGCGGAAGACTCGGTCGCCTATCTCTCTCTCTCTCTCTCTCTCTCGTTTCTCCTCTCGTAACACTTTCCACAGCCCTCGACCTCGTGGCCGAGGATCGATCCCTGTGACGTGGTGCGTGAGCATGCCCTCCGTGGAAAAAAACGAAGTGGGGGCGAACACGTTAATAACTAATAGCAATGCTCGTCCGTTCTACCGTGCGCGAATATACTCTCTTCAACCGAGGTGCCAGGTCTCTGTCGGTTGCAAACGTTAACCCATTTGCATTTGTGAGAACAGTTTCTGGCGACGACACCGTCCGGGGATATGATCGCGAGGATTAGCAAAGTCGTTGAATCATGCACGAAGTTGGTTACTTCGCGGTTACGACCACGACTGCTTTTAGTCTCTAAAATTGCTTTGCGTTTCAAAGTCGCGCGTTCGGGTTAACTTTCAAGCGAGGGTTATCTATTTCGATCGGTGTTAAGGGTGTTGAGAGTTTTTTCAGACTCTTAAGCGAGAGCTGCAGTTTCGCGCGCGGGATGATTTGCCTCCACGAGCGTTTGAAACAGCATTGGAGATTGAACATCGGGCCATTGTTTCGTGGACATTACGTCGCTTTTTCTGCGCACAGCGGAAAAGTAGTCGTATCGAATCTGTGTTTTGTATTTCTCGATAAGCATCTTGAAACGCGAACGTAAATCAACCATGTTTCACGAGAAAAGGAGAAGAGGGCGATAAAAATATTTGGTAAAACGTCCACGCCTGCTTGATCCCCGATTCCAAATCGCGCGTAAGTAATACACATGTGCGGCTGTTCAGACGACACGCGAAACAAAGGCCCAGCGAAAGCCACCGGTATCCCGTTCAATAATAAGTGTGCGTTCACCCGCGAAAACTTGGACCACGCTCGGAGAGATTCGCAAACACTGGGTCGTTCGTTACCGTTCGACACATTTTCAGTCGCAGCGTGGAGAAAAGGAGAAAGGAGGAAAAAGAAACCACTGGTACAATTATATCTCGCGCGTTTCACGTGTGAATAGCAAACTGATACACCGAGTTAGCCGACCAGCTACGACGAAAGTATTGTTCTTCCCTCGTATGGTTTTCACGCTACCCTGTTCGCTCCCTCTGTTTCCCCCTTTCCTGAATCTCTCTCTTTGGAAACTACGTCCCTTTTGTCTCGACTTGCGCTAGCATTATTTTCTTTTTTTTTATCCTTCCATTCGACGTCGATAGAGAGCCAATCGGTTCTCGTATAATGAAACGAGTTTGCATGGAAAAGGAGCCTCGTTTCAGTACTTTTATTTTTTTTTTTTTTTCCTCCTTCCTCACTTTTTCCCCTCCTAGTCGATTCGCTTTCGTTCGCTGTGCACAACAACTTTCGCGAGCAACCGGTGTGCGTCCAGCGCGAATCCACGAAGCAACCTGAATTTTATTCATAATCTCTTAACCTAAATCTCGGCTAACCCCTTATTTTATGGCATCGTGTCACACTTGCGGCGCGGATTACGATTCAATAAAAGAAGGACTTTATAATCGTAACAGAGTGTCATTTCGATCCTCTCGTTTAGCTTGCACTTTATGGACGGGGAAGCTTCGAACTTTAAACGAAATGGAGCGGAAATAGTGGCGCAATCGGAAAGGAAGTGTATTATTTCTTCAAATTTCATACCTTGCAAATCAACTAGTTGCGTATTAATTCAAAATTATCAGTAGCATTGAAAGTGTCAAAACTGTTAATTCAAGATTGTTTAAAGTAAAAACTTTTATTACTCGACAGAGTTCGTGGATGTCGTGTCAGAGAAAAATTGAAAAGTCGTTTAAGCTGACTGATAGCCCCAGCGAGAGCGTTTAATTAAAATTGTGGAACTTTTAGCAAATTTTATGCCACGCTTTTTACCACCATCTCACTGTCTCGAATATTTCAAAATACTTGAAAAAAAATACTAATCGTCGATTGATTATGGATAGGATTGACTAGGCTGAAGACAATGAGGGACGTTGTTGATATTTTTACACCGCTTCTTTCGCTTGTGGTTTCCTCCGAGGCAGAACCAAGTCTCGCGATTAAAGGAGGTTGCTTCTTTGCGCTCAAAGCCAATCTCCGCTCCGTTCTTGAGCTCGCGAGTTACGCGTAATCGGTCGCAAAGTCGATACACTTGGAGGTTCTGACGGCAATTACCTTGCAGAGCCTCGTGTCGCGGTTCATGCAGATTCCTTTTTCTTTTTCCTCCTCGCTTGCGTCGCGTGGAAGGATAACATCTACCGCGGTGCAATCGCGA